>VWZD01007433.1:85614-113628 GCA_013396695.1 Sakesphorus luctuosus | reverse complement strand
ATTGGACTTCTTGGCCACCTGGGCACACTTCTGGCTCCTGCTGAGCTTCCTGTCCCTCAGTCCCCCCACGTCCCTTTCTGCCTGGCTGCTTTCCAGCCACTGAAGCACTAATCCTGAGCACCAGAGGTGTGCTGTATTCACTCCACCCCAATCTGAGACTGAAGTTCCAAAAAGCATCTTGTGAACTTTCTCCATGCAAGCACTGAAGTAGGAGGTATCTCATGATGGATTCCTTCATCTGGCCTTGAAGGGCTTTGAGCCCTGCCTCTGGTCCCACAGAGAAGTCCCACTGAGAGCTCTGGATTTCACTCCCATAAACAAACACACAAACAAACCCAAACAAAAATCCCCTTGATTCTTTCTTGTGCCATTCATGCAAATATATCTGTCCCCATTGCTGACATCACCCACCTCCATCACTGAACCCAGCCTATCCCAGCAAATCTTCTGCTGCTCAGCACCTCCATTTTGCCCCAAATTTTAAGCTGGCCTGATGTTTGTGGCAACAGCCTTCAACCTTCCCATCCCTGCTCTGACTGGGGAAAATCTGCTTTCCTTAGGACTCAGCACCATTCCCTCTGAGCTCAGGAGGTCTGGGGTTTCATCCATAGGATATAGATCCCCCAGAACCATCACCCAACAGGCTTCATGTGCAGAGTGATGTCTCTTTAAGGAAGTTGCTATTTTTGATGTCCTTCCTCCCCTGGGTAAGGCAGGTCTTGGAGGACAAGGTTTGCAGAAGGTAATCAGTCACTGTCACTCGCAGCTGTGCTCTGCTGTCAACTGGTTAATTAGACTCCATCATTTACATTTTTAATTTCTGCAATTTGACATTTTGTGCACAAGGAAAAAAAAAAGAAAGAAAGACAGAAAAAAAACCCCCTCATAGCTGCAGCAATCCACAATTTTATAATTAGGAGGCAGAGGGGCCAGGGAGCCAAAAGAGCTGACAGGTGTCCTGTAAACAGCGTTGAGACACCTGCTGAGCTGGAGCCTGTTTTCCACTGCAGAGAAATTGGACATTGAAGTGCTGGATGATGAGGATGCTCGAGGCAGACAAGTGGGAAAATGCTCTATGACAGAGCAGAGCGGGCTGAGCAGCTGCTGGAGGATCCTGTGGAAGGCAGCCCAGAGCAAAGCATGGGGGGAAACCCCTCCAGGGGAGGGGGATCCAGTTTTGTGCCCTGAAGTCCCACCCTGATTCACAGCAACTGCTCTCAGTTGCTATCCTGGTTTTGGGGGTGGGATGCTGATGTAACCCTTGGGAGATGAAGGCACAGGAGGCAGAGTTCCTTCTCCCAGCTCTGTGCTAAGTCCTCTTGCCTGACCCTTTGCAGAGCTAGATTCTGGTTTATCATAAAAACTCATGCAAACCTCATTAATTTTACTGCAACTTCCAGCAGGGATGAAAACATTACTCTCCCTGGAGTGCTGGCATCTTGTCTTCTGGGCTCAGCAGTAGCCAAAAATCCTAGTCTAGCTCAGTCCCATGGTCTAAGCATTCCTCCCTCCCAGTACTCCAGTGACGAGTGGTCTGGGCTTGATTTTCTTTCACCCTCTGCCTAATCCTCCATCCCCAAGTAGACCTGAACAGCTGTCTGTGAGTAAAACAGGCGTTTAGAAATCCCAAGAGGATGTCACCTGCAGAACTGCCTCCAGGAGGAGATGGTGAGCAGGATGAATAAATACTTCTAGCCCTTTACCACTCCCAGAAAAACTCAAACAGGTCTCAGCATCAGCTGCTGGATAAAACCAGATTTGTGATACGTGGACAAGAGCAAGTGGCAGGAACTGGTGGCATCCATGATATTGCGGAGAAAACAAGGAATCCTATGGGCAAAAAGCAGTGAAATGCATTGATTTATGGTGCCTAAGAAGAGCCCAGATCCTGATAGGTGAAATGAGAAGGGAAGGGGATTAAATCACAGCAAAAATAAATGAGGCAGGTGGAGGAAAGCAGAGGTGCCAGTCTGGCTCTGACAACCAGCTGAAATGTTCCCTTTCCACTCTGGTTCAGCTGTCATCAAATGGTGGTAGGATGGTGGGTGTAAGGACAGGGTGCTCCCAAAAAGTGGAGCACAGACACACGTGTCCTCTGCTTCTCCAGGTTTGTCCTGTTCCCCTTCCACCTGGTAGCAACAGCCTCTTGAGTTTGTGACTCATAAGGGTCTGAAAGCTGCCCACCCCTTTCCAGCCCTGCAAAGATCATTTCCCAGCAGCACAACAGTTCCATGACTCATCTGAACAACAAGCAGCACAAAAAGCTCCCTGGAGCAAGGGACAGGATGCAGTGTCAAGAATCAGAGTTTCAGGCATTGAAGCTCTCTCTGGCTATGACAGTGTCAGGCTGTGATCTCCGTGCTCTGGGTTCATGGGCCGTTAACCCTCCATCACACCAAAGAGTCCTGGTCTCCAGACTCAATTCCCTGGCATCACACAACTCAGCAGGTATTACCCATTAAGACTGCAAACCAAGATATCATGGAAATATGTTTTGTGGCAAAAATAAAAGAATAAGAAGGGGGAAAAGCACGTACAGATATCCAAACCTATCTGAGGGAGAAGACATAATACCCTTCCATCCAAACTCTGCCATGGCCCAACGACTTATTCATAGAGAAGAGTTTCTAATGAAGCCATCATTGCACTCTCTAAAGAAATGATGAATGTGGATATTAGAGCAGCCTAGCAGGGAAATGACAACATCCCTGCTGAGTCTTTATTTACTTTCTCTTTGAGCCCAGATCCTCAGAGGTACTTTGGGCCTCTCTGCCATTTGCATACCCCTAATGCAAAAGCCACTGCGAAGCTGTCACCAAACCCCAGAGGTCCTCACATTTCCACTGCTGGAATTTGCAGTCTGTGTGTCTGTGTGCTGCTTCCCTTCTCCCCTGCAGCTGACAGCTCTGTGAGGCAGTGCCAGGGGGAGGGAGATGCTCTGCCATCTGTGGGCAACCCCGAGCTGAGGGCTCAGATCTCACTTGAGACATGGACAGATCATTGGCTCACCCTTCCACAGCCCCAGAGGCTGCAATAGCCAGCAGGAGGTTGGGAACAAGCCACAAGACTGAGCCAGATTCCCTGTGAATGAGATGGAAAGGTGGCAAAGCAGGAAATTTAGCTTAACCTGCCTCCAAAGGGTCAAGAATGAGAGTCTGAAGTAGAAGGCTGTGACTATTTGGTCAGATGTGCATCACTTGTCAGCTTGGTCCTGCAGATTTGCTGCTGCTTCTGTTCTCCAGTTTTGGTTATTTCTGGTGGATCCTTCCCCAGCTGTTTCCAGAAGATCCTCAGCTACAAATGACAGGAAGCTCAACATGAGCCAAGACTGTGCCCAGGTGGCCAAGAAGGCCAATGGGCTCCTGGCCTGGATCCAAAGGAGCGTGGCCAGCAGGCCCAGGGCAGTGAGCCTTCCCCTGGCCTCTGCCTTGGGGAGGCCACACCTTGAGTGTTGTGTTGAGTTGTGGGCCCCTGAGTTGAGGCAAGAGATTGAGGGGCTGGAGCGGGGCCAGAGAAGAGCAACGAGGCTGGAGAAGGGAGTGGAGCACAAGTGCTGTGGGGAGAGGCTGAGGGAGCTGGGGGTGTTTGTGCTGGAGAAGAGGAGGCTGAGAGGTGACCTCAGCACTGTCTGGAAGTGCCTGAAGGGAAGTTGTGGCCAGGTGGGGGTTGGTCTCTTCTCCCAGGCACTCAGCAATAGGACGAGGGGGCACGGGGGGCTCAAGCTCTGCCAGGGGAAATTGAAGTTGGAGATGAGAAAAAACTTCTTTGCAGAGAGAGTGCTGAGGCATTGGAATGGGCTGCCCAGAGAGGGGGTGGATTCCCTGTGCCTGGGGGTTTTTAAGGTGAGCTTGGCCGTGGCACTGAGTGCCATGATCTGGTAAAGGGACTGGAGTTGGCCCAAGGGTTGGACTTGATGATCTCGGAGGGCTTTTCCAACCCAATCCATTTTATGATTCTATGAAATCAAAAGATCCAGCCTTTTGTGTTAGAGTTTACCCTGAATCACAGCAGCAGCATCCATTCTTATCTCAGTGCTGTCCATCCTCTGATGTGACAGCAAATTGGTTCATTACATTTCAGAAGCAATAAAAATAATGAGAAATGGAGGTAAATCCATCATTCCAGCACATCATCAGCTCAGATGGAGCTCAGATCCTTAGCACAACTCACCCCAACCCTGGAGGGACCATGAGACCATCCACTCCCACTGAGGTATGGAGAAGGATTTTGGATGTACCAGTAGAGAGTTCTAAAAATAATTCTTCTGTTCCTTCCACGACCTCCTCTTTCCCTGGTTTGGTTGTCTTTGTTTTGTTTTGCTTTGTTTTCCCAAGGAAAAATACAACAATACAACAGCGACCTGGGAATACATCTATGTTTATCCAGGGGTAAATGCCCTTTCCTTCAGCACCAACCTGGAAAAGCTCCTCAGTGGAGCTGTTGCACCAGAATGGCTGTGTCTGCTGCCACTCAGCAGCTCATTAACTCATCAAAAGAGAAGAGAAAAGCCATGTTTTGCCAGTGCTTCCTCTCCAGCCTGAAATTTTCCAGCGCAGCCCCCGGTTTAGGCAGCTTAGCATGGAGCTAATTGCCTTCCAAAAGATCTTTTTGTCATGGCTGTTGTTTGTCGCTGGGTTGGGACTGCACTCATTAATAATCATTTTAGCATATGAAAAGCTTGTAACGAATCCATGCGCTGCAGACGGCAGACGCAATTACAGCAATAACATAATTAGGGTTATGCAATAGCCGCCTGTACCCAGACCACTGGAGGAGGAAGAGATGAGTGAAAGGGATATGGGGGACCGACTGCTGGAGCGGGGAAGGGCTGATGGAACAACCTCGTGGCCAGCTTTTGGATGGGCTGAAGTGAAGCAGTGCAAGAACATGCTGTCAGTGCTGGTGTCGACACAGAATTGCAGTTTTAGTTTCCTGGGAAGCACCTGAGCTACTGGTGAGGCACTGGAAGAGGCTGCCCAGGGGAATTGTGGATACCCCATCCCTGGGGGTGTTCAAGGCCAGGCTGGGTGGGGCATTGAGCAGCCTGGGCTAGTGGAAGGTGTTCCTGCCCATGAGAGGGGGTGGAACTGGATGATCTTTAAGATCCTTTCCAGAGAAGAGCAAGGAGGCTGGAGAAGGGAGTGGAGCACAAGTGCTGTGGGGAGAGGCTGAGGGAGCTGGGGGTGTTTGTGCTGGAGAAGAGGAGGCTGAGAGGTGACCTCAGCACTGTCTGGAAGTGCCACATCAGGGAAGTTGTGGCCAGGTGGGGGTTGGCCTCTTCTCCCAGGCACTCAGCAATAGGACAAGGGGGCACGGGGGGCTCAAGCTCTGCCAGGGGAAATTGAAGTTGGAGAGCAGGTAGAAATTCTTTGCAGAGAGAGTGCTGAGGGATTGGAATGGGCTGCCCAGAGAGGGGGTGGATTCCCCATCCCTGGAGGTTTTTAAGGTGAGCTTGGCTGTGGCACTGAGTGCCATGATCTGGTAAAGGGACTGGAGTTGGCCCAAGGGTTGGACTTGATGATCTCTGAGGTCTTTTCCAACCCAATCCATTCTATGATTCTGTGATTCTGGGATTCAGCTGCAGTCTGAGACTCTGTTAGCTCAGACTAACCCTGTTCCAGAGAGAGGTTTAAGGCCAGGCTGTTGGACATTAATTGGACTTTGGCAATAAGAGCATGAGAGCACAAGGCATCCAAAGTCAGCTGAAGACCTCTCAGTTCTCCCAGAGATTTGCCTTGATCAGATTTAGGGAAGGATTTTGTCTGTGTATGCAAACCTTAGGTAGGGCAGTGATTTTATTTTGCCTGTGCACAGCTTTTCCTGCTGCTTTTCATCTCAGAATAAACGGTGGAGAATTGATGGACAGCACTGAGTCAATGGCTAAAGAGTGAATTGGTGCACAGGAAGTTTATCTGGGAGGAGAAATCATCCAGTATCGTTGCAGAGGATGTGTGGGGCTGTACCATCAACTCACAGACACATTTTCATCTTGCCTGCTGAAAACTGCACTGTGTAAGAACAGCATCTTACTGTGATGAGAAAACATCAGGATTTTTTGGGAGATAAAAAGTGAACAGTCTTCAGATACACCAAAAGCTGCCCCAGAGAGGCAGGGAATGAGCTGCACCCCCTGCCCTGGGGATGACAGTGGCCTTTAATTACAGCCAGGGAGATTGTGGCTGGCCATGAGGGAAAACACTCTGATGGGAAGGATAGGGAAGCACAGGAATGGATTGCCTGAGGACAGCAGAGCCTCTGTTGTTGGAGGCCTTTAAGAAAGGGGTAGACAAGCATCTGTCAGGAAGGCTTTAGACAGAGCTGATCCTGCCCTGAGGCAGGAGCTGGTCGGGTTGACCTCCTGAGGCCCCTTCCAGCACTGTTTTGTATTATCTCTACTGACAACACCCCCTGCCTTGACCCTTGGTATGCAATAGTTTGAGCTTTCTTCCTGGCAGAGAAATGAGACACAGAAGTCTGTGTTTTTTAAAGCAGAGTCAGGATTTGCACCTGTCATGTGATGCTCTTTTTTAAAGCCTTTGGAGTTTCTGCTTAAAACCTCAATAACTTACAATGTTTGGGTGCATGCAGGTTATAACCTTTATTGCATTAAACTAGTCTAATTTGCCTTTTTTTCCCCAAGTTAGCTGCAAAGGGCCAAGAGACATCAAGCAGTATATAAGTAGAGACCTTCCAGTGATTAGAGTGTCCTAGAAACACAAGCTGACACACTGTTAGATCATGAACAGGTACAGCCTTTCTGTTTTGTGTACTCCAAACACATTCCCAAAGCATTTTCTAACGAGTTTAAGACCTGACATCTAAAGGATGATGGCATGTAAATCATAGTTGCTTCAGGAATCACAGAATCAAGATTGGTTTAGGTGGGAAGGGACCTTAAGGATCACCCAGTTCCACCCCCTGCCATGGGCAGGGACACCTTCCACTAGCCCAGGTTGCTCCAATCTCTGTCCAACCTGGCCTTGGACACTTCCAGGGATGGGGCAGCCACAGCTTCTTTGGGCAACTTGTTCCAGTGCCTCTTTACCCTCTAATTAAAGAATTTCTTCCTCATATTGTGCCTAAATATCTTCCCTTTAGTTTAAAACTGTCCCCCCTTGTCCTGTCACTAAGTGCCTGTGTAAGGAAGAAGTGGATGAGACCATGGACACATAACTTGGGTACCACCAGCTTGGCCAGGCAGAGTTTGCACCCAGGTTAATATAATAAAATGCAGTTGTTAAACTCTGATTCCCACGTATCAGACCACTTCAAACTTCCTTTAGTCCTGAACCTGGCAAGCCTATTTCGAATGGTCCTCATTGGATGCCTGAAGTTGTTAAGAACACTTGGAATGTCTCCATTGACTTTCAGTTTTCCTTTGAGGGGCTATTTTCAATGCACAATAAGCAGCCAAAAGGAGACCAGGTCCCTACAGGCATGAGAAGAAAAAAGCACCAGCTCCTCTCCTTGCAGAACTGCAGGTATTTTGGGCACCAGCACGAAATGGAAAAACTCTTTGGCTCCTGCTTTTTGTGCTCTGCCCCTTTCCAGTCTCCCACATCCCTGTCTCCATGCCAGGCTTCGGTGGGGAAACATCATATTGATTGTGATGCAGGCAATTAAATGGTGTTAATGAAGTTCAAACAAGTGTTATCATAAGCTTGGCAGCATGGAGAGAAATGAAAGGTCAGCCACAGCCCTTTGTCATCTTTTCAGTGTGGTGTTGAATGCTAATGAGACAGCCCCAATTAGAACTGGCTCCCCTTTGTATTGCTTGGGGATTGCATCAAATGATCCCAAGTTCTCCAGATTTCCAGGCTCAAAGGGGACATTTGAAGTAAACTTGAAAAGATGCAGATCTGAAGCTGCTCTAATGTAAATTCAGCAAAGCCCATGGAGTTGTACTAACTGAAGGCAGATGAGATTCTGTTCCACCGTTCCCATTCTTTTCCTCTTTCTTTCTTTTTTTTTTTCAATAGACTCATAAAATGATAATTGAAAAGCCTCCAGTTTGTTTTACAACTACAGCCTGGCTCTTCAAGCCTTCCACAAAAGCCAAGTAGCCTGTCCCCATTTCCTGGGTTAGCTCTCCTGCCTCACCAGCCTCATCTCCTGCAGCAGGAAACCCAAGATGTGGCTGCACCAGGACACTTCTTAACCAGGTGTTCTCAGATCTGGGGGTAGAATTTGAAGAGTTCACTTGTTTTTCCCTAAAACCCAGGATTTTTAAGCAGGCAGAGCCCACCTCTGCTTCCAATAGTGTTATAAAGGGCTATCATGGAATCATGGAATATTCTATTGGAAGGGACCTTTAAAATTCATCCAGTTCCCCTGCAATGAGCAGGGACAGCTTCAACTAGACTTAAATGAGGTGTAATAATTTTTCTTGCTGTTGTTAGCAAATCCATTGGCTAGAAGAAGTCAGCTATTAGCTAGCCTAGCTCAGCTCCAGTCAGCTGACAATCCCAGGCCTGGTCTGAACTCCAAAGCCCAAATTTAGGCCCATCAGCCAAACCTATAACATTTGGATAATCATAGAAATGGGCTGTAAAACAATCAGCCTCTCAAAATGTCATGGAGGATCTTAATTTCTGACACAGTTTTCCATGAAGTAGACATGGAATTGCAAAAATTGGTCAATTTTAAAATTTTTGGATTAGTGGTTTTCATTCATCCTAATTCTGAACCCAACACTTGAATCATCACAAACAAGTAACTGAAAACATGAGAAAATCCTTCCCACCTCCCTAAAAGATGAGCCAAACAAACAAATAAAACCACTGAAGGTTCCTCATAGTCTTGGTATTGAAATCTTTTGGAATCAAATTTCCAGTTGACTCCTATGAGGAAGCAGACCACTGGTCAGACCAGAATTTGTAACTGTTCCATTCTCAATATACATTCAGAGCCTAAAGAGGTGGAAAATCAGTGTTTGAACGACCGGAGGGAGGTACAATGTGCCCACGTGGCCAAGAAGTCCAATGGGATCCTGGCCTGGATCCAAACTAGCGTGGCCAGCAGGCCCAGGGCAGTGAGCCTTCCCCTGGCCTCTGCCTTGGGGAGGCCACACCTTGAGTGTTGTGTTGAGTTGTGGGCCCCTGAGTTGAGGCAAGAGATTGAGGGGCTGGAGCGGGGCCAGAGAAGAGCAACGAGGCTGGAGAAGGGAGTGGAGCACAAGTGCTGTGGGGAGAGGCTGAGGGAGCTGGGGGTGTTTGTGCTGGAGAAGAGGAGGCTGAGAGGTGACCTCAGCACTGTCTGGAAGTGCCACATCAGGGAAGTTGTGGCCAGGTGGGGGTTGGTCTCTTCTCCCAGGCACTCAGCAATAGGACAAGGGGGCACGGGGGGCTCAAGCTCTGCCAGGGCAAATTGAAGTTGGAGAGCAGAAAAAACTTCTTTGCAGAGAGAGTGCTCAGGGATTGGAATGGGCTGCCCAGAGAGGGGGTGGATTCCCCATCCCTGGAGGTTTTTAAGGTGAGCTTGGCCGTGGCACTGAGTGCCATGATCTGGTAAAGGGACTGGAGTTGGCCCAAGGGTTGGACTTGATGATCTCAGAGGTCTTTTCCAACCCAATCCATTCTATGACTCTATACTTTCACCCAAGCCTGCTTCTTATGTCAAGGTCATTCCCTGCTCTGAGTTTTGTGGGTCCTACAGGGACATTTCACACCAAGAAAACAGTTTTTCGAAGGGATGGCTCAGAGTGACCCAGCTCAGCTCCACTCCAACAGCTCCTTGAAAGCCAGGAGTCTTTCTCTACTCCAAAGTGTCTTCAAGCTGGGTACAATCTACCACTGCCTAATTACCCTCTTGGAGTTTCTTCTTCATCAAAGAAGTTCACTTGATTTCAGGTTTTTCTGATTTACTCAACCACTTCTTAAACTTCCCGACTGAAAAATCTTTTTTATCTCCTGATTCACCCTTTGAAGAATTCTAGTGGTCTTGAAGGATGCCATCTCCAGCTGATGCTGAAATAGCTCCAACCAGTACTGGAACCCTTTGGATTTGGAATAACTCCCTCAAAGCACAATTGCAGAATGGAGAAAAGGAATTAATTAGCTGAGGGTAGAACTGAAATGATATTTTATTCATCCCTGAGATGTTTTTTTTTATCTTTCATCTCCCACAGCATCCAAGGTGCCACTGCCTTGAGTCAGTGGAACTGACACACAAAAATAAAAGCAGGGAAAAAGCTCTAACCATAGTCCAAACCCCAGAGCCTTCCCCTTGGGCTTCAGTTCAGGTTGTCAGACATGAGTGCAGAGAACAACCCAGCACATGCTGGGGACAGAAATCCAGCACTGTTTACAAGCAGCAGGAGGTGTTATCTACCTCGTTTGCAAACCCAGTTGTTTGGGAAAACTTCCAAGGAAAGGCAGCACCTATTGCTGAAGATCACTGGGCACCAGGATTTAGCTCCACAGAGCTGTAAAGTGAAATCAATACTGGAAAAAGAAAATAGAAACTGCAGCCTTTTGTTTATCCAGAGGGTGAAAAAAAAAAAGTGTTGCATAAGGAAATATCCCATTTTCCACTTGTATACCTCAGTTTGTCACTCAAAAGTACCATCTCCAAAGGCAAAAATCAACCAGGTTCATTGACAAAACAAAGTATTTGTCCACAGAAAACAACAACCTGTTAAAGCCTCCCCAGAGAACGACACCTTTGGGTCACTGTCAGTGCAAATCTGATTTCTAAATGAATCTCAGCCACTTCCATCCTGTTATCCAGGTCAGTCCAGCAATCAGCCTCAACACAGCCTCAGAAACTTGGACACAGCACCAGAAGTAGGTCATAATTAAGCAAGGTAGCTTGTAAGAGCCTTACAGGTTGCCTAGAAACCACATTTGCTGAAGTGTTTAACCACAGCTAAAAATAATTGTCCAGACAAATCACACACCAATGGGAGAATTGTGTGAAAAATGCTGCCTCGTGCCAGCTGAGGGACAGAGCTTTTGATCATCTACACTCTCCTTTCACAGAATGAGAGAAAAACCATGCCCACCAAAGGAAACACAGGGATTTAGAGCACAGGGTGAGGTGTCCACAGCAGCAGAGATCTTGTACAACGTGCATGATGTGGTGTCAGTTTTGGGCCATGCCCATGAAGTCACCCTGAGAAATCATTACTGAAAAGTGGATGCATTGTATAGGAATGATCTGTAAGGTAAAATGTTTACAGAGGAGCAATCATTCTCCACCTGGGCAGCTCCCAAACCTGCCAGGAACACCAGGAAAGCCTTGGAAAACAAAGCACAGATCAACTTCTGCAAGGCTTCCTCCAGCAGAATGGAGTGCAGGATGTGCTGTTGGCTTGTCCTGGGGTAAACTCTACAGAAACAGCAGGAATAGTTGTTTTGGTTGTATTCCCTGTGGAGCAGCTTTGCCAGACACTGATAGACTGAACAGCAGAGCCACAGGTCTTGCAGATCTGGATAAAAATGCTTGGAAAGACCTCTGACCTTTCAGAAAACACCTGCAGAGCTTCCGTCACCGGCGTGTCAACCTTCTGGCATCTCATTCAAAGCACAGAAGAGCTTCCAAGGAAAGTTACTGGGAGATAATTGTGTGTGCCTTGGGATCTAGGCAGTGTGGGGACTGTCACAAGGATGCTGAGAACTGCAAACCACTTCTGGGCTGTGGGGAAAGACTTAGAAACTCTTGTACCTCACAGGGCTCAATTCACATCACCTCCCCTTCCTTCCTATCTCTACAGTTTGCAACAGTTTCTGCCCAAGAGAAACAGTGATGGCCAACACCTTCTTTCACACCTCTAATTAAATCCATCGCTGCTGCAAGGCACATGGAAATAAAAGGCCACCGTGGAGATTCCTTCTCAGCAAAACCCCAAGAACAAAAGCCCAGAGGCACCTACCAAAAGCAAGTAATGATGCCTCCCGGTACCATGAATCACATGCTTATGTCATTCCTATTTCTAGAGTTAAAACTCACCTTTCCACCCAGTTCTTGTAGCTGGGGATGTCCTTGGCGTAGAGGAGCTTGTTGGAGGGGGAGTCTTTGCCCAACCGGTGCTCTGAGGTGGAACAGGAGTCCATGAAGGTCTGAGCCACCACAGACAGACAGGCGTCCGTGATGCTGTTTTTGTGGATGTCGAAGACAAACTGGGGGTTCTTGATCATGTTGACCCAGAACCGTAAGGGGAGGCTGCAAGAGGGGAGGAGACAGTCAGTGCACATCTCCCAGGCTTTGGTGGGTGGGGTTACAGTGGTCAATGGTGGATGGAAATCAAAAATTGTGGTGTGGAGATGAGGATTTCAGGATAGGCTTGATATATGATAAATCCCTCTCCTCCATGAGTCACCTCAGGGGTGGCTTTGGTGCCTTTTATCCTTACAAGGCAGATTTGGTCAGTCTTAAAGTCAACACAATCTTCTTGAAGTTGCACATAAATTATTGGGAGTAAAACTGAGGTGATGACAATGACTCCAAACTTCTACACATGAAGTTGAAATGTAAATTTGCCCCTGTTGGCTGCTCCAGACAAAGACAGGCACAGCATCCACAAAACTTATGGCAGCGGTGGTGAGGCACAGGAACAGGTTGGCACATCCCTGGAAGCATTCAAAGCAAGGTTGGACAGGACTTTGAGTATCCTGGTCTAGTGGAAGATGTCCCTGTCCATGGCATGTGGAACTGGATGTTCTCTAAAGTCCCTTCCAACCCAAACCATTCTTTGATTCTAAACACTGAGGGACTTGGCTTTTATCCTTCATGAGAAGAGGGGTAGGTAGAGCTCCCAGGATGAGCTTGGGAACGTTCATGGCATGCCCTGTGTGCTGTGAACACCATGGACTGTCACAACCCACTGCTCAAACCCAAAAAGACTGCAAATGATCCCAGCACACAGGGCACAAAGAAGTTGTTTCATTCCAGGGAAACCCTGTTGCCTCAAGGAGAAAAAAAAAAGGAACTGGGAAACAAGTATTGCATCCTTTGAAATGAAAATATATCTGCCCTAACCAAGGAAATGTTATTCCAATTGCAATCCAAAGCCCTTTCTCCCCTCCAAAGTTTCTCAAAAGAGCAGTTCATTTGTATGAGATGCCCTGAGGTATCTACCTCCAGCCTTTGCCTCCAGTCTTTTTGTCAGGGCAGATGCATTCCAGTGATCATGGCCTAGGAGCTGAGATGTGCCACTGATCACAGAGCCAAGCTTTTGTCTCTCTGTCAGGCAGACTGTTAAATCCACCTTCACCCTCTGCACCTTCCCAAGGGGAGGATGTTATTCAGCTTAACAAATTCTCCTGATATTCAGGTTAAATCCCCCAGTTCCTTCCATTTTCTCATTACCCCTGTGTGTTCACAGCACTGTAAAAATTTCATCTCCAAGGGTGATACATTTTGGACAACAACAGGCAGTTTAACATGTCCTGCTAGAGGAATGACATTATGTTTTGTGTTCTGAGCCAATAAAATCACAAAACAAATGTAAAAAAATCCCCACATGTGTAATCCTAACAGCCAAATTCAGGAGAGGTGGGAGATGCTGGAAATTGTAGAATCACAGCCTGGTTTGGGTGGGAAGGGACCTTCAAGATCATCTCATTCCAAACCCCTGCAATGGACAGGGATACCTTTCACTGTCCCAGGTTGCTCCAAGCCCTGTCCAACCTGGGCATGGACACTTCCAGGGATGGGGCAGCCTCAGCTTCTCTGGGCAACCTGTGCCAGGGCCTGCCCACCCTCTGAGTAAAGAATGGCAAAGAGACATGATGGAGCTGGGAGGGAAAACATTTTAGGGTGGGGATGGAGGATCATCAGTTGGGGATTACATGGATAAGGGAACCCTGCAAAAGTCCTGCAGGTGTTTGGATGACAGGCACAGCCAGGATGAGGATGAGCAGAGTCCATGTGTGTGGCCTGAGCATGGTGCAGGAAGGGGCTGGGGGATGATGTCCCTGCTGGAAATAATGAAGCCTGTGATGTGACTTTGAGTTAATTTAATCTGATTGAACAGATTTCTCCGTACTGCCCCTTTCCCCTCCCCACACACACACTCTGCCTTCCCCCCTCCCCCCTTAAATAAACCTCCTGCTCATTTACTCTGAGTGGCTGCAATCAGCCTTAGATTAGTGCCGCAGATAATGTTAATAATATGCTAATGTTTCATTAGTTGAAAGCCTCTTTGGAGCATGGGGTTTCTTTTTTTATGTCACCGCGCTGTGACGATCTGCCATCAGCGTGGCTGGAGAAAGGCAAAAATACATGAGCTGGGAGCCCCACGGCTCTTCTCCTCTGCTGCTCCTTTCATAGTCCCTGTGTTTGCACAGGAGAAGGGGAGGGAGTGAGTCCCCAGGGAGCTGCTTCCAACAGGGACACTCAGCGGAGAGGAGCTTTTTCTCCACTGATCCTGGATTTTTCCCTGCTGACCCATTGCATGTGTGAGGAGAGGCTGCTGCCTGGCAGCTGGAGCAGGGGCTGATGTCACCCTTTGTCACTGATGTCACACTTTGTCACTGATGTCATGCTTTGTCATTGATGTCACACTTTGTCACTGATATCACACTTTGTCATTGATGTCACACTTTGTCATTGATGTCACACTTTGTCACTGATATCACACTTTGTCATTGATGTCACACTTTGTCATTGATGTCACACTTTGTCACTGATGTCACACTTTGTCATTGATGTCACACTTTGTCACTGATATCACACTTTGTCATTGATGTCACACTTTGTCATTGATGTCACACTTTGTCACTGATGTCACACTTTGTCACTCACTCCAAAGGACACTCACATCCATCTCCAGACCCTTTAAATGCTCAGTACCATTTGGGATTCTCTCCTGGCCTCCAGCTGCCACCCAGGATGGTACAGGTCTCCTGTGGGTGTTCTCATGCATCTCTAGGATGCCTTAAAATATCTCAGCTGGCACTACACACCTCTGTATAGGCAAACTAATTGAGCTTAAGCCCCATTCTGACTACAGCAGGAATTCACACATAGTGGGAGTTCAAACCAGAGTGGGAATTCCAACACTCTTGTCTAGTTGAAGACATTGGCGCTGAATTCTCTCCCATACCCCCCTAAATATTGTTATGGTTCTGGGCACTGCAGCAGTTAAACACTTCAACATTTTTCCACCTGAAATCCCTCAAAAATGCTGCCATTCCCATGTAATACAGGAAAACTGGGACCTGTTTAGCCAAAGTGCTCCATCCTTGAGAAAATCCTTTAGATTCTGGGACATTCTAACTTCACCTTGGTGCTCTGATCCCCACACCAGACTCCTCAGCTCCCCCAGCAGCCACATCCCAAACCACATGTTCCTTTACTCTCCTTGCAGTCCAGTACCCGGTGCGGGGCCATACTGGGGGAGTCTCACTCACCAGTTGCTCTTCCAGGTGTGCCTCACGTGGGGGTCGTGGATGTTGTGTTTGTCAGCCTGCTCATCCAGGAAATCAAACATGTATTTGATAGCCAAGGGGAGGGCACTGCCACGGTGGGCAGTGCTGAAGATGGTCTCAAAGAGGTCATCTACAAATTTCTGGAGGGTGCCCTGTTAGGAGAAGGAAGGGAAGGAGAACATGAGATCACAAGTGGGGAGAGGATGTTGAATTTTGGTACGCTTCTGGAAACAGAGAATGTCTGTGGATCAGGGCCCTGAGGGCATGACTGAAAAGTCGGAGCCCTCCAGTATCAGTTAAAGGGGACATGAGTTGGGAATTTCAATACTGATGTCTTTAAGAAGGCAAGTGCATCATCACCATAACCACTCCACCTGGTTGTCAGCCAGGTGGAGCAGGTCCAGATGTTCCCTGTCCTCTCTACTCTGAGCACTCCCTGCCAGGAAAGAAAGCTGAGCTGAGGTGGGACACCTGGCTCCATCTCAGGTATATGGTGATGGAGAGTCCCTGGCTTGTTCCCACTGAGATTCCTCTCCTCTGCATCCCGTCCACAACTATTTTAGTGCACTCATGAGACAAAACCCAGCCATTTTCTAGGCTGGCTTTTCACCCAGGGCCTTTTTTAAGCTGGGAATAGAAGTCAGATGGCTGTAGAGCACAGCAGAAGGTGTCATTGACACAAATAGGACAGGAGTACCTGGAGACAGGCAGGTGGTTTATGTGTGTGACTAGTTGAATAAATAACACAACCTTTCATCTTCATTCCCAAGAGGCCTCCTCATTTTTTACTATCCATTGGCATGAGACTGAGGCAAATCCTAAAAGCAATGCATGGATGTGACATGCAGTAATGGCCACTGCAGAGGTCTCCTTCTGCTCCTCTGGGAGGAGAATCCCAGCTCCTGGGCTTGGAGAACTATCCTGGATGAGCTGGTGAGGAGAGCTGACCTTTGGCAAGAAGGAGAGGAGCTGGAATAGGGTTGGACAAGGGGGCAGCAAAGCAGCTTTAGGCTGGGTTTTGGGGGGAACCAGGCAAGGCACATTTTCTCTGTCACAGTTATATGTGAACAAACCACCCAGATGTGAAAATACACAAAAAAAATAATTGAATCTTCAGCAAACAATTCCAGATATGCAACATTTCCCTTTCTGAAAAATAAAACTCTCCTATTTCTCTGCAGATCCAGGAAAGAAATTTCTCCTACCTTGGAACGAAGCACCAGGTTCCACCAGAGTGGCCCAAGTTTACACAGAGCTAACAAACACTTCATTAGAAAGGTGGTGTCTTGATTTATTCTTTGGGAAACCAACAGAGGCACCTTTTTCTTGCGTGAACTCCTACGGGGTGAGTAAAGCCCTGCAGCACGTCTGACTCAGAAAGGGCCCCAGAGGGGAAATCTTGTTGGGCTGCCATGGAAGAGCTGCCCTCAGGTTCAGTTTCTGGAGAGAATTAGCTCTCTACATGCTCACCCACACAAACACAAAGGAAACCTTGGAGGCTTTTAGGCAGGAGACTCCAGGGCTCCGAGGTCAGGGATTTACCGGAATAAAAATCATTGTCAGTTTAACTAAGTATTCCTGGGGATTGTATTACCAGCAATTGCTCTCTGTCCTCTTTCCCTCCCTCAAATGGTCAGGATGTGAAAAGAAAATTGTTCAACCCAAGAGGGGAAACAATAAACCCCCAACCCTCCCACTTCTGCTGTTTCTATGCAAGTCTTGCAGCTGCTTTTCTGCCATCTCCACCAAAGAAAACCACCAAAACCACTAACAAAAAACTGACAAACAACTCAAATGTTGAATTTGTGACCCAGAACAGAAAGCAAAAGCAGTTCAGTGGTGGGTAGGGGACATATATATCCCCAGAGAGTGTAAATCAGTGCTGGTCCAATGCCTGCTGCTTTACACCAGCTGGGGCCAGAGCCCTGGGGAGCATCATTTTCTCTTTAGGTTGTGTGATCCATAAAAGCATCTTGATGCCAGGGAATGGGGCATGGACCAGGGGCTAAAGACAAAGCCACCAAACCCCCCTCTAACACAGCCTGAGTGAGGCTGCAGGCAGAGTAAGACAAAATGAGTTGAGGAATAAATGTGCAGATAAAACTATAAGGGAGGACTTAAACAAGTGCTGGGAGTCTGTCTGATGGGTAAACTCAGATGGTGTTTGCATGAACACATAAAATTGTGCTTGTGCCTATTCTCATCCTGACTAAAAATGACAGTCAAAACTCTGGATGTGTCTGGGGAGTCCACTCAGGGTGTCCCTGCTCTGCTTCCACATGACTTAATCTGTACTTTCTCTTTGGAGACCCTGAGCTTTCCATGTCCCAGTAGGGATCTGTTCTCCTTGGAGCTGGCCATCCATGAGCTTCATCTCAGTGAATTTAACCCCCTGCCAAGACATCAGCACAAAAGCCTTTATTGGCCATGGGGTGAGGTGGAAAAGAAGGATTTGTACTGCAAAACTCAGGGGTCTCTGGCATAGGAGCCCATTTCAGGATGTGAGGCCTGACACATCCTTGGAACCTCATCTGGGCACATTTACTCTCTGGCTTTTCAGTTGCTCAGTTTTGGTAAAAATTAGAAACCACTATAACTGAAATCCAGAGCACTTCGCTCTGTGGGAGGTCTCTCTGGTGGGACTCTCCACCAGTCTCATGGCCCTGGATTCTTCACTCCTTGTTGCTTTTCCAATGTCCCCTTTTTGACTCTGCTTTCTGAGTTCAAGCTCCTTTCCCTACAGGCTTGGAGCAGCCTTTTTTGCTCTGTTTTCCTTCTAATCTTTATCCATCCTTGGAGTGGTCTCTCATTCCTCTTTAGCAAGAAATTCCACCGCAGTCCTAAACCCAAACATTTCTCGCCCTCCTCCCCGGCCCCACCACATACCTTGGTGGCAAGCAGTCTGGTCAGGTAGATCTCAGAAACCATCTTGCTGCCCCTGTCACCCTCTTTTTGGTCCCCATGCTCGTGGTTCTTCACCAAGTGCCACATCTTGACGCCGCTCTCCAGGTCGGGGGTGATCATGGGCGTGCGGGAGCGGAGGCTGTCGGGGCTGCCCGTGTAGCGGATCATGTTTTCTGCAGAGAGAGGTTCACATGTCTCAGCCCCAGGAGCTCTTGCATTGGCATTTTCAGGGAATGTGCTGATGATATGCCACCAAATAGAAGGTTTGCAAAGCATGATGTGAGTGATTAGCTCAGCAGAGCCAAGAGGAGGCAGCCAAGCCAGATGTGATACCAATATCTACGTTATTAAATTAAATTAGGTTCAAGCACTGACTTCCAGTCGTCCACACTCTTTACCTCCTTACCTTGTCCCCTGGTGAAATCTTTGGCCTGGAATCACTGGCACTGCCAGTGTCAGACACTGCCCAGGTTCAGGGGACAATACCAGTTACTCATGGTGACCAGTATGGCTGAGTAACTGGTTTTACCCATATGGACATTTGGCTTAGAAATACTGATTTTCTAATGTGACCTCTTGTGTAACTCCTCATCCCCAGGTTTAGAAGGAGCTGCCTTCCCTCCCTCCTTTGGCACCAAAGCAACCAAATAATTCCTGCCCAGCCATCCCCTTCACTCCCAGCTCCAAAATCTTGTTTGCACAGAAATAAAGCAGAACCCCAGACTGGCCCCCACAAATTTCCTCTCCAAGGATGCTTTGAGCCTCCAAATTTTACCTCCCTTTGCCTCTGAGTGATGGCACAAGGCATTCCCCTCTCCCTGACCTTCCAGCACTGCTGCAGATCCAGGTTTTTCCAATCATAATTAATAGAAGTGTTGCACCTTTCTGTAGCAAGATCTGAATCAGCCTCATTAATGCATTACCAATCTCTACATATTAATTATCCAATGGAATATCCTTTTTCTCTCTGGATGCTGTTTTCTTAATTGCAATTAACAATCACTTCTGACCCACCACATCTTCTCCTCCCCCTGCCTCCTTCCTCACTCCCTCCTCCTGAAAAATCAAATGGCAAAAGAATTAAAGAAATCCAACAGAAATTAACCCTCCTCAAGTCTTCCTTTTCAAAGGTCACTGTGTCTCTCAGTAATTGCAACAACATGGAAAAGAGGATGAATATTAATAAGGCCTGGTGGATTGTTTATGTCCTTGGAGAAAGTGGAAAGGGGCTCCTCTGGACATTGGGTAACTGTGCTTTCCCTCAAGACAGAGGGAATAAGAA
Organism: Sakesphorus luctuosus; assembly: GCA_013396695.1. Lineage (NCBI taxonomy): Eukaryota > Metazoa > Chordata > Aves > Passeriformes > Thamnophilidae > Sakesphorus > Sakesphorus luctuosus. The sequence goes on along the minus strand of VWZD01007433.1, from coordinate 94,071 downwards.
GGACTGGAGATGCTTTAATAAATTAAAAATAATAATAATGTGATATATCAGCAGTGTCCAGGTTGGAAGGTGGTTTTGCAGTGCTCTGGTTGCACATCACAGATGTTTTGCTTTGCTGTCAGTGAGACCTGTCCTGGGCTGCAGTTCCAGGTCAGGGGAGAAAGGTGTGAGAGGGTGTGAGTGGGACTCAGGAGGTCCCTGTTTGGCTCTACAGGAGACTTTCCACCTGGTCTCTCTTTCACAGCTGTCTCATGGATAAAGTGGGAACAACAATCCAGTGCCTTGAGAAACACTGATACAAGACTCTGTGAGGGACATTCAGTGACCTAAGATGTAGGCAGCTAATTAAATAGGCTCCTCTCTTCATTAATGATGGAGGGGATTTCCCCAAGAGTGATCCAGCCATTTGGATCAACAGCTTGAACCAGAGGTTTTTCCTTCTGCCATCCCTCAAGCTATTTCACCAATGAATCCTCTGCCTCTCTGCTGGTGCCCAGTGTCCTGTGACCACCACAGTGTTTGGGATCTCTTCCCCAGTGCCCTCCCAGTCCACACCAGCACACAGATCCTTACCATACTTGCTGGCTGACGTCCTGGAGACCGTAGAGTTGTTGACTGCGTTGTAGGCAGTGACTTGCTTGGAGACCAAAGCTACAACAGATCCATCTGGCACCTGTAGAGCAAAAGGGACTTGGTCAATAAGCTTCTGAAAACTGGCTGAGGACTGTGCCAAGGGCAGTAGAAATCCAAGTAGCAGAAACTGAGCTGCCAACCGGTGTCAATGTAGGCAGCACAGCAGTTTTGGCTCAAAGCTTCAAATGCTTTCTTCAGTGACTTGGTCTTTTAAGAAAGAATGGAGAAAATCTGCTGTTACACAACTAGAATCCTGCACTTGGGCACTGGGACAACTGATGGCAGATTCTGCTCCATTCAGCTCTTGGCTCAAAGCCCAGTGATGACAATGTGAGCCATAGAATCATTTAGGTTGGAAACGACTTCTAGGATCCCTGAGTCCAACCATTAACCCAAGGGCCACATCCAGAGGCCTTTCAAACACTTCCAGGGATGGTTTTTTGAATTAACCTCAGCAAATCTGACAGTAGGTTCTTGTCAAAGAAGCTCTTAAGAAGAGGAGAGTGAGAAGAGTAAAACCATCTGAGTAATTTCAAACAAGCTTGGCTGTCCCAGAAGGATGATAAAACTGGTGCGAAATGTTCTATTCCTCCCACCTTGATTGCAGGGGATCTCTGGGTGCCAAGGGCAGAAATGGATGCCTGGATTTTCCATTTCAACCCTCTCAACTGTCTCAACCTTCCATGGGGTAAATCCACTGCAGGACCGAAGTGGCTCCCACAACTTTTCTCTTTGCTGCATTCCCTGAGACAAGGAAAAGCAGCAGCTTTGGAGTGGCTGAGCTCCAGGGTGTCCTGGGATAGTGTTACAGGAGACCACAGAGCTGTCTGAAACGATCCAGACCTCCCATTCCTACAGCAAGGCATGTGGGTCCCATATCACAAACGCTAAAAGAGCCATATCAGGACCATCTGTGATAAATAAGACATCACAAAAAGGAGACTGGGTAAAACCACCCCCCCCGCTAACAACTTCTAACTCTTGTCTGTGTAATAATATTAATTAGCACTTGTGTGGAGTTTTTCATCTTCAAAGCGTTGCAGAGGCTAATTAAATAGCCCCTCAGCTATCAGGGAAGGCAATTATTGGCCCTTTGTAGTTTTAGCCCCACACTACAGAGGGGAAACTGAGGCTAAAGGAATATCAGTGTCTGTCCCAGTGTGCTCCGTGTGAGCCCTAAGGACAGACAGACAAGCAGGTACCTTGGCAGCCTCTGCTGCCACAGTGCATCACAGAGCCTGGAGCTTGTTGCCTGAAGTAAAAAAAAAAAAAAAAAAAAAAAAAAAAAAAAGAGTGGAAAAAGCACAGAAAGAACATTATGCCTGATTTGTTGATGAAATAAAATTGAAAATGTCCCTGTTCTCTCTGGGAAAAAAAAATAAAGAAGTCAGTCAGCGATGCTTCAGTCAATCTGAAGGGGAAAAGTTTTGTTTCTTTTTCAAATTATTGCTTGCTGCCTCCTCAGGTCAGCTCTTAAATGAAAAGAGGAAATAATCTTGTTATGAAACATAGATTGCTGAAGTGTGATTGAGGAAAGGACAAAATTGTCAGCATTAGATTAAACTTAATGAGGTGCTTTTTTTGTTGGGTTGTTTTTTTGTTGGTTTTTTTTTTTCCAAGGGAGAAGTTTCTGACTAAAACTACATTTTTTTATTAAATCTGCCACTTGTGGAAGATGCTTTCAGACATCTTTAGCCCTCTGTTGTGGGTCTTAAGGTCATGTAGGGAGGAAGAGAAGCCCTGTCCCAAAGCAGGTCACACAGATCAGGACAGGTATTCAAAACAAGGGTTCCTGGGGCAGTGACAACCCCACTGCCAAATGGTCTCCAGCCATGCTGCTTCCCACCTCCTTCTTCCAGACACAAAGCCTCCCTCTTCCCATTTTCCTTTCTTCCATCCTTCTGAACTCTGCTAGGATTAGAAGGCCATTGATGCATTGGAAAAGGGAGCATGGAAGGCCTTGGGGGTTTTTTGTCTACATGAGAAATCTTAACTTGTGTTGTTTTCATGACCACATTTCTTCTTCACACCCTTCACTCACCAGGGTTGTCCCTTCTTGGAGTAACAGAGGATTTTTAATTCCCTTTCTAACATTGTGCAGGGTAATGATGACAAGGAGAGTGGAAGAGGGTGGATATACCAAGATGGGGGTTCTGCCCAGTTATTGCCCACTCAGCCATTCTTTACCTCTGCATCTTATAGTCCCAAAATCATAGAATCACAGAATCATTAAGGTTGAAAAGACCTTCAAGATCATCAAGTCCACCAAGGCCATCACTTAAACCATGTCCCCAAGTGCCACATCTTTTTTTGAACACTTCCAGGGACGCTGATTCCACAAGAGAAATATTTTATCCTTCTCCTTTTTTATTTTATTGGCTGATCTAACTCCCATCCATCCCTCTCACACAGTTACCTGATAGTGTGCCAGTGTGTTGAGCCTCTTCCAGTCATTCTCTATCTTGGTTGTGATGTCCTCATCCTGCAGGATCATCCTTGCCCCGCTCGCCTGTCGCCACTCTGTGAGGAGAAGAGGGACACTGAGCTGTGAGACAGGGGCAGAGCCCTGGCAATAATCCCTGTGCCCAAAACCCATGTGGACACACGTCTTCAGGCTGCACATCAGGCAGTGCTTTACACTCTGATTACTCCCAGGGCTTAACTCTTAGTTTACTTTTCTCTCTGTTCTTGCCCCAGAGTGGCTGTTTCCAAGACCAACCTGTCCTTGCCTATGTTTGCTCTATGGGACAGTAGCAAATGTCATCTGTGTCAGGGACAGAAACCCACTCCTGCCTCTCTTTTAACAGCCTTTATAAGTATTTGAGAGATGTGCACCAACCCTAACCCCAACCCAGCCACAGAGGGGGGTCCCCTGGGCACAACAGTGTCTTGCTTAGCACCAAAGCCTGTTTTGGGCTGAGTTCATCTCCATTGGTGCTCACAAACACCTCTTGCATCTCCAGCAGTGATGGAGAACAGGAAGCCCTTGGCTTCAGGAATAATAGAGACACAACAGAAGAGTCAAGAACAGATCCAACCCCTATTCTGTGGAGGATTTAATCTCCATCAGCCTTCAGGACATGCCAGTGGACAGAAGGGCTCCTTTTTCTGACCACATCCTGTGTCGGAGGAGACCAGAAAGATACCCTGGCGGGGTGGGCAGCAGCAGAGGAAGAAGACGACTGGGGCCTCACCTTGCTTTTTAGATGATGGTGTTAATCAATTGATTTTCTTTTTTTTTTTGAGCTAGTTAATGGGCATGGTTGTGCTGTAGGAATTTCTGTGTGTTATCCCTTGTGTCCTTCAATGTTCCCAAACATGCAAAGTTGCTTTTCCATCTCAACAAAAAAAATACAAAAGGGGCAGATGTCGGAGGAGACCAGACCGAGAAAGAATTACAGGCGCTGGGTAGATGAGGACGCGGATACCCAAGCAGCGACAGGATCGGGACCATGAGGCTTTCTGGATGGACACTGTACCCTTAAAAGATGGCTACGATCCAAGTTTCTTCTTCCCACAATCCCCTGGAATTCTCCCACATACCCCTGGAATTCTCCCACACACCTCGTTCTCCCTATTGGTCCTTTTGCCGCTCCTCCCTTCCCTCCTCCCCTTCGTTTGCATGTACCCAATAAAGTGCGTGACTCCTCCCCATCTCCTCCCCGTCTCCTCCCCTCTTCCCCGCCTACATCCAGGATACTTGTGCGCGCTCCTTATAAGCGAGCGTGTGGCATTAAACCTGGCTTTTCCTCATGGTCTCCTGCTTGGTCTGGATCTATTCTGTTCGGAGGGGTCGGCAGGCCAGGAGCGGGAGGAGCCGACCCTAGCTTCTAAGGGGCATGATCCTAGGGAGCGCCGCTGCTTGCGGCTCGCCGCTTTCCTAGCCTTGCTCCTGGGAGCGTGAAAAACCCCTCCACTGTATCAGTGGAAAACTACAATCCGCTGAGAATCCTGTTCTCCAGCCCCTCCCATAAAATGATGAATCCCCTCCTGGTGCTTCCCAGGGCACCACTTTTTGCTCCAATCTTGGAGGATGCTCCACAGAGTCACAGAGTCATCAAGGCTGGAAAAGCCTTCTAAGATCACAGAGTCATTGTGGAGGATTGTCACAGGTGTCCCCACAGAGCACTCACAGACTTGTTTAAAGCAAGGAAAATCTAAACATGGCCCAAAGGAGACAAATGTTCTGTCACCTGGTGACACCAGGGAAAGCTGTGGCTTAATCACAACCTGGAGCATTCAAAGCTCTTTCCTTGGTTGTGTCTCAGCCACAGTGACCCAGCCAAACACAGTTTAGCCAGAGCCAAAGCAGAAAGGCCATTCATTTGCAGGAGTTAATTAAAATGAACTCTTGGATATGGAGTCATCACCTGCCCCCCCTTGCTTGTTTTTCCTAATACAAAAAGGCAAGGACCATTGCACATTTCTTTTGGTTTTCAGCAGTTTTCTTATCATGTAATTAAAATGCAATGGAAAAGCTGCACTTGTCTTTATTATTCATTTAAATTAGCAGGAGGAGGTCAGCAACTGTGTTTATTGCTGGGTGTTACTTTGGCTGGAGATACTCAGAGAGTAAGCAAAGGTTGTGTTGGCTGAGCACTGATCCTGAACTGCCCTTTAGCTACTCCAGCTCCTTAGATCCTCCCCTACATTATCCTTGGGATGTCTGGGGATGATGCTTTCCGTTCATTCCCCCCTGGACTGTATTCCTGGAAGCTCTCTGGTCCCACACATTGCTTGGAAGAGCACAGAATGCTGAAGTTCCGTGTGGGCTGAGGAATGGTCCTTTTAGAAAGTGCCCCACAGGGTGCCAAAGCCAATTCTGCTGTCACAGAGTGTCTCTTCTGTGCCCTCCTTGTGGTCCCCGGGGGGTTGTGTCTGTTTGACCTTCCTCCTTCAGGGCTCTGCATGTTCCTGTGGTCCTTCTCTCTTCTGACTCCTCTTTGAGGAGAGCGACAGACACTCAGGTTGTGTTTTGGGAGAGATGCACAGGTTCCTGGTGTTGGGCTCTGACAGGAGGGTGGGTACAGCTTTCCTCACTCTGTGCTCTATTTGTATTCAAGGGCTGGACAAGCTCCTCAGAGCAGATTTTCCTCTGCTCCAGGGGAGCTGAGGACAACATCAGATGTCCCTTGGAGCTTTTTATGCTCCTGCAGAGACACAGGAGATTCCCAAGCCCTTTCTCTTGGCTTTACTCCAGAGAGGGATCATGTGAGGAAGAGGAAGGGCCAGTTTGACTGCACAAGACAAGGAGGAAAAAGCTGCATAGAATCATAGAATTATAGAATGGATTGGGTTGGAAAAGACCGCCGAGATCATCAAGTCCACCCCTTGGGCCAACTCCAGTCCCTTTACCAGATCATGGCACTCAGTGCCATGGCCAAGCTCACCTTAAAAACCTCCAGGGATGGGGAATCCACCCCCTCTCTGGGCAGCCCATTCCAATGCCTGAGCACTCTCTCTGCAAAGAAGTTTTTTCTCATCTCCAACTTCAATTTCCCCTGGCAGAGCTTGAGCCCCCCGTGCCCCCTTGTCCTATTGCTGAGTGCCTGGGAGAAGAGACCAACCCCCACCTGGCCACAACTTCCCTTCAGGCACTTCCAGACAGTGCTGAGGTCACCTCTCAGCCTCCTCTTCTCCAGCACAAACACCCCCAGCTCCCTCAGCCTCTCCCCACAGCACTTGTGCTCCACTCCCTTCTCCAGCCTCGTTGCTCTTCTCTGGCCCTGCTCCAGTACCTCAATATCCTTCCTGAACTGAGGAGTCCAGAACTGAACTGCAGGGCGTGTTCAGAGGGTTGGCTTCAATTCTATCCTGACCAAACGCAAGTCACTCCATCAGGCACCTGAGCAGTGCCAGGGAAAGGACCCCCAGCTCCTCCCAGTCCCACTGCACACTCCCCCTCTCCGCGAGTGCCAGCCCAGGTGGTCACACACCCACCTGGCAGGAAATGCAGAGGGAATGGGAAGGGAAAAGGTGACCCTGCCAACCCTTTTCCCAGCACTAAGTGAGCACTGTCAGCTCTGTCCTCGCTGTCAGCCCCTGGCCCCTCTCTCATCAGACGTGAGTGCTCCGCGGTGAGCTTGCACAAAGGAGAGACACACTCCAATCCAATTTGTTACACTTCCACCTTCCTGAGAGGGGGAGGGAGGTAAAAATCCCATTATCTTTATCAAGCCTTCCAATCAGGAGCAGCAGTAAATGCAAACTCAGGAGACAGCTGCTGTGAAGCCTTTATATTTCATTCAGCAGATAGTGTATCTTTTCATTGCACGCAGGAATTACTTCTTTTTTTTTTTCCTTTCTCTTCTTTTTTTTTCCCCCAAGAAACAACCTTTCTGTTCAACTTGACTGGGAAAAAGGAAATTCCAGAGGGCTTTGACAAAGATGTGCCTTTCTGAGCTCCAGCAGTGCCTGGCTAGGGAATGACACTATGGGGAGGTGAAAGGTGGGGAGATCCTGCACCTCAAATCCTACAGAAAATGCTACACCCCCCTCATGCCTTCTCTCTGACCTGGGTGCCCCTGAAAATGCACATTGAATAAGGGAGAAAAGTGCAGCAGAGGGAACATTTTTTAGAAGCAATTGAAATTCCCAGGTGGATGGAGGACCTGCCAGCTCACTCCAAGTGCCTTCATTTGAGCTACTCATCCTCAGTTACACCATCCTGTGCTCAGCAATTCTGTGTGTGGAACAAATGCACGTGGCTCACCCAGACCTGATGCCTGTTCCATGACCATTCATGCTCCTGAAGAATTAGTCTGAAGAGCTGGGGGGCTGCTTTTAGTCTTATTTTCCAGGTGGGAGGCATTTTGGCACAGGAAACAGGAAAATAAACCCTCTGTCTGTGTGCTGCAGGCACCAGTACACCCCAGTGGGTAGGAAAAAAAAGGGGGTAAATGTCTGTGTGATGAGCTCTAGAAAGAGAGGAGAAACTCAGCTCTGTTTTTGGGATGGAGAAAGGACCATCATGGTTGGGAATAAGAGTTCATTTCAGAACATGTAGATAAAAGATGACTGGGAATAACTTCATCCTATATGGAATGAATCACAGACCCACAGAAGGCTTTGGGTGGGAGGGGACCTTAATGATCTTTCAGTTCTCCTCCCCTGCAGGGACACCTTCCACTATCTCAGGTTGCTCTAAGACCATCCAAGCTGGTCTTGGGCACTTCCAGGGATGGGGCAGCCACAGCTTCTCCAGGCAACCTGTGCCAGGGCCTCACCACCCTCTGTGTAAAGAATTTCTTCCTAACATCTAATCTAAACCCACCCTTATAGATTAAAACCATTTCCTCTTGTCCTGTCCCTCCAGGCCCTTGTCCAAGTCCCTCTCCAGCCGTCTTGGAGCCTCTTTAAGCACTGGAAGGGGCTCTGAGGTCTCCCTGAAACCTTCTTTTCTCCAGGCTGAACTGCCCCAACTCTCAGCTGGTCTTCAAAACAGATAAATGCAAGTTGTCAGCCTTACTCTGTATATCCTGGAGTTAGACCCAGTTTAAACATTTCCAGTTTAAATGAACTCCACGGCTGGTGAGGCAGCAAGAACTTCTCTGACATGGGCCACAATGAGCCTGAAACAGCATCACTGAGTGCAAGGCAGCCAACCTGGCAGCTCCCACCACCTCAGCAGACCTTTTCAAAACACAGCCCAAACACAGGGAAGAGCAAATGCCTCAGCATGAAGGCAAATTCCTGCTGTATGATCCTCACACCTCAATGTTCTCCCAAAGACAAGGCATTTCATTTATGGCAGGGGCTTCAAAACATGATAATAACAAAAATCGCCACTGTGGAAAGAAGACTTTACTCAGAAGGCTGCCATTT
>VWZD01007433.1:0-85606 GCA_013396695.1 Sakesphorus luctuosus | reverse complement strand
CTGCGGGGGGGGGGGGGGGGGGGGGGGGGGGGGGGGGGGGTGTTGGACTAAAATGTGACCTCAGGGTGTCCAAAATCAGTGCTTTCAGCTGACAACCCCCTGCATGGGTTTCTGGGTGAGTGCCAAACATTATGTCATTTGTGACACATGTGCCTGCAGCTCCCCTGCACTTAACAACTCACAACAACTCCTTAGATTGTTTACTGCCTTCCACAGGAGCAATTCGGGCTGGGCACGGACAGAAAGCCCTGCAAAGTGTAATGGGGATAGAAAACAATGTTGCTGTTTAAAAGCCACTGATTTCAAGGCCAGATTACAGTCACCTGCTCCGACCTACAGTGAGCACAGGCTGCTGCAGCCCCTCTGCAGTCCTGAGCATTCAGCCTGGGGCAGGTTCGCCTTGAGAGCTCTGGGGCTGGTTCCTAATGGCAAGGAGTGCTTTCTGCTCTCCCCTGGCTGCCTTCAACCTCACTGAAGGATGCCCAGGGCCAACAAACATCTTTTCGTGTGAAACAGATGGGATGGAGCTGTGACTACATGTGAAGAATCCTAGAATGGATTGGGTTGGAAAAGACCTCTGAGATCAAGTCCAGCCTTTGGTCCAACTCCAGTCCCTTTAACAGATCATGGCACTCAGTGCCACGGCCAAGCTCACCTTAAAAACCTCCAGGGATGGGGAATCCACCCCCTCTCTGGGCAGCCCATTCCAATCCCTCAGCACTCTCTCTGCAAAGAAGTTTTTGCTGCTCTCCAACTTCAATTTCCCCTGGCAGAGCTTGAGCCCCCCGTGCCCCCTTGTCCTATTGCTGAGTGCCTGGGAGAAGAGACCAACCCCCACCTGGCCACAACTTCCCTTCAGGCACTTCCAGACAGTGCTGAGGTCACCTCTCAGCCTCCTCTTCTCCAGCACAAACACCCCCAGCTCCCTCAGCCTCTCCCCACAGCACTTGTGCTCCACTCCCTTCTCCAGCCTCGTTGCTCTTCTCTGGCCCCGCTCCAGCCCCTCAATCTCTTGCCTCAACTCAGGGGCCCACAACTCAACACAACACTCAAGGTGTGGCCTCCCCAAGGCAGAGTCCAGGGGAAGGCTCACTGCCCTGGGCCTGCTGGCCACGCTACTTTGGATCCAGGCCAGGAGCCCATTGGCCTTCTTGGCCACCTGGGCACACTCTTGGCTCATGTTCAGCTTCCTGTCAATTAGTACCCCCATTCTACTCATGCTCCTTCCATCATGGGAGTTGCTCTGCTGAAGGAGTGACTATATTGTTGCTGCAAGACTCTTCGACTAGGAAAGGGTATTTTTTTTGTGTTTTGGGTTTTTTCCTCCCCATCTGCACCATCTATGCTACTGCTGAAAGAGCTGCTCGTTAGCCAGTCTCTTGGCACTATGGGCAAGCCTGTCCTCTGAGGGGTTCACATGCTCCTATGTACTTTCTGGAATTTTCTGGTCCTCAGAACCACTCAGGTCATAGAATCACAGAATGGTTTGGCTTGGATTCAAGATCAACTAGTTCCAACCTCCTGCCATGGGCAGAGACACCTTCCACTCTACCAGGTTGCTCCAAGCCCTGTCCATCCTGGCCTTGAACATATTTATTTTTTAAAACTGCAACAATCCTGGCTGTAAAATTCTCAGGGACCCTGCACATTCCCCTCCCCCTCTGTGTCTGATGGTTATCCCTGCTCCAATGGAACCTATGGAGTCAAATTTATCCCACACATCTGCAGCAGGCAGGTAGAACTCCTGCATCCCACACCATTCATCCCCACAGCAACACAAACTGCTTTCCACTCACACCCAGTCTGAGATGTGAAAACAGTGGGCTCTGTGGCCACCATCCAGCACCACACAGGTCAAGAGATCCAACTGTAAACCCTACTCCTCAGGTGTGCTGTGCCCTGGCACCGTGCCCTCCCTGCCCACCCCAGCACTCACCATCCCTCTGCTGACTCCCAGCAGCTCCAGGATCATCGTGGGTCCTTTCCTGATGATGTATATGATCTGTTCTTTACTGCTGCTGGTTTTGGCAGCTTGTTTCATTATTCTAACTGCCTTTCATGAGCAATTTCTGTCAGGAATCCCTCCCTCTCCTACATATACACACACAGAGACACTTAACTTTAATCCCTGACCTCTCATTCCTGTCTCTGTTATTGCTGTGAATTGTTTCTTGGCCTCAGTCCATTCCTTCTGCTTCTGGTTCCTCTACAACTTTGCTGGGTTTTACAGACTCCAGCATTTTCCACTGCAGCCTCTTTCAGTGAAGGTCACTGAGGGGAAACTCTGGCAGATACAGCCACAATGCCCACACCCAGCCCCACACCAGACACCTCAGCAATGTCCTCAGTAGATTTTTCTACATTTTTTCACAGTACTCTCCAGGTGTGATATCACACCTGCCTGTGGACCCCAAATTCAGCACTCTTTTTCCAGGAGTCTTTGGCAAGACATCATGAACAGTCCCATTCATGCCTATTCCACACACTTGTCCAAGCTGAATTTTGTGAGTAGGAAAGCAGGGTGACTGCTGGTCTTTTTAAGTCCTCAAGGGCAAAGATTTCAGAAGCCAGGAGCATAAACATCAACATAATGTCTCCTCTACCCTCTTGCTGTTGGTGCTGCTCTGCCTTGCAGAGGGTACACCTGGTCTGGAGGGGGGACACCTGTCCCAAGGAAACATAGAATCATAGAATGGATTGGGTTGGAAAAGCCCTCCGAGATCATCAAGTCCAACCCTTGGGCCAACTCCAGTCCCTTTACCAGATCATGGCACTCAGTGCCACGGCCAAGCTCACCTTAAAAACCTCCAGGGATGGGGAATCCACCCCCTCTCTGGGCAGCCCATTCCAATTCCTCAGCACTCTCTCTGCAAAGAATTTCTGCCTGCTCTCCAACTTCAATTTGCCCTGGCAGAGCTTGAGCCCCCCGTGCCCCCTTGTCCTATTGCTGAGTGCCTGGGAGAAGAGACCAACCCCCACCTGGCCACAACTTCCCTTCAGGCACTTCCAGACAGTGCTGAGGTCACCTCTCAGCCTCCTCTTCTCCAGGCTAAACACTCCCAGCTCTTTCAGCCTCTCCCCACAGCACTTATGCTCCAGTCCCTTCTCTAGCCTTCTCCATCTAAGTGTCTAGATGGAGTTTGGCCATCTCCCCCCTCCCCTTTTCCCCCCTGCCTGGGGTCAGTCACGTACCCAAATCCATATCAGCAGCTTTGGGCCGGTGGGAGCAGGGCACATTCTTGAAGATGGCATCCAGGATCTTCTCCTTGACCTGCGTGATGGTGTCACAGTTCAGGATCTTCACCGGGATCTCAGGGCTGTTCACGTTGTCAGGGTTCACACAGCTCAGGACCTGAGAGAGAGGCAGTGAGAGCCACCATACATTGCATAGCAGCACAGGTACCCCCAGACTGCCCCTCCTTCAGCTTTCTGCATCCTCCAAGCCCTCTAGGATGTAACAGTGGGAAAAATGGGAATTGAGAGTATTCCCTTCTTCAAGAGGGCACAGAGATCTGGTTTCACATGGGGGGCTTCCATGCATCCACAGCTGTGCCCAGGGAATTAGAGGTGACTCGGTGTTTGGCTCTCGGCTACGTGCTGGGGACTCCCAGATGTTGCAGCCCATGACTTAGGACTGATGTGAAGTTTTGTCTGAGCTGGTTTCTCATATCACTTATCCCTGTGAGCTGAAACTGCTGTACCTGGGGGAACAACCCCTTTGGATTTGAGACTCATTTCCCTGACATCTTCATTAAACTGAATCATAGAATCACAGAATCATAGAATGGTTTGGGTTGGAAGGGACTGCAAAGATCATCTCATTCCAATTCCCCTTCCATGGGCAGGGACATCCTCCACTATCCCAGGTTGCTCCAAGCCCTATCCAACTTGGCGTTGAACATTTCCAGGGATGGAGCAGCCACAGCTTCTCTGAGAAATCAGTTCCTGTGCATCACCACCCTGACAATAAAGCATTTCTTTCTTAATAACATAAAGCCCATGAATATCAGCTCAGGGGTTCTGGTGCTTTCTCTAAAAATGGTTATTGATGCACACTTTGCACAGAATCCATTAAAAGTGCAGTCATGTCTGACTTTGGTTGGAGCCAAACTGATACCCACAGAGCATTCCTTGGCCTCTAACCTATTCCATGCTCCTTAGAGAGCTGGCAAGGTGATCTAATTCAGTGGTGGCCTCTTTGCATTGTCACCTGACTTTGATAACTCAGGTGAAAATGCTCTTCAACCTCTAAGCCTTTAAATTTGTCCATCTGCACAGCCATGGAACCCACCAAACCCTTCTCAGAAGAATGTTATTAATTTGAAAGGCAGGGCTGCTTAAAAAATGCAGCACAAGCCAACATCAACAACCTCTGCTTTCACATATAGAAGAAGAAAATTGACCCAACTAGAGATGTCTCTCATTTCTCTGAAGGAAAAGGTAATTTTCTCCAAAGACTCTGTCCAAGAGTAAATGCAAAGCATGTGGGGTGGTGAAGGGAGGAAACCTTAAACACACAGAGTTTTTAACAGCAACCTGCCTGCTACCCCTTGGCCATGTCTATGTTGACCATTCTGCTCCCTTTTGGTTACAGAAGTGTGAAGTCTATAAAATTTTATAAACTCAGCACACCTCTGCACTTGAAAGGAGCATTCACTGATGCTCCAGGCTATATAGAGTTATTAAATGTTCCTGGGCCACTTTTACAAGTGTAGACATGTTAGTTTTGGTGCCTTAGACAAATTTTATCTTGACTGTAAATTCCCTTCTCTAGCACACAAGAGGTGCTGGACTCTCCATCACTTTCCATCTTCACCTACTAAGATGCAGTGGGAACTCAAAGTTGCTTAAAACAGGGTGAAATCATATCAGTGTAATTACACACTGGCTCACCAGGCTCCCTTTGGTGATGTTCTGCTCAACTAAGAGGGACTTGTGAAGATACTGCTTACAAAGGGCTCTGTGATCTTGCTGGATGAAAGGGGAGATGTAAATACGAGATATTGATTAGATCGTAATGCTATTATTTATGTGTCACATGCAGAAGTATTGAAGAAGCATCAATTCAGATAATAATAACAGCACAGATTTACAGTTCTGTGGCATCTTTCATCTCAAAGGATCACAGAATTATACATAAAAAGCACTGTTGAAATGCACCCAGTGTTGAGGTTATTAGTTGATGTAGCCCTCCTGGGTTATGCCCATTCCTTGCCTACAGAAACCTCTTCCTCTCCAAACTCCTTGAGTGTATCCAAAAAATAAACACCTGATTGCTGGGAGCCTGGGCTGATTTTAAGGTTATGGTTGGACTGATGATCCTAAAGGTGTTTTCCAACCTCAATTATTCTACTACACACCTGGAGGGAAATGGAGCAGTGAGAGTGTTCTGGGGGTCACACTTTGGAGACCAAAGTGCTCTGCAGGTCTCTCTCAGTGTTCTCAGCTGAGGTGAAATGAGCTGATGGCAACCACAGCAAACTCCATGCTGTGATTAATCTCTGATGCAAACAGCTCAAGTCCAGTTCAATCTCCCAAATAAGGCACTTCAGTGCTCTTTAAAATAATCTGGGCTATCCTGCCAGGCCAACAACAGCTCCTGCAGGTGCTGAGCTGTGTCCTCCACACCAGCACCCGCCATCCAGCTGGAAGGTGACAATGGTGATTTGGTGTTATAGCTTGGTTATCCTTGAATTTCACTGGGTGTCAACTTTGGAAGGTGTCAGAAAACTCTGCCTGACTGAGCCACAGTCATTATTCATGCCTTGACTACAGCAGCTCTTGCTTTCCTCTTTTCCAGCTCAGCTGGAATGAGAAGAAGGAGCAGGGAAAGCAATATTTGAAAGAAGTTTGCTTTCAGTGGTTTCAAGCTGATAGTCCCTATAAACTCCCATGTGTTCATTACAATGACCATCAGGAGTCTCCTGTCAGCATTTTAGGGAATTCAAACATCACTTATAGAAACCAATTCCTTTCCCAGAGCACAGTGGCTCTGCCATATGTGCCCCAGGTTTCACATCAGCTCTCCATTGCTGTTTTCCAGCTGTTCTCTTGAGGAGCAAGACATTTTTCTCTGTACTCATAACAACCAAGGTAAGCCAGGGAACCAATCCCAATGCTCCTGCAGTGCTGATCATAGAAGAGAATCATAGAATAGAATCCTAGAATGGATTGGGTTGGAAAAGACCTCCGAGATCATCAAGTCCAACCCTTGGTCCAACTCCAGTCCCTTTACCAGATCATGGCACTCAGTGCCACGGCCAAGCTCACCTTAAAAACCTCCAGGCATGGGGAATCCACCCCCTCTCTGGGCAGCCCATTCCAATCCCTCAGCACTCTCTCTGCAAAGAAGTTTTTTCTGCTCTCCAACTTCAATTTCCCCTGGCAGAGCTTGAGCCCCCCGTGCCCCCTTGTCCTATTGCTGAGTGCCTGGGAGAAGAGACCAACCCCCACCTGGCCACAACTTCCCTGATGTGGCACTTCCAGACAGTGCTGAGGTCACCTCTCAGCCTCCTCTTCTCCAGCACAAACACCCCCAGCTCCCTCAGCCTCTCCCCACAGCACTTGTGCTCCACTCCCTTCTCCAGCCTCCTTGCTCTTCTCTGGCCCCGCTCCAGCCCCTCAATCTCTTGCCTCAACTCAGGGGCCCACAACTCAACACAACACTCAAGGTGTGGCCTCCCCAAGGCAGAGGCCAGGGGAAGGCTCACTGCCCTGGGCCTGCTGGCCACGCTCCTTTGGATCCAGGCCAGGAGCCCATTGGCCTTCTTGGCCACCTGGGCACACTCTTGGCTCATCTTGAGCTTCCTGTCCCTCAGTCCCCCCAGGTCCCTTTCTGCCTGGCTGCTCTCCAGCCACTCTGTGCCCAGCCTGGAGCGCTGCAGGGCTTGGGGTGGCCAAAGGGCAGGACCTGCACTTGGCCTTGTTGTACTCCATCCCATTGCAATCAGCCCATCTCTCCAGTCTACCCAGATCCCTCTGTAGAGGGATCAGCTACAATCGCTTGGAATCTTTGATGTCAGCTGGTGGGGAAGAGAGCCTGTGTTGGCCTGTGTTGTATTCCTACAGGACTAGTCACCCTGAGGGAAGTTTTGCAGTGCTGATCTCCTAAATGCAGTCACTGTTGCTGCTCCCCCGCCCACCACCTGAGTCCTGAGGGGCAGAGCTGGCAAACTGGAGGAAGGGGAGAGAAGACTTCAGTGTCACTCATGGATGTGAATGTTTTGGCACTGAGAGGACACCAGCAATTGGCACTGCTGTTCTGTCCTGCACTGAGGTTTGTGTCACATAAGGATGTGCCAGTTTTGGGGTCAGGATGAAAAGGAATGGGATTGGGAGCACATAGAGCAGCAGCCTCTGAGATCTGCTGTCCCCCTGACTCTGTATGACCTTGGGACATGTCATCTCACTTGATTTGTGCTTATTGACCTTTTCCTACATCCTTGGGCTTTTTTCTTTTCTTTAACTGCCAGCCCTTCCAGCCATGAACTGTCTCTAAGTGTCTTATATACACACAAAGCTTAGCCCAGCTAAGCCCTGGTGGCCCTTACAGGTTACTGGCATTTAAATAATAAAGGCACAGCTTGTGACCACTCCTACGGCTCTGAGTCCTCTGCAGTGTTTGAGTGCTCTGACCTGAGACCTGGATGTCCCCCCGCACCCAGTTTCTGCCCTAAGGACAGAAGCCCCCTCCCTTCTAGATTGAGCTGGAAGGTTCAAAGGGGTTTCATACAGAGAGGCTTGGTGAAGCAAAATGGAGAAAGACCCCAAAAAACTCAAGC
This sequence comes from Sakesphorus luctuosus, assembly GCA_013396695.1. NCBI lineage: Eukaryota > Metazoa > Chordata > Aves > Passeriformes > Thamnophilidae > Sakesphorus > Sakesphorus luctuosus. The sequence continues at coordinate 77,825 of VWZD01007433.1, read as the reverse complement.
ATAGGAAAGCCTTCTGATATCATAAAATTATATCATCCCAGAATGGTTTGGGTTGGAAGGGACCTTAAAGACCATCTCATTCCAAACTCCCTGCCATGGGCAGGGACACCTTTCAGACCAGGTTGCTCCAAACCCCATCCAGCCTGATTGTGGGCACTTCAGGGATGGGGCATCAACAACCTGTTCCAATATCTTGATAATGACTTTCTCTCTGCCACCAAACTCCCTGAAAAGTCTTAGCCAAAGGCAGCTGAAAGTATCTTTATCCACCTGGAGTCTGTTCTCAGGAAAGAGGATCTAATCAGGCTGTGCAGGGACCACACAGAGCATGTCACTGCTCTGGATGTTCTGGGCAGCTCCTCCCTATCACCCAAAGCACTAATTAGCCAACACTCCTGACAGCTTCTAACACAAGGAAGTCTTTGCTGCCCTGTGTCATTTGAATCAACAGAAATGAAGCTGGTGCAGGAGATGGATGGTTTGTCATCTCCCAGTGGTGGTAGAGCAGTGGCAGTAGGAGTGAAGTTTTTGCATCTGGATTGTCATTTGGTGAATGGCTAAAAAGCCCCATGGGTTCTGGCAGAGGCAGATGGCAACCAGCAGGGCTGAGCTGTGCCTGTGGCTCAGAGAGGGAGGATGGAGCTGGGTGTTAAGAGCACAGCAGACCAGAGATGATGAGCACTGGTTGGTAATAAAGGCACTAACGCAAGAGGGGGTTTCTCTGGGGGGGTTCACAGCTTGGGGAAGACCTGGTGTTTAGATGCAGCCATTTATTCTAACAAATCACATCTCTAAGTGGCTTGGTTTCTCCTGGGCTGAAAAATCTCTTGTAGGTACAGGAATTTTATAGACTGCAAAGACCCTTGGACACTGAGGGCTGCTTCCCTGAGTCCTGCAGGACCTGGCAGACTGCAACTTGGAGCTACCTGGCTTGGAGAAAAGTCAAACCCAAACAATCTGAATTTAGTGCATGAGATGTTTGTTGTAAAATCAATTAATTCCAGGTGTCTGAATGCGCTCTGTCTTCTTTTTTTACTCTCTAGATAAGTCAGTTCCTTTGGATCTGCCTTTCACTCAAACCGTATTCAAACCCATGTTTTAAAATATTAGGTCATAGAATAGAATCATAGAATGGTTTGGGCTGGAAGGGACCTTAAAGATAATCAAATTCCAGCCCCCTGCCATAGGCAGGGACACTTTCCACCAGATCAGGTTGCTCCAAACTCCATCCAGCCTGGCCTTGGACACTTCCAGGGATGGGGCAGCCACAGCCACTCTGGGCAACCTGTGCCAGGGCCTGCCCACCCTCACAGTACAGATTTTTGTTCTAACTACTCTAAACCTACTCTCTGTCAGTTTGAAGCCATTCCCTTTATCCTATCACTCCATGCTCTTGTCAATAGTCTCTCTCCATCTTTTTTGTAGGCTCCTTTCAGGTACCAGAAAGCCACAATTAGGTCACCCTGAAGCTTTATCTTTTCCAGGTCATGATTAATGAAGGCTAAAGAATGAATCATAGAATCATTTACTTTGAAAAAGACCCCCAAGATCATCTGTGCCTTCCAATAGGAGTCCAGGCCTTGTATTCCTGGAATAGTGGCAGTAAACAGCCCATTTCCATGTGCCACACTGCTGGAGTTGGGGGTTAACTCAGCCAAGCAGTCATTTAGCCCTCATGATAGGTGAAAATCCCAGTGAATTTTAGCAAACTCACAGTGATACAGAGCAGGAAACACTCAGGGAATTCCCTCCCACATTACAAACAAAGGAGTTCTAGTTTTATTTCATTACTGCCTATTTTTAATAAAACATGTCGGACTGCTCAAGGAAGGCAGAAGAAGGACAAAATAAAACAGAAATAAAGAGAAACAGAAACGAAGAACAATCCTATTCACATTCTGCTTCTTTTTAATCTCCTTCAGGAAAGCTGATCTCTGTAAATCTGCTGAGATTCCTATCGGGATATATTTGTCTGCTCTTGAGATGTAAGAGGGAGAGCTGATTAACATCAAACAGCACAAAGGAAAGGAGGAGAGCTTTGTTCAGGCTGCTGTATAATTACTACCCTTTGCTGGCTGCTTTCTAGCAAGCCCAAAAGGATCAGGGGGATTTCCTTTGGTGCAAGTGATCACTTTGTGTCCGTGTTCTCCTTCCTTCTGCTCCCTCTCTCCAGGTGAGATCAGCCTCTGCATCACCAGAAAATCACATGGAGCAGCAAAGAAGCTCCACACTGCTGATTGCACAAGGAAGTCACGTTTCTAATATGCAAAAGAAAACTGTGGGTTTATTTGAGAATAAAGTCTAAGCCCCCATCAGGCCTGGATGCAATCAAAGCTCAGCTCTAGACTGAAGACAAGCAGGCATTTCAACATCAGCCCACCTGAGCTAAGGTTTAAGACAGGTCAAGGAGCCAACATCGACTTCAAGTTGGAACTAAATGATCTTTAAGGCCCTTTCCAACCCAACCCATTCTGTGATTTTATGATTGGGCACAGCTTGCAGAGCTATCTAGAGTTAAGTGAAATGATGAAACTGCAAATAAAATAATCTAGACCTTCCTAAAATTTGGGGTTGGGGTTTTCTGAGAACAAAGACACGTGAAATAGAAAAATTACAAGGATCGTTGAAGATTTAGAAAGTGAGATTTATCCCAGTGAGACTTAGGAGCTCAGTGGATTTAATGTATCCAGGAAAGAATGAAGGCCCAAAAACAGACTAAGAAGAGATATCTAATGCTCTTTAATTGCTGCTCTTTAATCAAGTGGGAGAAGGGTGTAATCTGAGAGTAGAAGCTAAAGCTGCACATGTGCAACATGTATCTTGCACCATGCACACAATTCCATTTTGAAGCAAATGACTCAGTGACAGGGATTAGTTTTCTCTCTCTTGAGTCTTTAAATCAAGTTCCTTTGCCTTTGCCTTGTCCTCTCTCAAGAGGAATGGCTGCACTAGTTCTAGAGCAGACCTAACAGACCCCTCCACTCTGACATATCCCTTGATGCTGAAATCCTCATGGGGGGAACAGATTTTGAAGTTTAACAGCCAGTCTTCAGCAGGGTTCCCCTGTTGGGATACAGGGATAAGGTGTCCCAGAGGGTCAGCATGGCCACCACTGGCTTCCTTTCTCTAAATTCCCTTTTGCTAGAAGGTTCTGGACAAGTCCCCAGGAGCTCAGAGCACTCACCAGGGTCTTGTAGTCGATCTGCTGCCGGATGAGCTTGTCCTCACTCAGCGAGTACCGAGCCTCCCCCGTGATGGAATCGATGGGACCCTTCTCCATCTGCTGCTTGATGGCACAGAAAAGGGAAAAGAGGGGTTCTCCAGCACACTCCTGCAGGGGTGAGAGACAGCCAGGAGGTGAAACAAGAGGAGTGGAGGTGAGAACCAAACCTAAGCAGCATCTCAGTGACTGCCATGACTTGCAATCCCAAATCTCTCAAGACCAATCCATCAGTCTGGTCCCCACAGCTCAGTCCCACACCACAGAGGTAACCCTCCACTTCCACAGAGTGCAACCAGCCCAGGAAAGCCAACCCCCCAAAGCCCTGTCATGGCACAAAGGTATCAGTGCTCCCTGGCAATGCTGGGACTAGCAGAGCCTTGCAGGAACTCTTCCCATCAGTGCCACCAGGCCAGAGCTCTGCACTGGTGGGATATAGAGAATCATAGAATGGATTGGGTTGGAAAAGACCTCCAACATCATCAAGTCCAACCCTTGGGCCAACTCCAGTCCCTTTACCAGATCATGGCACTCAGTTCCACGGCCAATCTGTGTTGAAAAACCTCCAGGGATGGGGAATCCACCCCCTCTCTGGGCAGCCCATTCCAATGCCTGAGTACTCTCTCTGCAAAGAAGTTTTTTCTCATCTCCAACTTCAATTTCCCCTGGCAGAGCTTGAGCCCCCCGTGCCCCCTTGTCCTATTGCTGAGTGCCTGGGAGAAGAGACCAACTCCCACCTGGCCACAACTTCCCTTCAGGCACTTCCAGACAGTGCTGAGGTCACCTCTCAGCCTCCTCTTCTCCAGCACAAACACCCCCAGCTCCCTCAGCCTCTCCCCACAGCACTTGTGCTCCACTCCCTTCTCCAGCCTCCTTGCTCTTCTCTGGCCCCGCTCCAGCCCCTCAATCTCTTTCCTCAACTGATGAGTTCCAGAGGACCTGCAGGCAGGTCTGGAAGGGGGATGGACTGCTGGGGCTCCATCCTGGCTGTCTGGGCAGAGCCCACAGTGTCCTGAGCATTCATGCTGGAGGCAAATAGGGATGCTCAGGCAGGAGCAGCTCCATGACCCAGGGCAGAAGTGCCTCGGATGGATCTGTGTCGTTGCACTGGAGATGTCAGATGTGTAGAGCCCACACAAGGCCAGCAAACACACCTCTCCCTGATTTCTCCTCATCATTCACACTCCCTGCCTTCCCTTCTCCCTTCCCCACCCTTTTCCCAGCCTCTCCTCCCTTGCTGCCCTCCCTCAGCACATTCTCTGCCATGACCCCCTCCTTGTGCTTTCTCCTCCTTCTTTCCCCCTTCATCCCTCCATCCTCCCCTCCTCACCCACCCTCTCCCCCTGGAGTGTGTCCCAGCTCAGGGAGCGAGGTCATCTTCCCCTGGTGTAAATCCCAGCAAAAACAAGTTAATAATCAGAAGCAAAGTGGCCCCTTTTTTCAGTTCCTACACCTGTCTCCCACTTAATTAGCTTATCTGCCAGCAGCATATTGCTTCTGTGTGCCTGTCTCCTGCCCTTATCAGGCCTCTGTTCAGGCTAAGGCAAGAAGACAAGTAGCTGAGTGGGGTGAAAAAAGCCTATTATAAAAGCAGCTCTTTAGAGAGTCACCTCCTTATATCCTTTCCTTTCAGCTGAGAGCAGGGATCTGATACTGAAGTCACTGAAATTACCTTCCAGGGACCTTCAAAACTTTCCCATGTGTTCATCCTTGAACTGAGGAAGGCTCAGGGGATTGAGGTTTATTTGTCAAGCCTTGAATTGCCAGGCACAGGGTGGTTATTCTCTCCAAATGAGGCTGGAAGGTGTGAGGATGTTTAGCACCTGCCCTGGGAGTGGGGAAGAGGTGCAAGCCCAGCTCTTTCCCAAAAGGCTGACCTGAGTTTGGTCTCTTGGCAATTGTCCTGCCTGGGGCTCAGTGTGGTCCCCAAGGGAAAACTGCCATCACCCAGCAGTCCTCAAAGGCTCAAAGACTTTTGGTTTTTTTACCCCACACCACCCCAAGGAGACCTTCCAGGAGGAACAAGAGGGCTCAGAGGGTTCTTTCACTCTTTTGCTGTTGAGTGTCCTTCCAGATGGGGCTGGGTGTCAGTTCTGAACTGGGATGGAGAGAGATCTCCAGTCACTGTGCACTGAAAATATGGGTCACCACATGATGGAGATCTCAGTCTGTGAGTAAAAGGAGAACATTTATTCCACACAGGTCTCAATCAGGATCAGAAATCCTCCACATTTCAGCACTGACCATTAGATCCCACTTCTGTACCAGAGGAAGACCAACAGGCTGCTCCCCTATGAAAGTGTCCTTCTTTATTCTCCCTGGATCAGAAAACAGCCCCATCTCCTATTAGGCAGTGACCTCCTTCCAGAGGGAAAAAAAAAAAAGCCTTTTCCTTTATATCTGGGAAGTTTTTGCCCCAACTAAACCTCACCAAGAAGAAATGTATTAAAGCAGCTGTTTTTCCAGGGACGCTGCTCCTCTTACCTTGAGGAACTTGTAGAGAAGGAAGGTGAACCAGTTGGTGAGCATTTTCTCAGCCACAGACTCTGTCCTAAAATCAGGAAGGGAGAAAAGGCAAATTATAAATGAGACAGTCATGCTGGTTATATCAAAGAACTACTGAAAATATTGACCTTGTCCATCTTGCTGTCCGGGTCTCTGAGCCCCATGAAAAGCCTGGCATGACAATACCAGGATGAAGCACGTCCTGGGTTCTCTGTTTTACTGCCTGGTTGATTCTCCTGTGACTAGAAATCCCTCTATGTCTGTTTTTCAGTTTCTTCAACAACGGAAAGGAGTTGACAACATTTGAGGGAATCTTCTGAAAAGAGCTCAGGGAGGATAAATCCATCAAATATGAGGAGCTCCGAGCCAGGCCATATGTCAAGTAGGCTGTATAAATACTCAAGACAGATCTAAATCACTGGGGAACAGTTATCTGGCACTGCCTATCTCCCTGGCATTTGGGAGTGATTACACTCCTCAATGTGTCAATGTGGAGCACTCACAGAGCTCATCCTTTTGCCCTTGAACACTCTGTCCTCCATCAGACATCCAGCTCGAGGCTTCAGGGTGAACTTTTCCTACAGAAGGACTGACTCAGACCTGTAAATGTGGTGTGGACACCAGGAGCACAAGAGAAACCTGTGTTGGCTCCAGTACATGCACTGGTGTTGCTCAAGAAGAAAGCACAAATCTCTTCCTCCATGAATTAAAGTAGGTCCTCCTTGTCCTGGCTCTCATCAAAGCCACCCAGGGGCTCTTGCTTGTTCTTTTTCTCTGCCCTGAATATCTCTTTTCTGAGGCTGTAGGTATCATGTGGGACCAAACTCAGGTGAGGTAAGAAAATCACTTCTGTCAGCTCCTTCCTTCTGTCAAATACCTCCAAAACTGCCATAGCAGAAAGGTGTTGGAAGATTCCCTTCCACCCATAGACTCATGGGGAAGGAGGGGAAGCATCAAGATGAATCCAGCTCCTCCAAATCATTGTCTGAGAACCTCACACTGACATCTGACCCAAGGCACTGAGATATTCATGTGTTCTGTTCTGGTGCTGCTCATGGCAGGACCTCCATCTCAGTGCACAAACCACATCTTTGATTTCTCCTCATGTTTTGAGAGCTTGGAATAGTGGATGTGCCTTCTCTGTTCACTGGCTCTCCTTCCAAAGGCCACAATTAATTTCCAACAAAGTGGCCTAGAGTTAGAAAAGAGCTGGAAGAAGGAGAAAGAGGAAAGATGGGATGCTCAGGACAAGACAGTGATGAAGAACCAGGGAAAATAAAGAGATAGAGAAAGGAGAAGAAAAAGCAGCACATGAAGGGCGGAAATGGTTAGAAGGAGGCAGTGCCATCCATCATCAGAGAAGCACAGAGAGGGAGCCTGGGGACAGCTGCAGGGTGGTCACCAGCCAGGCTGTAGGGCTTGAATCACTTCAGGGAGTCAACTGGCACCAAAGCCAAGTCCAATCTCTGCCCCTGGCATTGCTGCCCTGAATGCCAGGAAGTGCCTTCTGCTCCCTTTTTAGCTGATTGTCCACAGTGTGCCATGTGCCAGAGGAAAAGCCTCCCAGAAGGCACCAGAGATCTCTTCGCTGCCCAAGCCATCCATCATGATCAGCTGAGGGCTCCTCAGAGTTGGCTCTGAGCAGTGGCAAAGGTCATTCATCTCCAGAAGACTCCCCCTGATGTTACTTAAGACCAGAAGGATTGGTTCAGACCGTGACAAGGAGACGAATCTGATCCTAAAGGGAGAAGAGGCAGCACTTCCTTAGGCAGAAAAGCACATTAATTACAAAGCAGTAGGTTTCTAACTTGAGGTTTCCCACAGAACTGTGGAGTTTAGATCTTAGACCAGGCCCAGAAACACCAATCCAAACTTGTGCCCTTGTATAAAACCAGCTCTTCTGTTGGCTTCCACGAACTCCCAGCACCAATGCTCTGGGAGAGACAGGAGACCCCACAATGCAGCTGAAGACTCTCCAGGCATCCACAGTGAATCAAGGAATAAGAAACAAAGCTGAGAAGTCCACAGCCCAGGCAGGAGGAGATGGAAGAAGTTGACAAACTTCTCACCAGAGATACAATATAGCCTGTTCTGTGATATAATTAGAGGTCCTACAGAACAGAGTTGGAGTTTTTAGATTAAAAGATAAAATAAGCCTAAATGAACATCTTAAGCATACAACAGTCCAAAAGAAGGATTAGGAAGCAGAGACTTTTGCTGCCATCATGAAGTTTTCTAGGGGATCCACATGAAAATCTAGAGATAGTTTAGTTCTGGAACTTTTAATTCCTTAACTGTAACTTAACCCAACCCTGTAACTAACGGGAACCAACTGAGAAAACAGCTCCTCGGGGGGATTGCACCTCAGTGTATTCTGACATGTAACCATTAATCATTGACCATTCCTTGGTTAGTAAGGAGATGGAGCAAGACCTGCAGACACTCCATTTCTCCAGAGATGACCACGATGGTTCTGTCTGACAGTGGGGCACAGGTTTCCCAACACACCCCTCCAGCCCCAGCCATCCTTACCTGCGGAGCAGCAGCTTGGGGTGGTTCTTGCTCTCCAGGTTTTTGTCTATGAGGTCTGCCAGGAGCTGTTTGAGGACATCAGTGGCATACTCCAGCTTGCTCTGCAGCACCGTCATGATGAGCGAGGCCACGTTGCCGCGGTCGCGCATGGAGAAGCTGCGCTGGGACTCGAGTGTGCGGATGAAGGAGAGCAGGAAGACCTTGTTGTTGATGAGCTGGGCAAAGAGCTTCAGGCCTTTCTCCACCCGTTCCTGCCTGTAGCCAGGCACCTGCACAAGGAGAAAGGGAGTTTGTGCCTCTCCCTCACTACCCACCGTCAGACCTCCCCAAATGGGTTGCACATCCTTTGTTACTTCTCTGCCCTCATCCCTCCAGCTCTTCCAGCTGAGTGCCATGATCTGGTAAATGGACTGGAGTTGGACCAAGAGTTGGGCTTGATGATCTCAGAGGTATTTTCCAACCCAATCAATTCTATGATTCTATGAAGGGATGAGAGGAAGAGAGTCCACACATCCTCTAATGGCTAGGAAGCCTTGGAGAATTCCTACCCACAGCCAGAGGATTTTTTCCAATTTTGAGTTTCCCTCTCTCAACAGCACATCAAAAAGGGATTTCTCATGCCTAAGTGTGATACCACACCATGTTATAGTTTTATTTTAGTCAAACTGAAGTCTTAGTCTAATTTCATCTAAAATTTCTTTCCAACCCCTGCAAGAAACCTCCTTACAAAGATTTGGAGTTCAGCTTTAAGAGAGGCAGCAAAAAAGTGAATGGGAAAGAAAGCCTGGGGTCAAGTTTTGAGGGGATGAAGAGATGCAGTGAGGCAGTGGCTGAGATGGTGATGACACCTTGGTTGGACAAAGTAGGAAGATGAAGGTATGAAGGGACACCAAGTCCCACTGCAGTGGAATCCCTGGATTTGGGAGGTGAGGTGGTTTGGAGACAGACAGGTTGATAAGTCGCTAATACATTTCTCAGCTATGAGGGGATTCTGAACTTGTTTTAATACAGAAGAATTTAGGACCTCAACACTGGAGCCTGAGCTCCACAGTCCATGGTGGGCTTTACCTTTTCTGGTCCTTCTGACTCTGGATAAAAATGGAGCCTAAATAGAGAGCCCCAAACTCATTCCACCATGTTGCTGAAACTGTTCCGGTCCCTGAAAAAACCCTCTCTGGAAGCTGGATGGTTTCACCAAAGAGGAACACACGCCACTGAGACACGTATGTATTAATAACCACCAATTTGGTGCTTTATTACAAAATAAAGTTGGCATGTTTAAACAACCAACTAATGCAAGGCCCCTTGCAGAGTCATTACTTTGTAATTCTGGGAAATTAGAGTTTTTCACTCTTTTTGCATACAGCAAATCAATTGCTTCCTAAATAGCTTGAGACAACCAACCAACCAACCAACAAACCACTACCACCCATCCTGCCAATAATTATTTTTTACTCACTTGCTTGAACATTTAATATTGTCTGTCCTGGGGTTATTATGGAGAATTAAAATAAAAAAAATTAACAAGAGAAGTATTTTGTGCTGCATCTGGAAGCAGTTAATTAGCAAATGAACTGGAAATAAGTAAGACCTTCTCACTGCAGGATCTGTGCTGGAGCCTTTTGCAATAAATAGCAACTACTTTGGTGCCACAGAGAAGGGAGCAGAAAGGGACCTGCCTTCATGTTGGTACCAAGGATGTTGACATTGAGTTGAAGCTTTACAGAGGATTAAGGGGAAAAAAATAATGAATGGAATGAAAGGAAGAAGGGATCAAAGGTGGTGGATTGAAACATTAGCTCTGTGTGTATCTACATATGGGAGCATCCGTGCTAAGACCTCTGTAGGGGTCAGATGCTATTCTGTGATCAGCTGTCTGGGGTTAATGAATGTAGGGATTGAAATTGGCTGTGGGGATAATGAAAGTGTTTGTGTGTGTGTGCACAGACATGTGAGGGGCAGAATCAGCACCCTGCATTTCTCGTCCTCATTTGTGGAAGCTGCTGAGCTGCTCGTCCTGAGGGAAAACAGCTTGAGGCCACTTAGCTGCACCCCAAAGACAAGGATATACAGTAGTCAATGTGCAACTCGGCCTCCTACCCAGTCCCACAAGTCCTTCTTGCTGACAGATCAGGCTTTTGAATGGTTCTTTCCATGCAGTTGGATGAATTTTGGCTCTTCTGAACGGAAGGAGCGAAGACGAGCAGGCGTCTCTGATTACACAGCCAGCCAAGCATGGCATTGCCTGTGCCAGCTCCTGCTTCTCCTTCCTGCCAACTAACCCCAGGCTTGGCCTCCAGCAATCTCACCAGCCCATGCCAGAGCCTCTCTGAAGATCAGAACCTGCCAAAGACTTTGCAAAGAGCTCAGCCAACAACCTTGTCCATGGTGTAGCTCCTGAGTCTCTGGCCCAGGTATTCCTAGTGCAGAGCTTGTCCATCTGCCACAGCCCGAAGCAGATTTCAGCCTGGCAGAACTCACCTGGGCTCCCATCAGACTCTCTGTCACCACTGAGGTAACACAGGCTGTGTGGAGATCCCAGCACCGGTGGGCAATGTCTGAATGTCCTCCCACCACTGTTGTTCAGTGTTGGGGAGGAGGAGGAAGGTGTGGGCAGGGTATGGGCAGACTGATGCTGTGCTTTTCTGACCTCACTGCAAACCACAGAGGGCAGCAAAGGTGAAGCTCCTTCTGTGACAGGAGGTTATTTTCACAGAGGTTGCCACAAAAAAAGCCTGCCCTCTTGGTAGTGTGAGGGTCATGCAAAGCTGGAGTGGCACAGGCAAGTGTGCTGCTCTGCCACACAACCTTTTCCCCTGGCCCCTGCACAGCAGTAACTAATTAATCCAGTCTAAAAATCAAGCCACAGCAGGATGAAAACCAAGGAGAACCTTTACAGAGTAGACCAAATGCACACAGATCTATGAGTCTTTCAATTAAGGGAGTGATCAAACAGAATGTAACAGGTAAGATGTGACAGGACAAGAGGAAATGGCCTCAGGTTGTGCCAGGGGAGGTTTAGATTGGATATTAGGAAATATTTCTCCCCTAAAAGGGTGGTCAGGCATTGGAACAGGCTGCCCAGAGAAGTGGTGGAATCACAATCCCTGGAAGTGTGGATGTGGCACTCAGGGACATGGTTTAGTGGTGCAATTGGCAGTGCTGGGTTAATGGGTGGGCTTGATGATCTTAGAGGTCTTTTCCAACCTTAACAATTCTTGGATCTAAGACAGCAGCAGCAATCTCTCCCTTTCCACATGGATTGTTCCCAAGGTGCTGTTTCATCCCTAGCAGGACACACAGTGAGCCAGCACGTCCCCACCACTGACACAGAATCTCTGCCATTCAGGACCACACAGGGAGGCAGAACAGGATTCAGAAGCAGATGTTGATTTCTTACCTCCAGATCCCTCAGGACTGGATGATCTTCAATGCCAGGGAAAAGCACCCTCATGGTGTAGGTTCTGTAATCGAGGAAAGGGATCCCGGCTCCATCCAGGTCACTCGTCAGCTCATGAATATCTGTCTGCAGCTCTGCAAAGGCTGGCACAAAAAAGGAACAACTCCTGTAGGAATGACAGCCCAGATCTCCCTCACCATGATGGGAAAGGCCCTCAGACTCACATGCAGCAGACAGCTGGAGAAGCAACATGTGGAGAGGAACAAGGTGGTGGACAGGAGCAGTGCCACCACCTTACCTATGACACAGTCTTTCTCCAGGGGTATGTGGCAAAGACCTCTCAGGACTGTGAGTTAGCAAATGCAGTTAGGACAGGGTGGAGGGAGGCTGGGCTTAGGGAAAACACACCAACGCAGACTAGACCTAGGCTTGAGCCATACCCCTGGGGCTCAACACTCTCTTTGCTTGTGCTATTTAGGCTCAAAGCTTTGTGGCTGGAGGACTCTTGTCTACCAACACTGTCAGTGTCCGCCTGCCTTCCCCATCCTACCTTCTTTGCACTCCAGTGCCACCCTGGACTCCAGGTTGTCCATCTGCATCTGCAGGCGCTTGAGGGTGAGGTCGCTCTCCCTGGATTTGCGCTTGTAGGCGATCAGCACGGCCACGATGAAGATGATGAGCAGCCCACCAGCCACTGCAATGCTGACAATGGCTGGCAAGCTGAGGGGGCTGTCTGGAGAGATGTAGACCATCCCTGGGGAGAACTCCATCCCTCCTACACGAGCCTAGAGGGAAAGCAGGGAAGAGTTGCATTGAAACTGTCAGACCAGCAGGAGCACAGAGGAACTTCATCGTCTCCTTGGCTAAGGCTCGATGATGACCCCTTGTCTCCCAAGCCAAAAAGGGAATATTTGGACAAAGAACAGCTTAAAAAAACCTGAAATGCCGTATAGAATCACCTCTGCTGACACAGTGACCATAAACCCAACCAACAATGGACTTGTGGTGAGACCAGTCACCAGTCTCAATTTCCTGGCTCAGTATCAGTTCAGATTTCATTCTTTGTTTTCCATTCCTTGTCCTCAACACCGTGTTTTGCTGGACACTGATGTCACTTAGTCCAAAAATATACAGAGACCTAGAGCTCATGGTTCTGGTCTGATGGGTCCTAACCCCACAATGGGGCAGGGGACACCTGAAGGGGGACTGCAGAAATCAGTGTCACTGTTTTCTTTTGACTCTTCCACCAGATAAAACTGTATCTGGAAGCCTCTGAGATATTAAAAAAACCCGAAACTACAAAGGCCACAAAGCCTGGCCCATGCTCTTTACAGCTCCTTTCTTAGCCACACATGGGCATGGTACATCTTGCCACCAGTGGGGCAGGGAGTTGGACACAGCTTTTTTGTTCTCTATGCACTTGCAGAGGTTCCCAGAGGTGCTTCCAGCCTCTGGAAGAAGCTGCTGTGTGAAGACCTTGCTTTTAACAACCAGAAAGAAACCCTGAAGCCATTCCTGCTGTGAGCCCAACAAAATGTTCTGCTGAAGCAGGTCTGTTAGGAGCCCATTTTTACAACATGAACACCACTTCCAACAGCAATCCCACAGGATCCCGCTTGCTCAAGGCTGCTACAAGGTTGTTCAAAGCTGTTTGTAGAGCAGATTCAGTTGGAGTGGTGGGGGAGAAGCTCTGCTGAGTAGCCTGAAGTGGAAAAGAAGTGTTGTAGTGAAGACCACAGGGTTGAGTATTTCCTACTCCCACTGCAAGTGAGACCATTGCAGAGTGCAATTAAACTTCTTCTCCTGTTATGAGGAGCATCCCTCGTGTTTCCAGCTCCCACAGCAGCTGGTGAAAACACCTCCCACACCCAAATCTGGTGGCCAGCCTTGTCCTCATCCACTGGCTCTCAGTTCATCAGTCTGTCTCCAGACACACATTAATCCCAAGCCTCCCAGGCCTAAGCTCAGGCAGCTACTCAGGTTTCATCTCTAGGTTGAAGGAGGAAGGAACTGGCCCAAGGAGGAAGGGTTGGAGCCAGGAGAAGAGACTATGGAGTACAGTCATGGACTAATGAAGAGTTTTCCAGCTGCTCACCACCACAATACTTTCTGGGGACATGAATCTGGGTGACCCCACCATGTCCCAGAAATCATTCCAGTCCCAGTTACAGCGATGTCTGCTTTGCTCTACCACCAGGTGCAGGCTGCTCCTGAGTGGGTCCTGGCCAAAAATACACAGCTACAACCCTCATGTCATGGACAGGACAAAAGTGAATGTCTGAAGATATCTAATTTCTATCCCCAAGGCCCTCTCATGCCATTTTGCGATGGGTTCTAGAAAGATAATTATGTCCATAATGAGAAATGAAACCAAACCTAAATTTATCTGACCAGGTAATAAGGATGGCCATTCCTGCAGCATGACACTGATGACTTGTGGAGCATCTTCAGTGGCCAAGGAACAACCTATGCCAGTTGAGGAGACAGCAGTAACTAATTGTTCCATCTCTTTCAAGATCCAAAACCCAACTCACATATAAAACCTGCACAGGGCAGAGGTTTGGGATTGGTACGTGACCTGCTCAGCAGAGCAGACAAACTCCCAAACTCACACCCTGATCCATGCACTTAAAGCTGTTCTCTTTTACTGTAGACCACTGTTCCAAACCCTCCCACCAAAAGCTTGCACAGTTTCCTTCCTGACACAGTGGATCAATAAATGGATTCATCCTATTTCATTTTCTCTTTCCAACAGTGGCCCTTTTCCTCCAAGCCCTTCAGTCAGATGAGTCCGTTCAAGGAGTACCAGACTAGGATCAAACAAGCCCATCCCAAATCCCAGTGCAGGTCTGTCCTCAAAGCTCAGAGAACAGCCCATCTCCATGGGTGGGATTCCTCTCTCCAAAATATTCCACATGCACATCCGAGTTAGACATTCCAGCATGATTTCAGAGGCAATAAAGAGAAAAAGCACTTTCAGGATGTGATTTATGTGAGCTGCTTTTGACACCTCCTCTGACATGAGGATGAGAGGTTTGATTCAGTGGAAGTTCCCACTTGTCTCCATTAACTATGAGAGGATTTGGTCTAACGAAGTATGTTCCTCTCTAAAGGTGGTTTCAACACTGGGAAGGTCTCACAATCCACAGGTGAAACTGCAGTGATGTGAGGGAATCTGTCTCTTGAAGAAGAAAGCCTATGAGGCTGCAATATTTGAGCACTTAAAAGAAAAACAAGCAAATATGTACACATAACCCTCCATTATTTCTTGGGCCATGAAGTGGTTCTGGAGGGAGCTGTTTGCACCTTCCAGAAGATTGACCATGAACTCTCCACATTACCGAACAACAGTTTCACCACCTGTTAAGCCTATTAACCATGAATTTGTTCTAAAGGGCACTATGGGAGACATCTGTTTGCTCCAACAAAGTCTTAGGGGTCACCTGTAGCAGTTCAGGAGCTCCTGTTGTGCAAAACTTGACAGTGGTATTGTCCTTCTGGTGTGAGTTTGTCCTGGCCAAATGGCAGAGTCTAAGTTAGGATGCTCTGAACTTTAACTGCCATATTTGAACATCTCTCTATTCACTATATAAAGTATCCAGTGTGAATTCCTGGACATAAGCACCTGGATGAGATACCAGGATCCCTTCAGATGCATCCCACATCTTTGCTGCAGATCTTCTCCAGCATAGCTACTCACAGAACTTCCTTATGTCTCTTCCTTTTCCTTGGAAAAAACTTGCCTCTGAGTTTGAGTCAATCTTTTCTTTAACCATTGCTCAGGCCTTTTATTTCTTTCCTATTTTTTTTCCAAATGCCTAATGCTGTCATTGTACAAGAGACAGCTGAACTAGATCAAAAGCATGTTGACATCAACGTGTGTCATTGTCACCGCTCCTTCCCTTAGAAATAATCTCTGTGTTGCAATGGTTGATTCACTCCCGTAGCCCCCTCTCAGATCTTGGCCATCTCACTTTGCAAGAAAGGGTTTGTTCAACAATCTGCTCAAGGTCACGCAGTAAATCATTGGCAGAAACAGGAGGAGGACCTGGGAGATCTACCTGTCAGTTCTCCTGACCATCAAAGGGACGTTCATGTGAAACACAGGGATACATTTTGTACCAGCCTGAGCAACAGAGATGCTGTGCCATGCTGGAGGAGGCATCTCCCAGCCCAGCTGTCCCCTGCTCA
Organism: Sakesphorus luctuosus; assembly: GCA_013396695.1. Classification (NCBI taxonomy): domain Eukaryota; kingdom Metazoa; phylum Chordata; class Aves; order Passeriformes; family Thamnophilidae; genus Sakesphorus; species Sakesphorus luctuosus. The sequence continues at coordinate 61,977 of VWZD01007433.1, read as the reverse complement.
GCTCCAGATGCAAAGTCCATCCTTGAGCAATGGCCTCCATCACAAGTGACCTTCTGCATTTGGTTCCCAGCCCAGATGCTGTCCAAGTGTTGCCTCTGCGTTGGCAGTTGAATAAAATCTGTAACTTGTCCCTAATATCAATGCTCATTAACAGGCTTCAATGTCATCACCTTCCCATCTTTCCAGCAGAATCTCTCCTTTGACCAGCATCCTCAAAATGGGATTATTTTTTAATCTTTGGGCTTCATTTCAACTGTCCCAAGCTGCAGGAGCAGGGCAGTCTTCCCAATTAGTACAACCTGAGCAGATGTTCATCCTCTCTGACTCTCAGGGAATGATTATTGCTCACCTGACTTGGAGTTTTCTCTGTCTAGGGCTGGCTCTGCCCACCTCTGGCTGACCACATCTTTAATTATATCCATGAAAATGACAGGGAACATCCATTGCCATGTTCAAAAACTTTGGTGTTCACACAGAGAAAAATATCTCACTTTATTATTGCTCCTCTTGGAGTGTCTTAATGTGCTTTACAATGAAACCAAAGTCCTGGGCTATTTGCATGGCTGAAAAGGATTATTACCTCTATTTTCCAGATGACAGACTTTGGCAGGGAGAAATCAAGCGGCCAATGTGAGGTCTCCCAGCAGCAGCCACAAACAAGACCCAAAATGGTCATCAGAAACTCTGTTTACTAAAAGTTCCCAAAAAACCTCTCTTTTTAAAGAGCCATGCAGTGTTGTCTCCATCATCTACAAGTCTCAATGCACTGAAATAAATAAATATGTGACAGATGCAGCTTTGAGAGGGCAACAGAGAGGTGGAAAAAAGTTGTTCAAAAGGGATAAGAAACATTGATGCCAGTTGTCAGCTTTTGTTTTTTCCACCCACAGCTTGGTACAGCTCCAATGAGTTTGCTGATGTGCTGTTTATCAGGCAACAGCATCGAGGAATGCAAATTACTGAGAGGAAAGTAAAGAAGGAGTAAATAAAGCAGCTGGGAGGGGAGGAGAGGCTCCCTCTGATGTAATCACTAGGTTCATTCTTCACATGTTCCAGGAAGGATGTGCAGGAGTACACTGAGTTTCGCAGATATCAAAACATCACAGTTCAGTCACACTGTAGTCCATATCCTGCAGTGTTTTTCCTTTCCTACATTAAGGCAAATTGTAGCCACCAGCATGTCAGTAACTGCTGGGGGCTGTGCTGAATTTAACCATGTCATGTAAGAACATATTACATACATGATCTCTCATGAGCATCAAAGGTTCATATAGTTCATAAAAATACAGAGGAGGGGCAAGCTTTCCTAAAGGGTTTTGGTTATGTAAAGTTTCTCACTGTCCACAAAGATCTCCAGGTCACTCTTCTACCCTTCCACTTCTCGAAATTACCCTTGAAGAGGATATTATATCAAAAAGGGACCCTTATGTTTCTAGGAAGGCAAATGACGCAAACTCTTTGGAGATCTCTCCCCAGCTCTTCAGCATTGATGTGCCCTCCCAAGCCACCCAGAGAGTAGAGGCTGAGGCTCAAGCACCACTTACCATCACTTTGTGCCTTCCAATGAGGTTTGGGGACTCACAGAGCAGCTGCACATCTGACACGGTCACTGCACAGGGCTTCTCACCAACCAGAACGGTGTAGTTCAGCTTGGCATTCCCTCCTGCCACCGGTGGGATCAGGTTCTTGCCCTGCACAGAAAGGAATATCCCCCCACAAAATCAAATAAACATCAGGAAAGAGTTTTCTTTCCCCCTCTAGTTCAGTCCTGGGACACAAGTCTTGACATTGCACTGGATATTTGTGGCTGCCCCATCTCTAAAAGTGTCCAAGGACAGTTTGGACAGGGCTTGGAGCAACCTGGTCTAGTGGAAGGTGTCCCTACCCATGGCAGGGGCTTGGAATGAGATGGTCTCTAAGGTCCCTTCCAACCCAAACCATTTTGTGGTTCTGTTATGACATTTGCAGTTCACCATTTGCTAACACAAAGAGGACAAGCCAGTTCAGGAAGTCCTGCAGAGGCCAACATGGGTGGCTGCAGACTCAGATCAGTCACAACAGCCTGTCCTGCTCCTCTCTCCCTAGAACTGGATTAGAAAGGTTGAACCTAAGTCTTGGACAAGAAAGTTCTCACAAAACATAGCCAGGCAAGGAAGTCAGACCCCCTTCCAAATCTGCAAGGAGCTTTCTGCAGGCACAATTATCTTCATGCATCTTTATGCATATGCACCATGTAAAAGAGCTGCTACAGAAATGCTCCATCAAAAAATTCCTTCTCTGTATCACTGTGCAGATTATAGAAATGCCGGAGGACTGGTTTGAGTTTAAACAGGGAGGAGAGGAAGGTCTTGCAAACCCAAAAGAGTAATAGAGTTGGGTATTTAATTGTCAGCCCTGTTGCAATGGTAGGAAATGTTCTCTGGTGACCAGAAGTTGGCACCAGCTTAGGCTGCACACAGATAGTTACAGCAGGAGTTGAAACCTCTTGGTTGTGGGTACTGGCAGTGGGTGGTGTTGGCACATGGTGACTGCTAAGATGCAGTGTGGCAGGGGCAAGGAATGGAGGAGATTTCTGGGATGCCACCATGATTTGTGAGGTGCTGGCAGGCACAGAGAGGCAACAGACAACATGTGTTTGTCCTTCCTCATCCAGCCCTTGGTCCCCATCTCACCTTCAGTATGATGGGACTCCCTGGCTTCAGCTCCAGGATCCCCGAGGGATTGAAAACCTCGAAGATGGGGTTGGGGTAGTAGGTGAAGTTGGTTTTGTTGAGGATCAGCAGGGACTGCACGTTGTCAAGGATGAAGCCAAACTCTTCTGGACGCTCAGCGAGCTCAGACTGGTGGTTGGGGTCCACAGCCAGCGCCGGAGCCTGGCAGGTCATCTCAGTGCTGTTCTGCACCTCACAGTTCTGGGGAAAAAACCCCAACACAAGGAGTGTGGGTGGAAAATGTCCCTCTTGGTGGGTGGGTGCCACCCAGTGACATGCTGCCCTACCTGCTGCTGGGGGACAAGGAGGAGCAGAACTTCTTGGTTATTGTGGGACAGGCTCCACTGCTCCAGAACATTCCCCAGCCCCATTACAAAATCAAGGCTGGGAAGGGATTAGGAAAGCTCTGCTGGGGCAGGTGCGTGGAGAAGTCTGCACTTCAATGGGTCATCTTGTGCCTCTTGAGGGAGCTCAGCCTCTGGGGTTGCCATCTTTCCCTATATTTTTTAATTTTTTTTTTTTTTTTTTTTACAACACAGACTAGTCAAAGTTTCTCTGCCACACTGCAATTAGATCTCACACTGTGCAGATCACTCCAAAAGTGTTCATGCAGTGCATGCTCCGTTGTGCTCAAGATTCCAATTTCAACATCAGGTTACCTGAAACAAATCCTAGGAAGTTGGAGAGGGGAAGACAAAAGGGTGAGTCTCGGGAGACCCTCAAGTTTGGTTCCAGGCCTGCCAAAAATCCTTCTTTGTTTTGTGTGTTTCAGAATGAGTAAAAGATTGTGAAAGGTGTTTTACCCTGACTAAGGACTAGGAATTACATGCCTGGTTGTCCTTTAGGACTTGAGCCTTCATTCTCCCATATCATAGTTGCTGCCTCAATGCATCCTGGTCTCACCAGGAGCCAACAGGATCTTGGGGAAACAACACCAGCTCTGTGGGATTCCAGCTGTGCTTGACATGAGAATCTTCTCCAAACTAGTCTGATACCTCCAGCACTGAGACTACATTCATGATCACAAGTGACATAACCCAAGGGCTAATAGGTCTTTGGTTCAAATCAGCAGAGAAGTGACTTGGACCAGCCAGTTTCATTTTGGGAAGTCAGTCAGATGTTCTTTGCTGTAGCAGTTTTTCCAGAGAAGAAAAGGCACTGGAGCTCCTCCGAGGACAAACCTGAATTCTACATGAGCATGTGTGAGGTGATGGATAGGCTTCATCATCTGCACAGCACAGGATTGTTTGAGACCAGTGTCAGGCAGGAGCTGGAGTCTGCTGGGAGAAGTCCTGCAGGCTTCTAATCCTGCAGGAAAGCTGTGAAGGGTTTGGCTGTGCTGCACCAGGAAGTACAACCCATCACCCAAAAATACCTATGAATATGCATAAGCAGCTGGGCCAGGTTTCTCCCAGAGTTCATGGGAGACTGTCAAGGTTCACATCAGACCCAGAACCCAATCTCAACAGGTATGTCCTGAATCTGAAAGGCATGAGAGGTAACCAAACTGCTTTGGGTTTGACTCCATGATCTCAGAGGTTTTCTTTCCTAACTTACCTGATTCTGTGATTATGGAGATAATAACTCATGGCAGAGCTGGAATAAGACTGAAATTCAGGTGTCTCAATCTCCAAACTACAGATACAAATTAATCTTCCCCATGTATTCCTACATTTTCTTTTTGGATCTATCACAGTTTTGCTGTTGTGTGGCAGCAGATTATTTGTTGTCTGGTGGAAATCTCATGGATTAATCTGAACATTTGAGAAATGCAGATGATCAGGACTTTTTACCCCCACCCCAGTTACACCCCTCTGTGGTGTTTATTTTTCATGCCTCTTCTTTTGGGATGGTCTTTTACACTTGGTCCCAGAAAGTGCCCATACACATCCAACACCTTTTCAGATGCTATTATATAGTTCCATCATCCAACCTACTGCAGGTCCCACTAAGTGCTGCCTATTCCTGAGTCTCCTAATTGGAGGAGCCAAACTCACACCTTTTACAGCCCTACCTGGAGCTCCTCAGCACCTACAGGTAAGTGGCTCCTTCTGAGCAAATTATCTCCCAGACTTTGGCCCTGCTGGTCTCCTCAGAGCTGTCTCTGATTCCTCAATAGCCACTAATTGAATTGGGCTGTAACTCTAACTGGTTAAACTCTTGCAGGATCCCAAATAATCCCTGGAGTGGACACATTAGTACCAAAGACTGTTATTCTGCCTGCAGTGTGCTTAGTTAATGACATGAATTTGGGCCTTCTTATGCACAGACATGGCTGATAAATAACACAGGTCACACCTATGCCAAGAGAGAGGACAGATGTCCTTGAGCCAACAGAAGAAACAGGCTAAGAGGAGACCAGGAGTTTCATTACACCTCTCTCCCTTCCCTCTTTGGTCCTATACTCCTTTGGGGATGAGATAACATTCTGGAAGCACATCATGTTCTCTTTTTGGGATGCAATTCCAACCTCCAGAGCTGTCAGCCAGCCCCTACCACCCCTGTGGTGGTGCCCCCTCCCCAGCCCAGTGGGCACACTCACGTTGACGTGCTCCTTTCCACCGTGCTTTGCCCGGATCTGAGGGTTCTGGATGAGGTCCAGGTGAGTCCCCCACACTGCAATGGGTGTGTTGCCACTAGAGAAGAAGAAAGGGAAAAAAAGGATGAGCCCAGCTAACAGATATCAGGACTGATGGCACCAGAAATAAGTGATCTGTGTTCCTAAAGGTTGGCTGCAAAGCATCTGACTAGGTCTCTCAGTGCTATAGGGAGGAAAGGAAGAACAAAACAAACAAATGATTTTTCATTCAGTCATAAGGAGAGAAATAAATAAAAACATGTTTGCTAAAACTGTCACATAAGCAGCATCTGGGTGTTTTTCATTGTTAGGACTCAGCAGCCACAAGAGTTGGTAATGGGAAAAAGAGTGGACATTTAACAGGGGTTTTTCATAATGGTCCATGGGCTTTATCTCCTGTGTCACATCAATCAGGCATTGAATATCCTGAGTTGGAAGGGACTGTCAAGAATCATTGAAGTCCAACTGCTGGTTCTGCACAGGACAGCCCAACAATCCCACCATGTGTCTGAGAGAACTTCACAAGTGCTCCTGAGCTCTGGCAGCCTTGGGGCCATGACCACTTCACTGGGGAGCCTGCTCAGTGCCCAGACCAAAAAGCCCTTTTAGATACTGTCCCATCCAAGCAGCTTTTGAGGATTCAGTGCTACCTTGGCTGAAGTTTGTAGTCCCATCTTGCATATTAAACCTGCTGCAAAACATCACCTTGAATAAGAAAATGTCACCTCAGTGAACACTCTGGTGCTGCTGAGGAGCCCAGTCCTGCAGAATGTAGGTGAAACCAAGCCAAAGTCTTCAGCCTTGGTGTGCAGAAGGCATTGGCTTGGTTTCCATGTGGTGTTGGATCCAACATGTGACAGAACAGAGATTTCCTGTTGCTGTGTCCCTTTGCTCAGACAAAGACCAAGTTCCTGAGAAAGCCAAGTCCTATAAGCCACAGCCTACAAGCATCTGGGAGATCTTCTCACCTTTCTAACATCTCTCTCAGCCCTGCTTAAGATGGGGAGATGTAGATGGAGCCCCTCTCAATCCCTGCAATCACTGTCACCAGAAGGAAACAGCTTTCAGAAACACCCTTCTCTCCTTTCCCTGCCTCTTCCAGCTGCAGCCACTGATGCTGATTGTGGGACTTCAGGGAGCAGAGGGGAGGGAGGAAGGAAACTGCAAAGGATCATTCCCAGGCTTTGAACACCATGTTAAGGGAAAAGATTCCCCACAGGCAGCTTTGACCATCCCAAACTGGAGCAGCCTTGCTCTACCAGGGTGAGCTCTCCCTTTGCACCATGTGCTGGGAGGGAAATGTTATCCAAGAAAGCAAAACCTGCAGCTGTTGGGGCTCACAGAGCCAGGACAGGATGAGGAAATGTCATCAGCAGACAACCCCATCTCTGAGGGTTTCCCAGGGTGAGGAGTGCTCTCATCAGAGTCAGCACCTGTCTCTACAACTCCCCCTGGAAACGGTCCAGCTTGTAATTTATTTCCTTCTGGGAGTGGGAGGCCATGTGGAAATGGATGGGATTGTGAAAAGAAAACTCAGAATCCCTTTCCTGCCTCCAGGTAAACCTAAACACACAGGAAAGGTGGAACACATGCATTATAAATGAGAAAACTCCAGAGAATAAACACTCTGGGAGGATGAAGCCAAGAGATCTCCCGCACTTCTGACCTTTGTTTTCCATTTTCCTCATTTGTCTTCTATTATTAATCAGATGGGGAGGTAGGAATGACTGCAAACAGCCAGCTCTGCTCACAGAGCAGCTATCAGGTTTCAGTGAGCTGGGCACAGATACCAGGAACTGCATTTCAGCCCCTCCAGCTCCACCCACACTGGCAAACCAAACAGGTTTGGTTTATCCAAAGAGAACTGGCACAACCACATCCTCCAGCAGGTGCTCCTGTGACCCTTCCCTGAGAGGTTCCTCATGGTCTTTCATTCAAGTCATGTCTGGACTGGTCTATGGTTAGGGCAACATTGGACCTTGAGTTTTCCACAGTATCTTAAATTCTTCCTCTCTGAAACCATCAGCTCTGATGGGAAATTCCTAATGGGAAATTTTATGGAGCAAACCCACGTTTTGCCACTTCCGTGAGATCTGCTTTGATGGTTGAGTTTTCTTGAAAGCACAGGGGATCTCTTCTGAAGTCATACTCCTCCTTACAAGAGACTTATAGGAAAAGACCTCTCTCCATAAAATTCAGCTTCTCAGTAAGTATTCCTGATATCCTCAGGAGAGATATCAGGGAGAACTTGCTTACCAGGAACCACAAGAGAAATATATTAACCAAGTTCTTCTTTCTCCACTGCCCTGGGTCTTCTGTATTTTTGGCTTTGAGCCTTCACAACAATAATTATTATTATATTATTACTATCATCATCATTATTAATCCCTGATGATCCAGACTAGAAGGGATTTTGAATCTTTACTCAGCCAAAAGTTTTACAGGTTCCAGACATATCCAGTGTGTGCACACACATACAGATATGTGTGTGTCTGTATAATCATAAATCCCTTTATTTAATCAACTAAGTCTGTGCACACAGTTTTAAACCCACATGTTAAAAATTCTGTATTTGGGTTGGAAACTGAGCTTGCAGGCTCAGACCACAGGTATTAAACACAGCCACAGCACAGGAGCAGAGAGAGGGGAAAAAAGGTGGTTGGTGAAGAGACAAAATCTCCTTCAAATCCTCTGTGGCTTGTAAATAAAACTGTTCCTTGCCTTGAAAACCACCAGCCTTTGGCCTTTGTGCCTGCACCTGAATGTCACATCCACCTCTTGACCAGGTCAGGTCAGGTCAGAGCCTGGAGACCTGGCCAGCCCAGAAAAATAACACAGGTGCCAAGGGCCTCTTTCTGACTTTAACTCTTTATTGTCCCAAAAGCTCTGAGTATAATTTTCCTCTCTGCAGACTCAGGTAATTGCTGGATGTTGCTCAAATCAAACCCAAATCAAAAGTATTAATGGAGCCTCATAAAATTTTATTTACCTGCCAGCCCAGTGTGACTCCTTTTTTTTGGCTATAGAAGTAAATTAGCAGTAATCTTTCCTTTATTGTCTTGGAGAATGGCACTTGAAAAGCTTTTCAGCCAGGCCTGGTACATGTAATCACTGATTTTGCAGAGCTGGTTTAGCAGCAATCATCTCTGCCTGGCTCAGCCCCACAGCCAGGAGGGATGGATCAGAGCAGCACAGTGGATTTGTTGTCATGTATCAGTCCACACAACAAACACACCAAGGAATGGTCTCCACATCCAAATGCCTTGCCTAACTCATTTCTTGCCTCATTCTCAGGACTGGAGTTGGCTGCTCTTTCATCCAGCTCTGTGTGGAGATGCTGACACCAGTGCTTGTCCCCATCATGACCTGCTGGATGGAGCTCCACAGTTAGAGGCTTTAACACTGTCCCTGACACCCTGAACCACCTTGGTAATCCTGGATATTCCATCTTCTCCCTCTGCACACCCCTCCAAGGTTATGCACCTTTGGGGTGACTCCAAATTGCACCAGACAGAGGAAGAGATTGGGTAGGTCTGGTTAAAATGAGTGTTGTGGGTTCACCTAAGTGAGCCCAAATTTGAGTTTAGATCAGGCCTGATGCTGTCAGCTGACTTGATTTGGGTTGAACTACCAGCTGACTTCTTCTAGCCAGTAGTATTGTATTCTATACTATATTACGACATCATTTTTCCCGGGAAGTAGAATCGGTGTGGGAGTGGCTTGGTCAGTCACCCCACAGCTTCCTCGGGGGAGGACCCACGATGCTGTCCCAGAGGAGATGGAGAGGGCCTGGCCCACCACTGGCTCTCGGGGAAGTAAAAGGTCTTGCTCTGGCTCTCTCCTCTCTGCTCGTGTTCTGTTTCTCTGGGGACTGAGACTTTTGGGGCAATTTGCAGTCCAATCGTGAATTTGTGTGTTTGCTGAGGGGTGGGAAGGTTGTGTCATGCTGTATTCTAGCTTGTCTAAGTGTGTACTTTATTCTAATCCTTTTCCTTTTCTGTAAAATACATGTGGTGTTGGTATAAACATAGTTTGAAGGGGTTTTTTCCCCCCTTTCTCTCTCTCCCTTCCTCCCTTTCCTGGGTGTTGGGGGGGAGGCTCTAACTCTGTGCTTGGAAAGTTGGCGGTTTGCCAGCTCAAGCCAAGACAATGAGGCTCCTGTTATTGCTCAAATAGGTGCTTTCTGATTTCAGACACTGAAGAAAGCAAAGGGTAGAGGTTGTACCTGAAAGTGTTTCCTCCCTGGAAGTGTTCAAATCATCCCTGGAAGTGTTCAAAAGGTGTGTGGATGTGTCACTTGGGGATGTGATTTAGTGGTGAACACAATGATATTGGGTTAATGATTGGTCTTTTCCAACCCTAATGATTCTATGATACCATGAATGAAGAGACAGGTGAAGTCCCTGTCATCCATCCTTGCAGCTACACACCCCAAAAAATAAGTTGGTATCCCCCCAAACAAGAACTTCATCTTAATTTCCTTTATTGTGGGAGGTGGGACGGGGATATCCAATTCATCAAGCAATGGGACACAGAGTCCCTGCACCTCCAGGCTTTGCCAATGCACCTGAAGCATCTCCTTGGCTGCTTCTTCATCTCTTGCTGTCAGCTTCAGCAGAGAAACCAAGGAGCAAAGGGGCTCTGGAGAACCTCTCACCTCCCAGCCAGAGGGAGGAAGGTGCCCATGCTGCAGCTTTCCTGGGGATATTAAGGAATTCACTCTCCTAGGCTGTCAGTCTTGCACCTTTTAAGCAGCACAGAACTCACTTTAATAATAAGGAAAGGGGTCAAGTGGTTTCTCATTTCACTGATAACATGGGCTCTGACTGCAAATCAAAACCCCAAATGGAAACTCCCACCACTGAAGCTTCAGCCCAATGTGCAAAGATTCAGTCTGGCTATATCAGTAAATTCCCTCATGGTAATTAAAGGCCCTAATTGATTTGTGAAAACATCTTGGGGATGGGAGCCGAACTGGGGGGGATTTACAAGTCCTGCTCCTAATCCCCAGAGACTCCAATCAGTCCAGCTTGACAGGGAAGCAGAGAGCTGGAAGGAGGAGAGACCAAGAGTTTCCATTTTGTATCTTTTCAAGGAAATATCCATGCATTTAATGACCAATTTCTCCGTTCCTGAGGCCAGTCCTGCAGACTTCTAAGAGTGTTGGGAGGTCACTTTGATGCCTTCCACAACCAGGGCAAGTGCTGCTCTCAGACACCTTCATGTGAACCCTCTGAATTCACCAAAGCAGCATCCATGAAGTGAAGAGAAAAAGGGATCCCTAATGAGGAGGAAGCTGTTGGATAGGGCAGGGAATAAAGTTCCCTTTGTGTTTCACCTCAGGGCAGAGCCCTGGGGCTTTCAGGAGTCATGGCCAAACCACATTGCTTAGTCCTAAAGCATCAAATCCACGAAGGCTGGAGGGAAATGTAGGAATTGCAAGTCCAGGAAGGCTGTGGGAAAGGTAAGAATTCCAATTCCTGCTTTCAAACCCAGGGGTGATTCCCTTCTCTAAGCACAGTTGTGACTTTTAGGCCTGGGTTTAAGGGATCAGTGACTGGGCCTGCTGCCAAGAAGTTTTGTTCTGGTAGTGAAGGCAGCATGAAGGATCACTGAGGTTTGGACTATGCAGAGTTTGTTTGGAGAAAAGCCCCTGCTCCTGCCCATCCCTCACCAGGATCTGTGGCTATTTTGTCTCAGGGTACCCATGAGTACAGACACACAGTGAGCAACCAAGGTGTTACAATCACCCACAATTCCCTGCTGGACTTTCAGTCTTCCCAGGAGGCAAATCCACCAGTCCTCATTGTCTTGGGCTCTGGGAAGGAGCTCTGCACAAACTCTTAGTGAACACAACGCTTGGAAAGCAGTTTTCTGCACCAAGGGCCAGTATTATCCCAGCAGTGATGAGATGGAAAACCATGGGAGGTGCAGGGGGTTCCCATGGGATGCTCACCTGAAGATGCTCCACTCAGGCTCAATCCTCAGGATGGTTGGATCCTCTACATATTCATAGTGCAGCTCCTGATGTATCTTGGCCTTGTCCACTCTCACAGACACCTTCACCTTCTCAAAGCCCTCATAGGAGGCAGTGGTGTTACAGACAATGTGCTTGGTGGATCTCCTGGGAGCAGAAACAAGTAAATATAAACCAGGTGCTGCCAAGAGCAAATCAAATGGTGTCAAAGAGAGCCCAACTACCCATTCTCATGTCCTGTGACCCAAACCTATGCACTGTGAAGTGGTGAAACTCACTGCTGCAGGAATATGCTGTGAACTGGTCGTCTGAGGAAGTGGCATTGCCTTTTGACTAGTTTAACTAAACCCACAAGAGCCATCATTGCTCAGGGCTCAGAGTGAAATCTGAACCCCAAGGGAAGTCCAAATCAGACCTGTCTCCTGAAGTATTTCTCTGTGATTAAATATTTGATGGATGTTTCCTTCCTGCCTGCGGGCAGATGGAGCAGCAGCTCATAAAAGGGGTGTTTGCACCTCAGCCTTCCAGTCTGGGATCATAAAGTTTACTTTGCATTAGGACTGTAAGCCTTGTTTAAGTGCACTTTGGAAAGTGTTAATACAGTGGGAAGCATTTTAGGATTATACTAAAAAAGAATTCTGCATAAACTTTTCCTTTTTGGCTGGGCTCAAAACCAGCTCCAGGTCTACATTTTGCAGCAGCCCTTTCCTTGCCCGAGAGCCAAAAATTCCAGGCTCCAAACACCCTCAGTCTCCTCAGCCCTGTGATTTGTGATGCAGTCACATCTTATAGAGAGGGGGTACAAGTCGCCTACACTGGCTGCACCCTCCAGGTGCTCCCCAAATTCTCCCTGAAAGACAGTGCTCAATCCTTCCTAAAATTCCCCTGTCTCTTAAATGAGCATCTCCAAGCAGCTGTGGGTCCCACTTGGCATTTTAAATCACAAGCTGTGACTTCACTCTCCCAAATTGGAGATGCTGAATCACACCAGAGTCCTGCCAGGCAGCTCAAGAGGATCCCCACAGTCAGGAGAGGGATGGGCATTGCCCCAGGGCGCTGCTCCCAGGTCTCCTGTGAATGAGCCCCCTCCTCTGCCAAGGACATTCTAGGAGAAATGTGCCAACTTCATCTTCAGCCTCCACCAACACTGGCAGCAAAATGTGTTGCACTGGGTCGTTTGGAGCTGCAGGAGCCCCTGGGAATGGGCTTGAGGCTCATTCTCACAGGGATCAGGGAACATTCAGCAGGTAACACTGACATTAAGCTTTTCTGAACCGCGATTGAACAGGAGCCAACCCAGAGCTAAAACATTGCAAATCATCCATTTCTTAGCACTGCAGGACTATTCTGGGATAAAAGGGAGGTGGTTTAATGCTTAGAACTGATGTTGTCAGATTTTCTTTGTCACCTCTCCTAAAGCAGGGACATGAAAATGAATCTTTTCAACGACGTACTCCCAGAGCAAGTAGCAAAGCGCGGGACCGTGGAGAATTGTAGCGAGATTTGACAAGAGGCCACGGGAAAAAGCACATCAAATACCAATCAAAACAATGAAATAAATCCTATTTCCACTCCCCAAAACATGCTCAATAAGGCTGTGCATGGTGCAGAATGCACAAGTCCCACTGCTGCACAGACATGGCCATGAGCAAAGGAGGCACTTGAGGGAGAGGTTTCCTGGGCTGCAGGAGCCTCTTGAGTGGAATTGCTCACATCTTTCACACTCAGGCATGAACAGGAGGAAGGACTCATCTGTACCTGTAGAAGAGGCAGGGCTGTCTCCCAAAGGTCACGATGACATTGCTGCCAGCGTTGAGGTTGTTGCCTGTGATTGTCACCTGGGTGCCACCCGACACTGGTCCCCTCTTCGGCTTCAGGTCAGAGAGTGTCAGAGTCTGGGAAGGCAAAAGATGGGGTTGAAAACATAGCAGAGGAGCAGAGGTACCTTTCTTCTCTTGTTTTGGTGATGGGGAGAGGTAGACACCTCCAGGGGTTAATCATGTGTACCTAACACGTGACTTCAGAAGATGACTGTGTCGTCTGGATGACAGAGGAGCCCAGGATGACACCAGTCCTATCAGAGACATCCTGTTTAAATGTCAGGTGTGGTGGGATGAGTTCAGACCCAACTCCAGTCTGTTTTCCTCACCTTTGCAAAATCAGACCTGCCCCTGTAATCACTCAGAAATACTCTGCTTGTAGAGTCAGTTCCACGCCTGGAGCATCTGGAATTATGATCTCCCTTCTCCACTGCTTGCTTGACACAGCTTGGCTGTCTTTTTGCCATCATACAAGACCAGCTCTGCAAGATAATTTGGGACTTGAACTGCCTGATTGCATCTTACTGGGGAATCTCTACCTCCAAACTATTGAGCTCACGAGTGATGAAAATCATTTGGTCTTGAAAAGGTCACTCGACTCTACTGAGCTGAGAATCACAGAATCACTCAATGGTTTGGGTTGGAAGGAACCTTAAAGACCATCCACTCCCACCCTCTGCCATGGGCAGGGACACCTTCCATTATCCCAGGTTACTCCAAGCCTCATCTAACCTGACCTTGAACACTTCCAGGGATGGGGCAGCCACAGCTTCTCTGGGCAACCTGTGCCAGGGCCTCACCACCCTCACAGGGAAGAATTTCTTCCCAACATCCTCTCTTAACCCTGTCCTCATTTAGTTTAAATCTATTCCCTCTTGTCCTGTCACTCCAGGCCCTTGTCCAAAGTCCTTCTCCAGCTCTCTTGGAGACCCTCTAGGTACTGTAAAGGGCTCTGAGATCTTCCCAGAGCCTTCTCTTCTCTAGGCTGAAAAGCCCCAAGGAGCAAACAGAACCTGCTGAATAGTCCAAGAGAGATGTCTGTAACATACCCCTGAGCCCACAGGATTTCTCCCTGGGATGGAGAAGAGCTGTGGTCTAGCAGAGACTGAGCTTGTTTCTTGCCTCTCCCACATGCCCACACATGACCCCAATCCTTCTCCTCTTCTTAGAACACTTGGATGCTGAGACAGCCCAGCACTGCAGGATTGTCCTGCACTGGCACAGCATGGCTCATGTGGAGTGAGACACACAGCCACAAATCCAGCACTGCAGGAGTGTCCTGCACTGGCACAGCATGGCTCATGTGGAGTGAGACACACAGCCACAAATCCAGCACTGCAGGAGTGTCCTGCACTGGCACAGCATGGCTCATGTGGAATGAAACACCACGTGGAACGAAACACCACAGCCACAAGCCAGCACTGCCCACATGAACACCCTTTCCCTTTTCCTGCTGCCTTTCAGAGCCTCTTTTCCAAGCACAACACAGTGCTGTGCTAATATATCAAAAAGGGGCACAATTCCTTGAGAGGCCCCAAATCTCAAACCTCTTTTTCTTACCCTCCTGCCCTCCCTTCTTCCCCAAATCAAGATAAAATACTTGCACTCTGAAGGCGCAGATCACCCTCTTACCACAACACAGAGAGGAGACATCAATTTTCAGGGAGAAATTTGGAGTTACAGTTTATTCTTTCATTTGCATTTTAATAGAAAAACTTTCCATTCAGTCCCAAGTGAAAAGCTACTATATGCATTTAAATGAAGATTATTTCTTTCCCCCTCTCTTTAAGAATGATGACACAAGTGCTTGAAGCTCTCAGCTCCTCTGAACGAGCAGGTACATCACGCAGTCACCTTATTGAGCTTTGGAGACCATTAATCCATGTTTATCAAACCAGCTGACACACACCACAGCTCCCACTTTCACACACACACACAGAGCCTTCTCCATTCCTGTCCCCCTCTGCTTAATCAGTTTGAAAAACAGCGGCAAGATTTCCATTTTGCTTTCGCTCGAAATGCAGCTGGGGAGGAAGGGCAGAACATGAAAACCAGACATACAGATCTGCAGAGGGATTTGTTGTCAGAGCTGGACACTTCTCATGTTTAAACTTGAGGATTTGGAAACTGTTTTCATGCTCAGAATCACAGAATCATTAAGGTTGAAAAAGACCCTGAAGATCTTTGAGTCCAAACACTGGCCCAGCACTGCCAATTCCACCACTAACCCACATCTCTAGGCAACATATCTACACATTTCATTTATGCTTCCATGGACAATGGTTCCATCACTTCCCTGGGCAGCCTGTGCCAGTGCTTGACATCCATTTCCATGAAGAAATTTTCACTGATATCCAACTTAAACCTCCTCTGGAACAACAGGCTGAGAGTGTCCACCTTAGTGCCCAAAGCCTACACAACAGCACAACAGTATCTGATTCACAAACCATAGAGGAACATTCTAGTTAAAGACTCCAAACCCTTGTCCCACTCCTGGATATGTTTCCTGCCCTCTCCTCAGAGGGAGAGATAAACCAGCCATGCCCTTCTGAGGATCCTCCAGGCCACAACTACACCAGCAACACTCCTTGGCAAAGCTTTGCTGTGTCTCGGGCCAATCTTACAAATGGGTTTGTGGCTGAGCTTTCAAAGTTGTGATAAACCATTAATTATTCACAGTGGCCTTCATAAATATTGCACAGCACATTCTCAGCACAACTCAGGCTCCAGACTATTCACCATTTCCTTGCTGCTTAAAGGTGGTGGAAAATGCAAGGGGTCTTGTGGATCTGTAACAAGCTGAAGCGGACAGTGACAAGGAAGGAAACTGGACAGGAAACCTGCATCTTTCTAGGATTTTGCCTACTTTCCTCAGCTCCCCAACCCCTTACTGTCCTCCAGCATCTCCTCCACACAGGCTGTCCCCAGACAAGCTGCCATCAGAGCTGTGCCTGATGACCTCATGGTGCATGTCAAGACCTCGATTCCCACTTCATTCCTCCTGGGAACAAGGGCAGAGCGAGATGTGACTCACACACAGCTTGGGCACCGGGGTTTCCTTTCCAGGTTCAGCGGCAAGAGGGGGGAGACAGAAGGGATGGATGGGAGAAGCTCTCCTAGGAGAAGGATTTTAGGAGCAGAGCTAAAAGAGACGCAATCAAAGTCTCCCACATCACCTGCACTGAGACACAACAGTCTCATCTAAAGCCAGAAAAAAGGCAAACTTTCTTCAGCACCTGAATTGAAAAGTGAAGATAATTTCTTTTGTTATTGAAAGACTGTGGCAATAATCACAGCAAGAATATTAATACCTTAAAAAAGAATTTCATTTAGATCGTCATAAATTTCATTTCAGCTTTGTTTCCCTTTTGGCTTATTGTATTCTCTAATGCAATTTGCAGTTTTTGATCACAGGTGAGTCTAAACTAAATGAAGAGCTTCTTGAATTTAAAAGTTCTGGTTAGAAATGTGCAGAAGAACTGTTGTGGCACCTCTAAACTAAGCTACCTCTTCCTTAAAACACTGAAATTAAATACTCTGATGAGCTTAAACCACTGCAATTAAATACCCTGATGAGCTCAAAACACGATGTCTTTCAATTCTTGCAGGAGAACAAAGGGCCTATTGGCCAACTTCGAGTAAGTTTTGCTTCAAACCCTTTTGAAAAGGATTTACTGTGAGTCAGAAAACCACATTTATCTCCCTTCCTTAGTGCTCAAACATCTTCCTTCCCTTCAAGCTGCAGGATGCCAAGGCACGTCGAGATGCATCAGCATCTCTGCCCTCCTGGCAGGAGCATCCAAGGAAGCCAAAAAACCACAGCTCCTGCTGGGAAAGCACCAGACACAGGCGAGGGCATGTGATGGGCAGGCAGGAGAGCCTCTGTATTCCTGGGATTTTTTGTTGTCTGACACAAAGGTGTGGAGGAGTTGAGCAGGGAAAGCCCTGCTGACTCCATGCTCGTGCACAGCTGGGACAGTTGGCAGCGGGAAAGCTGCCACGGATGGACACGGATGATGGAAATCAGACAGGAATTCCAAGAGTGGCAAAGGTGACACATTGAAGTGTAATGTCCTGGAAAGAGCCCTTCTGTCTGCCTGGTAGGGGCTTTCTCTCAGGGTGTTTCTCTGCCCCCACCACTGTAACACCTGAGTGACATCGGAAAACACGGAGAATGGAGAAATTTCCGTAGCTCCAGGGGGAAATGTGAGACATTGGCATTCATTACAAGTTCCCTTTACCATCAAAAAATGCTCAGGCATGTGAATAATTACAGAAAAGACCTATTCCCTTGCAGGACTCGAGAGCTTTTGATGGGAACAAAGAGACCCTCTCATGTCAAGCCTGCACAGATCTACACAGATCAAGGCCAGGCAATGCTTGCATGTTCCCAGCAAGGGGCCTCAGAGGAATAATCAGGTCTCTTGGACAAGGAACATCATCAGAAAGGAGAAAAAAACCCAAGTCAAGTGTACAACATGTGTTTGGACTTGAACTGAAGTTCAAGCTTGCAGGTGTCCATCGTTTCATCATGGAGCATCCAAAACAGTTGCCCACCTGCACTGAGCCTGGTCACATCCTACAGCTCCCCAGCAGCCTCACCTGGATGTGTCCTGATCCCAGTGCTGCTGGGGTGCATGGGATGAAGAAACCCTTGGCAGAATCCAAGAGTGAGGAGGAAGAAACCCCACCATCACACTCCTCCTGCTGAAGACTCATCAGTAACAACTAGCAGCAACCCCAAAGTTTCTTCTGGAGGACACTGGGTGGGTCTTTTTTCCATTTTCTTTTTTTCCCCTCTTTCTTTCCTCCCTTTGTTCTTTCCTGTACAGCATTTTTAACTATTAATGAGAATTTTCTGTACTAATTTGGACCGTGGCCGTATGGAACTGTAACTGGACTAATAATATGGACTATTATTAGGTTGTTAAAACTTTAATTAGACCAGTTATTTTTTGCTGAGAACAAGATGTTGAAAGGAAATGGAATGAACAATTTGGTGCACTCAGAGCTACAGTGAAGAGCTCAGAGGCACAATACGGGGAAAGACAATGGGTAGATGCAGCAAAGGGGACCAAGGCCTGAGGAGCTTCAGGGCCAAGGAGAACTTCTTGCAGAAACTTACCATGAAGTAGTAGAGCTGTGAAGACCTGGCCATGAACTCTGGCTTGCACTCAGCCACGCAGATTTCCACAAATCCAGCATGCTGGCTGGGCTTGGCCTCTCCCATCTCACACACTATCCTGGGGAGGAAAAGTAAGCAGAAGCAAGGTTTGAGGGATGGGTTGGTGGAGTGGGTGAGATGGGATTGGAGCAAACAGTCCACAGGGTTGGGGAATGGACTGTAGACTTAACCCAACCTGTTCTGTCCGACCCAGAATCCAAGCTGTGGACTAAGTTATTCCTCAGAAAGTGGTGGCTTTTGGCTGTCCCACTTTTTTGGTGGGACAAATGCTTAGATGGTGTAAATCTATGATTTCATTTCAATATACAGAGAAATGCTGGGATGAGGTCTGAGCCCAGGGGTCCCTCTGTCATTGCATGGTGGAGGCAGCTCTAAGGTTTAATGGTCACTTCTGCTCAGAGTGATCTCAGGCTTGCTGCCCCCCAACACTGGGATTAAACACCCTTGCGGTGGCTGCTTTGTGAGAAACAGAGGATAACTTTATGGCATAAGTTGTAGGAATCATTTAAATATCCAGTCCAAATACAGCAATAAATGGATTAGCAGCTCCAGAGCTGAATGTGAGGAACGGAGGCTTCCCTTCCTCCATCCCCAAATTGGGTGGAATGGCCTCCTTAGAAAGGCCAACAGGCAGGAATGACTGTCAGGAGGTGTGCTGTGCCCCACTGCCTGCCACACACCCAACTTACTGCTCTGCTGGGATGTACCCTTCCACCAGGGGCTTGCACTCCACACCGGCCACTTTGACGTGGGCCGCGATGTCCCGGAACTCCAGCCCCAGGTTCTCCCCACGAATGGTCACTTTGGTCCCTCCCTCGCGAGGGCCTGTCACTGGGTTGATCTGGAGGAATGAGCCAAGAACAAGGAGATTAATCAAACCACGTGTGTCCTTTCAGATGAAAGAAGAAGTCTCTTTGTGACCACCAGAGACACTCAGAACTGCTGAACAACCAAAGGAACAAGCGTATTCCAGATACATCACTCAGTCCAGATCCCCTTCAACCTCATATCACACATCCCCCAGCATCAGAGCGCACAAAATTCTGACCCAGAACTCATTTACCACTTTTTAACTACTTGCAAAACATCCAGAGATAGGGAGGAGAGGAAGGATTTCTGGCGGTGCAGCTGAGCTCTGTCCTTTACAGACCTGAACCATGGAAGGACAAGAGAGGGGCAACATGGAAAGAAATGGGATAAAGGACATGAAAAGGATGTAAAGGACATCAGCCAGTCACTTTAAATCCTAAATCCCCAGCCCAAAGTTTGTGGAGTTTTTGATCTGTTCTGGAGGTAGCTATTGGTCATACATCACAAACTCCACCAAAAATGTCCACCTGAGGAAACAGAAGGCAGAACAGGAGCAGAGTGTTGGATTAGGTGTGGAGTAGGTGGATGGTGACTGAGACAGCAGCAGGAGTTGCTCTGTGCCAACACCTATTTCTGAAAGAGCTCCAGCTTCCCTCAGGGGAATATTTTCCATCAGGGGAAACCTGGTGCCATTGGAAGGGTGGGTGTGGGAACATGGGTGGATCATTTGTGGGCTGGGAGGCTTCTGATGCCCAACAGGAGATGAATGGCCATGCCAACCATCCTGGAATGATGTTTGCACCCCAGCCTGGCCCTGCAGCAGACCCCAGCAGGGATAGGATGGCCATGTCTTGCTCCATCACCCTTGTTCAGAGCCAGGTGGAAATCAGTTCTGGAGCTGCCTCCTCAACATTGGAACAGCACTAAAATCCTGGGGCTGGCCCTTAATTATGTCTGTTCTGCCCTTCCAATTAATCCCTGGGCCCAAATCCTGTGCCACGCAAACAGTTAGTTGAAAGGGGTTCCAAAGCTGCTTTCAAAGGGTATTCCCTGCTGCCCACTCAGGATGCCATGGCTCCCATCTGCCAGCCTTGGCAAAGCTCTCTCTGCAGTCAGGGAAGGGGAATTCCCCGCCTTAGGTCCGTACCCACTGGCCAATGGCTCTGCCAAGTGGGAATCTGGGCTGGCAGCTCCGTCCTCCCCGAACAGTTGGGCTGGCAGGGAAAGGCACTGGGATAAGCGGGGCTGCTCTTGACCAATTCCCAGCACTGAGACTGGCACCAGGGTTAGTGCAATGCCCACCCAAAGGTCTATTTTCAGAAGGTCCACCTTTAATAAAAGGAAAGAGAACCTGGCACATTTAGGTGCTATTTGATTTCAAGATATTTTATTTTAGGATATTAATTTTAGGTGCCATGAACCACCTCCTCAATGAGTGTGACTTTGACTCTACAGGCAACCAACAGAGGTGAATAAATTAATAGCACAGATGATCACAGACCAGTTCTTGGACCCAAAGGGTTGTGTGTCATAGTCGCGACCTCTCCAGCACAAAATCCTTGCAGCAGTCCCATCTCAGTTCCAAAAACCAGACAAACCCAACTTGAACCAACAAAATCAGAGTCCTGGAAGGCTTAGTCTTCCTTCAAAAATCAACATGATAGTGAAGCCCCAAAAAGAAAATAGCACAACATTCATAAACCTGTCAGGTGAAATGATTATTTGGGTTGGCTGGAGATTTGACCTTTGGATGGTCTGTGGTGATAAGATTGAAAGACAAGTAGAAAATGGATAAAACCAGAGGTATCTGTGGTTATTTTCCAGAAAATGAGAAAGGAGTGCTAAAAAACGAGAATGAAGATGAAATTTCTATTCCAGGAGAAACTGATTGTCTCAGCTGGGGACTCAACACTGAAAACTTCTCCAAAAAAGGCATTTCCAAAATATTTTTACTCTGAATAATTAATAAATATCTATTCAAGCAAAGTTTTCTCTTTAAAAGATGTATTTTGCTGATGTCAGTTAATCCTCTCCTGATAAAACACTGTATCAATGATGCCAGAAGGCTGGAATATATCACCATACCAAATGCAATCTCACATGTTCTCTAAAGGAAAAAAGGCAAGATCAACGAAAATTCCTGTATTTTATTTTGTTTCCTATGGACTAGACACACTTTGTAAGAGAACTGAGTTCCCTATGGAATATTTTTGTTCTGGTTTATGGTATTAAACTTGGCATGAAATGATTTTTACTTGTTCTGGTGAGTTAGATGTCAGGTAAGGGAGGTCTGTGGTTCATTAAGGCTCACCTATGTTTTGAAGAGCTGCTAACTTGGGCAGCACATCTCAGAGCAAGCCAGAAAGGGATTTTTTTTATTCAATGAGTAATGTCTTTACTCTGACTAAAGAAGGTGTAGTGGTGAAAAAGAACATCTTGTTAGAAAAACCCTTTTCTTTAGAACTAGGGGTGAGTTTGAGACCAAATTTTCACTGCAGAAGCCACAAAAAAACTCGGTGGAAACATCATCGTCCTCCTTCCACCTCTGTCTAAAGTGTGAGGTTCCAAAAAATTCTTGCTATGACTCAAAAAACATCACCAGGAAAATTCCCAGAGTGAGTCCAACAGAGCATCTCTGAACCCTCCTTCTGCAATTTTTAATTTGCAAAGGCCAGCTTCAAAAATCACTTATTTCCTCAAAACAGGAGGGCCTGGAGATTTTTTTAACCAGGGCCAGGAGAGAGGAGAGGTTAAAAAACCCCAACTTGTTGCACTCCCATAGACTGATCCAAGAAAAGGGTGTGACCAAGCTGTTTTCCCAGTGAGACAGTTCCTATCACAGGTGCAATGACATGGAATGAGACCTGTCAGCTTTGGGGAGGAAAATACAGGAGCTGTAGGGTGGAGGATGAGGTGTTTTCCCTTCAAAAAGAGGCTGTAGATGTAGGGTTTGGGGCAAAATATGTCAGGAAAATGTGGGTGAACCTCCAGAACATCACAACACTGCACAGTCAGGTCCTTGTGTTTTGGACTTCTGCTTTAGTTGATCATCCACCACCTTCCCTGTACCAAATTCTGTGAAGGTTTCACAAGGTTCAAGAGGCAGGAAATATTTAAAAAGGGTTTCCCTCAGCTCCCAATAAGTTTGCAAGGCCTCAAAGTTGAATTTTCAGATAAAACTCTCCATTCTGGCTGTCTGGGCTTGGTTTCAGAGATTGAGGTGGAAACACAAACTACAACCATCTCCCTTCCTTGAACTCTTGTTAGCAAAGCTCAAACCACTCTGGGATCACTCAACATCTCCCTCTCAGCCAGGCTGTACAGAGAGGCTGTTTCATGGAATCATAGAATGGATTGGATTGGAAAAGACCTCCGAGATCATCAAGTCCAACTCCAGTCCCTTTACCAGATCATGGCACTCAGTGCCACGGCCAAGCTCACCTTAAAAACCTCCAGGCATGGGGAATCCACCCCCTCTCTGGGCAGCCCATTCCAATGCCTCAGCACTCTCTCTGCAAAGAATTTTCTTCTGCTCTCCAATTTCAATTTCCCCTGGCAGAGCTTGAGCCCCCCGTGCCCCCTTGTCCTATTGCTGAGTGCCTGGGAGAAGAGACCAACCCCCACCTGGCCACAACTTCCCTTCAGGCACTTCCAGACAGTGCTGAGGTCACCTCTCAGCCTCCTCTTCTCCAGCACAAACACCCCCAGCTCCCTCAGCCTCTCCCCACAGCACTTGTGCTCCACTCCCTTCTCCAGCCTCCTTGCTCTTCTCTGGCCCCGCTCCAGCCCCTCAATCTCTTGCCTCAACTCAGGGGCCCACAACTCAACACAACACTCAAGGTGTGGCCTCCCCAAGGCAGAGGCCAGGGGAAGGCTCACTGCCCTGGGCCTGCTGGCCACGCTACTTTGGATCCAGGCCAGGAGCCCATTGGCCTTCTTGGCCACCTGGGCACACTCTTGGCTCATGCTGATGTCCCAGAGCATCTTGTCCCACCTTCAGCTGTTCCTCTGGAAGGCCAAGGTCTCCTAAAGGCTGAATGTCACATCCACCAGCCCTGTGTGGGCAGGTCAGATGCTGTGAGGCTCCTCAGGCTGCACCATCACACTGTGTTTGAGCAGCTGATTCACATCCACGTGCATTATGGTGGGAACTCTGACAACCTGTTTACTCTTGGGTTTTAAACACCTGGAGTTGTGTGCCTGCTTTTGAAGGTCTCCCATTCCCAAGGGAATGCCTGGAGCTTTGTCTGACCCACCAGAATCCTGACCTTCCCATCACCAACCCAAACCCAAATCAGGAAAACAAACCACGGAAAGGGTACAAGAGGGAATAGCCCATCTCTTTGCAGATGCATGACTTACATCTGTGATCTTGGGGTTGGTGCACTTGCCCTTGGTGCTGGACAGCTCCAGCCACTGGCTGTCCTGGGCTGGGCAGTGCTGCTTCAGCGTGCACTGGTTCTGGCCTTGGCACCAGCCACACTCGAAGTCTGGATCAGCTTTCAGGCAGAGTCCACAGCTGTCCCTCATGGCCCCACACTTGTACAGGTGAACTGCAGGGACAGGAAAACAGAGAGGGCCTGAGGGGCTGCAGGAAACACAGCAGAGTGGTGGGATGTCAGAGGGAAGAATGGGGAGTGAGAGACAGGAAAGTGTCCCAGGGTTCTCATCCCAGAGGTAGGATGGGACCTCTTCAGTGGGGTGAGTAATGGGGGGGGGGAAATGTGCACATCCTTGAAATAAACTGCACTTCTCAGAGTTCATCCTCCATCAAAGGTGTTTTGGAAGCTGAGAGCAGAAGGAAGTTGAAGAGGTTTGGGGAATGCTACTTGGGCAGTGAGTTGGCCTCAATTACTTCCTTTTCCAGAGACTGAATGACATAAAGTGCCACCCATAACCAGTCTCAGCCTCAGCACTTCATCCTAAAATGATTTTCTAGACCAGGTCTACCCTCCGCTTAAACCTGGGGATTTGTCCAGTGTGAAACTACTCAGAACTGTGTGTTAAGGTGATGCCACTCAGGTTTCCCTCTTAACAGAAAACCTAATTATTAATAGTAAATACTCAGTGGTTCCCTAGGAGGCTGAACCCAGGGATTCACAACCAGCCTTTACCCCTTCTTCTGCTCCACAAACTGAGCCTGCTTTACATTTTGAAGCATTGAGTTCATCTCCCTCTAACAAAGGCAGTGATTAATGCTTAGCTCCATTTTGGGCTGTTAAGTGATTGGGAGCACTCAGAGCTTTTTCAAAAAGAGCCTAAAAACGTTGCAGTCCTCCCACGAAACAAGCTCATGTTATTGATCCTCATTTTGCAGCTGTGTAAGCTGAGGCTTGGCTTGCACAGGGGACTGACAGCAGAATTCTCCTCTCAGAGGATGATGCTGATGATGACAGAATTGCTGCTCTCAGATTTACATTTTTTCTGTATTTGTGGCCATGTTGGGGGATTTCTTTATAAGATGGGGGATTTTCCCTCTGTGCTTTTGTTTTGCTTTATCCATAGGTGACTAAAGTCTTGTCTATGGTTATCACCATGCACAATCCCAAAGCTCAAAAGCTTTGGATGCATGTGCTGAAGAGCTCTATCTCTTCATACCTGCAACTCCAGAAGTCAGAAATGCAAGGAAAAGCTCAGAAACTCTTTATTTCTCTAGTCTGGGTGCAGGAAAAGTACCCAAAAGCACCCCCACGAAAGCTGTCACTCACAGTGTGCCACAGACCTCCTGTGGGGATACAGTTTTTCCTTAATTTTCTGTTAGATTTCCTCAAATTTCCTGAGTTGTTCTTCTTGAGATGCCACCAGTGAGCATCTCTGCAGGCAGTTTGGTAGGTTTGGGTCAGGTTTGGGGTTTCAGCCTGTCAGCCCAGCCCATGGGATGCTGGATGTGAAAGGAGTGGCATTCTGGTTACCTGAAGGCAGCTCTGTCTCCCTCAAGAGCATGTTCTATGCCTCCATGTGATAAATCCATCATGCCTAAGCTCTCCTCCTTACCCAAAATGTGATGACATCATCCAAATGACTCATTTGGGATAGTCTCCAGCCAGTGGCACTTCCCAGATTTTTCCTAGTTATTACTTACAGCTTTTTTGGCTTTGAATAACCCAGGAGCTTGTAAGTTCTTGGGTAGGTTATTGCACCAAAGACTAAACACCAGTGAAGTTTCTTGAGTTCATCCCCTGGTCTGGTTTATGTTACCAGCACAGAGAAGCCTAAAGACACAATCATCATTATTATATGAGCTTGATTTTACTCCTGCATCACCTAGGACGGCTCAGCACTACCCACAGGAAGGGTTCACACTCTTGGTGTGGACCATGTTGTGCCAGGAATGCTCAGTTTATAATGTCAGCAGAAAACTAAGTAGGACTGAGGCAAGTGCCCCAGTTCTGACCTCCAACCCACACCACTGAAGGTCATCACAGTCCATGGCACTGTCCATGGGACTGTTTGGGCCCATGGAAATTAGCAGTGTGCTGGTGATGCCTCGGCACAGCTTGGAGAGCAGGAGACAACTTGGGCATGGAGGGAGGGTGGCAGTTTCAACACAGGCTGTGTCATGTTGCTGGATGCCAGGGCTGGGCAAGGGTCTCCAGCCTGTTGTGTTTAATGAGTGGATTTAAACCTCAAGAGCCACAGGTTTGGGGAGGGCAGGGCAAGACCTCTGGTATTCAGACTGGTGATTTGAACCCACTGGCTGTAAGAGAAAGACATCACAGAGGTGGGAGGAGCAGGGGGAGAAGGACAGGAAGGGGTCAAACCATGAGGAGAAGAGTAGTATTCTGTAATGCTCTCCAGCTTCCATATGGTGGTAGTGGGAACCTCAACCATCACCCCTCAGCATGAGGGTGGGTGTGAAAAGGTGTGAGAGGAGTGTGGGAGTACCTGATGGGGAGGGATGGAGTGGGAGATGTGGAAAGTGTCCAGGAGAAGGTAAAGAGAGGGAGGGAGAAATGTCTGTGAGCTGGTGATGTAAAAAGGAGAAAGTCTGCAGGTCTGAGCTGCAAATGCAGAGCAGCCAGGAGGAGAGGTTGCCTGGGGCAAAGATTTCGGGTGGAAGGACAAGAAAGAAGAAGAAGATGTGAATGGACCATCCTTCTCCAGCAAAAATCCCTGCCTCAGGGTTGTAGCTGGATGTGCAGTGCCCCTCTGTGAGGGGCACGTCCATCTTGTGCCATCGGGGGTGGTTGAACAGAGCCAGGCTCTGGGCAGGAGGTGCTTTTCAAACCTCTTCTCACGATCATTTCATTTTGTTCTGAATGTTCCACTGGCGAGCTGCAGCCTTTGTGCCCCCACCCCTCCCTTCCCCTGTTCATTACTGCACTGCCTCTGAGCAGAGAGACAGCTCTCCTGGAATGTTCACTTGAAGAGCATCCCTGCAGGAGCAACAAGGAGGGGGAGAAAGCCAGACAAGGAGGGGCATGAAAACCAGCCGCAAAAAAAAAATGTGGGGAGAAGCAGGAGGCGAAGACCACGAAGGGAGAGGGGAAGCAACACGAGTGAGAGGGAAGAGTCAGGTTGCCCAGGTGGAATGACGAGAGTTGGAGGGTTGGGGTGGGGAGGAACACAAAGCCCAGGAAATTGGTGATTTACAGAGCGCAGAGAACAAGCGTGTCCCAGGCAGCACGGGCAGGCGGTGGCGCCTTTGTTAAGTGCAGGGAGAGATGCGGTCCCGTTGCTAAGGTTACCACTTCCAAGGACAAGTTGAAATAACTCTTTACCTTTGTTCTGTGCCGGGTTGTCAATGTTGAAATTCCCGTTCCACACCACTGTCAGCTCCACCGGCAGGCTGTTAATCTCCATCCCTTCGTACGAATACTGCGAGGGGGAGAGGAAAAACACACAAAAAACCCCCCTTCAAACCCAGACTTACACAGAGCCCAGAGGTGGGGAGGGGATGGGACAAGGCAAGAGGTGGTGCTGCACGTTGTGAACAAGGGAAATGGAGCTGTCAGACACCTCCCTAATTGCCATCACCTTCCAGAATGCCTTGGAATGCTCTCAGAGCTGTGGATCTCACACCATGCCCCTCTCGACAGCCCATTCAGCCATTAGGTGAATATTCACAGACTCATAAAACCACTGGTTTGAGTTGGAAGGGAACTTAAAGATCATCCAGTTCCAACCCTGTGCCATGGGCAGGACACCTTCCACTATCCCAGGGTGCTCCAAACCCTGTCCAACCTGGCCTTGGACACTTCCAGGGATCCAGGGGCAGCCACAGCTTCTCTGGGCAACCTATGCCAGGGCTTCCCCACTCTCTCAGCCAGGAATTTCTTCCCAGTATCTAATCCAAACCTGTCCTCCTTCCACTGAAAGCCACTCCCTCTCGCCCTATCCCTGCGTGCCACTGCAAATACATTCCATGATGTACTTGCACATGATGGGCCTTAACTTGAAAATCCACTTTCCTAGTGTTGAACACAGCTCTGAAATGTATTTTGCCAACCCTTGGGTGCACCTTAAAGGTGTAAACAGCACATGGTGGGTCTCTCATGCAACTGTAGCTCTGCTGTGTAACCCACAGGTGCTGAACATGTACATGAGGTTGCCCACACTGTTTAGAAGAACTCTTGGAAGCAGAGTGAGGTCTCAGAACTCAGGGAACAGACACATCATGGAAACCCCTTTAAAAAGGGGGAAAATGGAGGCACTTTGTAATTATAGACCTGTCAGCCTAACTTGGCTTCCCAGAAAGAAAGTACATCAAATTATTAAACAATCAATTTATAAGCACCTGCGAGATGATAAGGTGATAAAAATCAGCCAGCGTAGATTTGTCAAGAACAAATTGTGTCAACCCAATCTAATTTCCTTTTTGACAGGCTTAATGACTTTGTGGATAAAGGGGAAGCAGCAGATGTCATTTATCTTGATTTCAGTAGAGTGTTTGCTACTGTCCTACAAGAGCTTCCCATAAACCAACCAGGGAAATATGAACTAAAAGAAGCCACCATAAGGTTCATGCAAAAACTGTCAAAAAAAAAAAAGTCAGATAATTCCATGTCAAGCTGGGAGGGTGTTTCAAAAGGAATATTGCCCCGGGTTTGGCATTACTCAGTATCTTCACTGCTGACTTGGATGACAGGCTACAGATCTCATGAATGACACTGTTCTGGGAGAGGGTGCAAGAACATCCAACAGCAGGGTTAAGAATTCAAAACAAACTTGACAAATGGGAGAACTGGGCCAAAATCAACCAGCTGAAACCCCATGCAGGCAAATATGGGCTGGTTTTCAGCAGGAGCAATCAATGCAAATAACTATGAAATTGGAGTGACTGGCCAGTGCTGCAGGAGAGGCTCTGGGGACTACTGAGGATCACAGACAGACTGTGAATTAATAATGCCATCTTGCTGCCAAAACCCAAGCAATTCTCATTTGGGGATGGATTAGATAGAGTTTGTCACATACGTAAACCCCAGGATGCAAATATTTTTCCCTGCTCAGAACCAGAAAGGCTTCAGCTGGAGTGAGAAGTATCCAGTTTCCAGCAAATATGTCTTTAAAAAAAAAAGCCATAGAGAACTTCAGAGAGAGTGGGACAGATTTCAACAAACACTTGTCAAGGACAGGCAAGGTACACAGAGGTGGCCTTAAGGAAGGAAAAGCAAGCTGGCCTCTGGAGGCCCTCTCCTCTTAGAGAACTCTCTGACATGTGGTGTTGAGTGCTTTTTTTCAGCCAGGTTTTAATTTATCTCCAACCATTCACTCAGGGTTCACCCCGTGCCCATCAGATCCCACTGCCAACTTCCATCAACAGCTTCCATCCAACACTCCACCAAAAGGCAACAAGGAGGGGAGATGGTTGATTAAAGGACAGAATGGGAACAAGGCAAGAAGGAGAGAAACATTCCCTGTCTGCCACTGTTACTGAAGGATTTACCCTCCTGAAATCAGGAATCTCCCACTGCACTGGGATCCTACAGACTGGGGATAAACCCCCCTGGGGATAAACCCCCACTGGGGATAAACTCCCATTTTTAAAGACAGAGATGTTTTCCCCATAACAAGGTAAAACATAGCTCAGCAAGCTGCCTGGTTTGGTTGGGCATGTCTTAGAGACCACTAAAGAGTTCCCCACCACCTCAAGTCTCAGTGTGGTTATCCACAGAGATGCCAAAGCTCTGAGCCTTCACAGGAAGGTTTTCCTGTGCCCATTAATTGCAGAGTAAATCATAGATGGTGATTTCTGTCCATTTACAGCAGAGTGAGGGCTGGTTGCACAGTAATTCCTCTTTGGACAAACCAAACACAATTAGCCATTAATCTGCAAACCCCTGTGATTATGATCTAGTTGTAGGGTATTTATGGGGATAAGCTTTGTGGTTTCCATGGAAGGAAAGAGAAGCCCCAGGTTACCCTTTGCAACAGTATTTGCATTTTTATGACACGTTTTGGTGTCACTGCCAGCAAAATGCAAGCTGATGCAGAGCTGCTCGGACTCGCACCACTGGCTGTTCCCAGCTTTTCTGAGCTTGGAGCAAGGATGGGGAGACAGGAGCGGGAAGGAGAGAGCCTGAAAAGGAGTGAATAATTAATCTTCTGCCACTCAGCAATGTCTGCCTTGCACAGCACTTTGAAAATGCTGGTTGGGAATGGAAAAGGGGAGACAGGGAGGGAGGGATAGATAGATAGATAGATAGATAGATAGATAGATAGATAGATAGATAGATAGATAGATAGATAGATAGACAGACAGATAGATAGGCAGACCGACCGACCGACCAACCGACCGACCTGTTGGTCACCCTAAAGTCAGAAGTTGAGTCTTAGAAAGTGCTATGTTCTGCCTCCCCAGTGCCCTGTGTGTGTTTTGGGATTTACAGCATCCCAGAATATGCTGAGTTGGAAGGGACCCACAAGGATCATTGAGACCAACCCTCAGCGCTGCAGAGGATCAGGCCCAAGTGTCACACCCTGTGCCTGAGAGGTTCATCCAAGTGTTCCTTGTGCTCTGGCAGCCTTAGTGCTGTTCCCACTGTCCTGGGGAGCCTGTTCAGTGCCCACCACCTTAAATATCCAACTCAAACCTCCCCTGACACACCTTCAGGCCATTCCCTGCGGTGCTGTAACTGGTCATCACAGAAAAGGAAGCAGAGGCCAGGCAGAGCTACCAAGGGACAGGCAGGTGGAGTCCTCCAGAGCCTTTCATTCCATGGAGGATCCCAGTGCCAGCAGCAGGAGCCCAGCTGGGATTTTAGATCTTGTCTGCCTGCAGCACCAGGGGCAAGCACATAATAGACTTTTTAAGTCAGTAGACTTGATCCAGAACTGGAAATGGATGCCAGGGAACAAGCAACAGGATCCCCATGGAAGAGCTCCAAGGATGAAGCCAGCTGGGGGCTGGAATGGGAATGCTCACCCTGCCATGATCTGCTTGGATGGTCTGTGGGCCACACAGCAGCGAAACGGAGTGATTTGCAAAGTGACAGTGAGCAAATGCTCCGTCCTCTTCAGACCACAGGAGCTGCTCACTCATTGTGAACCCTCTTCAAAGCCCGCTGAACTCAACAGGAGTCTTTTAAAAGGACTCTCTCAGCTGTGACAATAAGATGGAAATGTGTTTGAGGGGATAAAAAAGGGATGGGGCATCGATCTCCAGGACAGCAAAGCTTCCCGGGCATTCCTGCTAGGAGTGCCCACACCATTAGGGTTTGCCTTTACACCTTCCCTTGCACAACTGGCTCCAACACAAAAGGGCTCAGAATGTGCAAATCTGACCCCTAACTCTGCCAAACCTGTATTACAATCATGAAAATCAAATCCAAGCAGAAGATTACGGGCAATTTAGAGGTCCAGACTGAGAATGCCAAAAAAGCTGCCAGAAGGAGCTGCTGCAATTCAAAGGAGCAACGTTTTGAGCTCTCAAGTGTCTTTTTTTTTCCTGTTAAACTCTTTCCTTTATCAGATACTTCTGTAGTTTGTGCAAATCCATATCCACCCTTGGCCACTTGCTGCATCCTGATGGGATGTCGTAGCACAGGGTAAAGCCCTTGGACAATTTGGCTTGGGCACAATCAGGATGATAAACCAAGAGCAGTTTCATGATGTTTCCCCTTTGTACTTTAAGCATGTCCAGCAGTGGGGAAACATCTGTAGACAAACAGCATTTTAGGAGTATTTTAATGTTAGTCTGTTTTCCCTGACACAACTTTTGTGATTAGAGCTCAGGCCTGGGGATTGATCTCTGTAGCTGGATCTGCCACCAGCTCCTTGCCTGATCCTGTTCAAATCATTAAATCCCCATTTTGCATCATTTTCCCAGTCATAAACTAAGCAGTAGAAAACTTCATCCCATCTTCTTGGACTCTTTGCTTCCCAAAGCTGGGACTGAATTTTTATGTTTGGGTTTCACCCAAGCTAATATCATAGAATCACAGAATCATAGAATGGATTGGGTTGGAAAAGCCCTCCGAGATCATCAAGTCCAACCCTTGGGCCAACTCCAGTCCCTTTACCAGATCATGGCACTCAGTGCCACGGCCAGTATCAGGTTAAAAACCTCCAGGGATGGGGAATCCACCCCCTCTCTGGGCAGCCCATTCCAATCCCTCAGCACTCTCTCTGCAAAGAAGCTTTTTCTGCTCTCCAACTTCAATTTGCCCTGGCAGAGCTTGAGCCCCCTGTGCCCCCTTGTCCTATTGCTGACTTGTCCTCTGTGGCTCTGCACGTGAACTCAGTCTTCATGGACTAAGTTAGACACTCCTGAAACATTCTTTGACACCAGCAAACTCACACTAGAAATATTCTTTTGGTAGATAAGTCATCGTGATCGGGGTTTCTCTGTGATATTTGTATATAAATAAATAATAATAATAATGTAGCACAATAATTGAGAAGTGGATGTACAAGGGTGGCATTTCTGCCCATGGTGGGAGGGTTGGTTGGAACTAGATGCTCTTTAAGATCCCTTTCAACACAAATCACTTTATGATTCTACAGCTCACAGCTCTGTGCTTGTCTTTTGGCCGCCCATAATGGTGTTTTCTCATGATTTCTGTGAATAGTTCCTCATTTTTTATCCAGCTCTCTCTGTTTTTGGGGTTTTTTTTTAGCACTTGCTCCTCTGTGAGCCACACCACAGACTAAAATGCCACGGAGATCTCTTGCTGAAGTGCAATGATGTGACAAACAGAACATTTCTGCTTTCCCATCCCTAAGTCACACAGCACTTTTCAGCTGCACCACCTCAGCTCTCGCAACACACAGACCTGTGAAGGACTTGAGATAAATTATCAGCAGGGATTTTGCTGCCAGGAATTGGTGTTTTGCTGCCTGTGTGTGCCAAGGCCAAGGGTGGGCAGGCTCACACCAACCAAGGGTATGGGATCACTCACTGAAGCAGGTAATGGCAATAATCATGGCATGGTCAGGTGGGTCATCATCCCCCACCCATCTCCCTCTTCCTTGTGCCAAAGGCTGATAATACCGGGCTGATTGCAAGTGCTGGGGCTCCCACTGTTTCCCACTGGGAAGATTGCTCTCTGCCCTGATACATCCAGCAATTTCAGCCATTCCTGCTGACATTTTTACTTACTTATTTATATGTCCCCTTAGCTCCCCTCCCTTTTCATTTCCGCCCATCACTCCATGTCCAGGCTGTTGGCAGAGCTATCACAAGTGCAATAAGGAATGGCAGGTAGGGCATCTCTGAGTGATAATTGCATGCCTTGGGTGGTGTGACAGGGGACAAAGCCCAGAGCCGAGAGTCTCAAACCACATGACAAGAACAATAATTGTCCCGAATCGTGCTGCCTGTGGTGACTTATTGCTGTTATCAAATGAAATATCTCCAGGAAAGACAGGGGGAGAGGCAGATCTCACTCGTGACTCCTGACAGACCTGCCTCTGTCCCTGCTGGCTGAGCATCCAGGGACCATCAGTGCTGGATATGACATCACTGACACTCCATGAGATAGGCTGGTCCCACCAGGGTGTCCTCAGCACTCTTTAACTGAAGTTGGAGCCACTTAGAAAAGCATCTGCTTAAGATGGTTCTGATCCTTGGTGTAAACCTTGAGGGATCAGGAAAGGAAAAGCAAGAGCTAAGGCTTTCCCCTGATTCTGTCCTGTGTGAAAGTAGGAAAAAGGCTGCATTTTGCAGATTTGAGCTCGTTGGTGCCTAATGTATGATGGGAGGGGGCAGATCTTGAGACTTGTGATGGAAAACAAGGCGAGAGTGATTGTTTGGTGTAACGTGCTCCACCAACAGAAAGACCTGCTGGCAGGACAGCATCCCTTCAGGGCCACCCCATCACAACACAGCCTCCCACCCTCCTTTGGACCTTCTCCAAGCCTGCAATGCAGGTGCTACATTCGCTGCCTCACCCAGCAACTGTGCTGAGTAAAAAGCTCTGCCGAGGGGGGTTGATTCAATTTGCAAACAAGCTCATGCGGCTGTTTCTAAAGCCAGGTGACCCCCGGAGCAGAGGCTCATTGTGCCACGCTGGCTCCAGGCTGAATGCTAATTCTGGCAGGGAAGGGAATAATCATGATGGAGACGTATCTCCAGCACTCCTTCCCTATTGTCTGTGTCCTCTGCCACCTGCTCGAACAGCCAGGGCTTCTCTGTTCCCTTTTTGTAGCTGTGTGAATGTTGCTTTCTTTTGTCTGGCTCTCCCTTCCGCAGCTCTTTCTCTCAGAGCCTGGTAAATTCAGAGCAACAATGAAATAACATTTCCCAGGGGAAAAAAAAAGGAAAAAAGAACTCAAATCAGAGAGTCAAAACACCTTGAAAAGAAAAGGGAAGACAGGTGGAGAAAAGGAAAGAAAAGGGAAGCAAAGAGAAGGAAGAGGAGCAAAGCAAAGGAGAGGGAAAGGAGAGCGCAGAGGGAAAGGGAGAGAGGAGGCAGAAAATAAGATAGAAAAGAGTTGGGTTTATTTCCAAATGAGCCTCTTTCCCTAGAGAAGAAAGAGAACCACTTGAGCCACCACCAAATACAGGACAAGTGTCCTACAGACAACACACACTGAGGACATGGAGTGTCTTGGCATCAGCCTGAGACTCAGCCCTGCCACCCTTTGCAGCTCTGGCAGAGCCTTGAGTGCTCCGAGTCAGGAAAATCAACATTAAAATCAAAACGGTGCAGTCACAGCACTCAGGTATCCCATGAGGAAATTCATCTGGGGACTGATGGAACCCCAATTCTCCTGCCCTAGGCTCTGGCAGCTCCTTGGAGTAGGGAGGAAGTGTGGGAATAGTAACCATTGCCTGTCAAAACCAGAGCCGTTTCCTGGGTACCACAAAGTCGGGTGCTGAGACTGGCTCAAGTTAATCTCCTGCTCAGCCCACCTGTGCTTAAAATCCTCCTGAGATAATTCATGCTAATGCCTATGAATGCCACAGAATTCATGACTCTAAAGGGTCTTTAGAGGTCTCTCTTCCCTGCTAAGACTCTTTGGGCAGATATATAATCTCTGCCCATGTCCATATAATACCCTTTTTCACCATTGTAAAAGAAAATACTTTTAAAAAGAAGTGTAATACCTTTTTAACTTCTAGTCCATCTATTTCCGTGGAACCTCAAACCTGGATGCCCACAGGTCATTAACCAGTAATGAAAATCAGGAGGAGGGAAGGAGGGCAACAAAGAAACAAATGAAAGAGCCTCATTGGGAAGTTGCTTGTTTGCAAATGATCGTAAAATGTGTGAACTGCCCGCAATCTTCAGCTGGCTGCCTAATGCAGCAGAATATGTTGTGACAAGCACTGCCCAGCGTGGAGTGGCAGAGCTGCGCTCAAGTGGCTAAAGCCTGTAATTAGCTCTTTGACTAATAAATCATCCCGTAGCAGCAGCGATGAAAATGACTCAAATGTATCTCTTGGAGATACGAACCTCGTGGAGAAAACTCCAGAGAAGCAGAGATCACTATTGCATGTAGGCACTGCTGCTGGCAGACGATTGTGTTTGTCTCCCAAACTGGCATGGCAGTGGTGACAGCACTGGGAGGGGTCAGTGGTCCTGCACTTCAGATGGGGAATGGGAGGTGGGCAAAGGAACTCACCAAAGGGCATGTGGTGAGTCAGTGGCTGCAGGAAGGCTTGATTCAACATAAGCACAGGTTGGACAGGGCTTGGAGCAACCTAGTCTAGTGAAAGGTGTCCTTGCTCATGGCAGGGGGTTGGGAGGAGATGATCTTTAAGGTCCCCTTCAACCCAAACCATTGTGTGATTCTCTCTCAGCCTTCTTTTGACCCACCACATCAGACCATTTATATGGGGTTTTATAGTCCCATCATTAAATCCCTACAAAATAGCCTTAAGTCTCCCTTTGGAAACCCTTTTTGTGGCACTGTGAAGATCTGAGCAGGTTATGCTGATAATAACGCCCGTGGGTCATGGCTAAGGTGCTCAAGCATGGCCAGTTGTTGGGATCCAGGGGCAGAAACAACTGCTGTGTGGTGACACCAGCCAGTCTGATGAGCACGAAGGGCCTATTTCAAGCTACCAGCCAACCTTTCCTCGACTGTGGTTGGAATTATAAAATCATTAAGGCTGGGAAAGACCTCCAAGACCATCAAGCCCTACTGACTGAATACCCCCATGTCCACTAAACCATAACACCAAGTGCCATGTCTACAACATTTTTTGATCCCTTCCAGGGATGGTGGTGACTCTACCACTCCCCTGGACAGCCTGTTCCAATGCTTAACCACTCTTTCAGTGAAGACTTTTTGCCTGATATCCAACCTGAACCACTCCTGGTGTAACTTGAGGCTATTTCCCTTTGTCCTCTCCTGTGTTACCTGGGACAACAGACCAACTCCCACCTGGCTACACCCTCTTTTCAGGGGGTTATAGAGAGCATAAGGCATTCTTTGAGCCTCTTCTCTTGCTTAGACATCTCCAATAAGGTAAAATGGGCTGTGCCACAACCCCAGACCCCAGTGGGACAGTGCTGTGGGCACTTTTGGTCCTGTGTGGCACCTCTGCTGGGCTGGCTCACCGAGGTGTTCTGGCACTGCACACTGGAGCTGTTGAACCTCAGGGCTGGCACCCTCTGCTCGTTGCCCTGGATGTTCAGGATGCACTCGTAGCCTCGCTGGCCCGACTGAGGCTGCGGCAGGTTCTTGGCTTTCAGCGTGATGGGTTTGATCACCTCCACCGGCACCAGGATCTTCTCTGCCTGCAGCAGCTGGGGACAGTCCTGGGGAGAGAGCAGACAATGCACCAAGTTAGCATGTTGGTTTCCCCGCCCCAGGTGGAGTCCTGAGATGCTTCTCAACCCTCTCACTTCACCTGATTACAAATCCTTTGCCGCTCCCTGGAACTCGCTCCTTTACAGGAGTATTCAAGGAGCATTACAGGGAAGGCTCAGATAAGCAGGAGAGGGAGGATTTCTTTTACAGACCGTCCTTTCCTATCTCCCTTGCTTACATTGCAGACTTTCAGCCTCCAGGACCCAGGAAACCCATCTCTGGTGCTTTTTAATACCTGCTCTGTTATTCAGGTAATGGAAAAGCAATCAAGTTCCCTCCATGGACATAGTCCGGTTGCAATGCTGTGATAGAAGTGAATAAAGCAAAAAAATCTGAGCATAATTCCCTGCTTCCCAACAGCCAACACACCACTGTACAAAAGGCACAGCTCCAGCAAGACATGTTGCAACCTATAGAGTCAGGGATGTTAAAGAGAGAGTTTATTTTGCCTTAGAGGAGGACAAAATGTTTATTACAGATAGATCCATCTCCCAAGAAACAACTGTTACACAGTGCACAGAGCCCCCTTGGAAAGGCTTGGCCTTGGTTCACCAAAGGAAAAATGCCAAGTGGACGTTGCTAATCTGGTGCCTCTTGGTGGGTCCCTCACAAAAGTTGAGTTCTGGGCACCCAAAGCTGTCATTAATTAGCACCACTGTAGTTAAGAGTGGCCATGAGTTGCTTCTTCATAGCACACACAACCGCAAGCTGCCACATCCATGGCTTCTAGGAAGCCATCACATCTTCAGGAAATTACTGCAGCCTTTTCCTGGCTAATCCAAGGCCATTTGATATAAAATAGCATCGCTTAAACCACCACAACAGGCTACAAAACATAAGCACAGACCACACTCCCTGTGAGTGCCCACCTGTGCCCTCTGTTGATTCTTTTCACCTCCTAGATGCCAAGGTAAAGTTTGTCCCCTCCTTTTCTTCTCTGCACTGCATTTGGCACTGTTTGCTGTCCGTAGAGAACTCCGGTATCAGATGATGCAGCCACACTGCCCAGTCCAGAGAGCAACAGCATTTCAGCCTGTCCTGCCCAACACCAAAGCCACGTCCAGTTGGTGCCAGCAGAGACAGGGAACTTAAAGAGGTGAATCCTTAATCTGTAGGTGTGGGGTGTGCACAAAGGGAAAATGACTGATTCAGGGGAGAAAGGTAGGGAAAAGAACTGAAAGGCTCAAAAGTGGAATTTATGGCTTATTGAGAGCCTGATAGCTTGTTAGAGCAGATGGTGGGAGCATGTTACTGATGCAAACAGCTTAGGGAGATCAAGAAATGGATTAGACATGTAACATCTGCAGTTACATCAACCAGGAACAGAATTACAAGAGACATCAGTCATGACATTGCATGTGTGAGTTGACCCATGGCCAGGGGTCAGGAGGAAAATCCAGTAGCCACCCAATGAATCCCTGCAGTGAAGTCCAGAAGCTTTCCTCAGTCCCTGAGGGTCTGTCCTAGTGGGGTTGCCAGACAGAAGAGTCCTTCAGAGTCACAGGATTTCTCATCTGCACTTACAGGGTGATGCTGGTGGTGCAAGTAGCTGAGAGCTAATGGTGAAACTTCATTTGGCCTTGCCCAGGTTAGCACCAGAGCTTGGACAACCAAGGACAGTCCCTGGAGCTGGATGGAGGTGAACCATCATCTTGGGTCCAGTGGGCACTTTCCCTCTAAACTGGCACAAGGTCTGGCTTGACACCTGCTACCAAGGACTGAGGCTAAGTAAGTCATCAGGTTAACCTGGTTGGATGGTGCAAGGGTTGGAGGTGGAAAGGAAAGCCCCTGGGGTACTTCAGTGAAGTGATGAACTTCACCACTGTGATTCTCTGCACTCCTGGGGATTGATGATTGAGTGCATGAGGAGCTACACCCTGTTGCAATGCTCCATTCTCTTGCTGTTGTTCTGTCCTGTGATGAAACATCTCCAGGGAACGATTCATGCTCAAACTCAATAGCTGAAGTGTCTGAGAAGGGTTTTTCTTGCTTAAAGAGCAAGGCTTTACCATCTACAAGGTCTTCTCAACCTTAGGTTCAATGGTCCTACCATGTCATGACAGACCAGCCTCAAGGCTGAATGCAGGGTTAAGCAGCTACTCAGCATGGGAAAGTGAGGCATAATTAGGGTGACTTAGACCCATAAAAACCCAGAGGGCAGGGAAAGAAGGTGGTCTGGGTTATATTAGAGCAAGAGAGAGAGCTTCCAGTGCTGAACACACCAGCAGATACCACGTGTAAACACCATTTGGGACTACATGGCTTCAGCACCCCCTGACCCTTCCCTGTCATCCACCCAACCATGTCCTGGGGCTTCTGCATCAGCTTTCTCTCTTTCTCCTGGCTTAAGAAAAGAGCTTGGCAACATCCCCTCCATTTTTCTTCCTCCCCAGCCACAGGAACTGAGAGAGAGATGCACTGGCAGAGGGAATCAGTGGGACAGGAGGATGGGAAAGCCCTATCTGCCACTGAGCAGCCGTTTCCCGAGAGTGGGCTTTTTCCTTGGCATCTGTCAAACAGAAAAGCCTCTGATGGGAGCTGGAGGATGGAGGCTGGAGATAGTCCACTCTGTTACCTGCAGGCCAATCCCAGCTCTTCAGCCTGGTCTTTCTTGTGTGGCTTTATCCTGTCCCCCTCCACCACTGGTGCTGTAACCTTTCCGATAACACTTGTTTCAAGTTCATTAACAAGCCGTGATTGAGGCAGCCCCAAAACAGGATTCGTTTGCATATAAAAAGCTTTGCAGTGCTGTGAGGAAGTTCATTATAGATAATTGAAGAGGCAAGCGCCATAAAGAGGAAATCCTCCCAATGTGGCTTTATCTGATTGACCTAATGTTCTTTCTAATTGAAATGGGGAGGGGAAGAAGCCATTTCATTGGGTGATGTACTGCAGAAAACCTCCGAGCTTGGACCAGGCTCTGGATTCGGATTCAAACAGAACTCATTTCGCAGCCTGTGTCAAGCTTTGGGTGCCTGGCCAGGTTTGTATTTTTGAGGGGAAAACATCAACCTGCTCAGAGCAGACCCAAGCAGAAGGGTCCTTAAGAAAGAATTATCTTGGGCATTTTGCAGTTGGAGGCACTTTATACCCTTCTCCTCTGCAATGGACATCACCTAGGCTGGAAAAGTATGGTTTTCACATGATGTAGGGGAAACAAACACATACAATGCCAACAACTGCACCAAGGAAGGGCACAATCCCATCCCTTTTGCATTTGATATATAATAAGTCTTTTGCCCAGCTCTGATTCAGAATCCAGAGAATAGTTGTTGATTCATTTTGCGTGTGCAGCTTCATTCTATTCCTTAAGTGCTTTCAAATGAGTCAGATCATTGAAAATAATGTCCTCCACCCTTGCCAATTACTCCTATCAGCAGCAATGCACACCTCACATCACCAAAATTTTGCCAATTACCAAGTCAGAGAGCTTTTGCAGGGAAAACACTGCACGAAATGGGCTGAACTCATTCGGTCGATGGTAGTTTAATTTTCTTTATTTATAACTCTTCACAGAGTGCCCACAAATGTGCTTTGTTGTAGCTTGCAGAAATAATAAAGTCTCAGAAATATGAGAACCTTTTCTTTCCCATATGTGTTATGGCCTCCATCACAGCCAAACCTGAGTCCCCAGTGAGAGCCATCAGGAGAATTCTGCTTAAGAGAACAATGAAACCTCTCTGAGGCCACATGGCCTCAGCCCTGAACTGATTACTCTGGTTGCTTTATGGTGCTTCAAACATCTAGAGTTGTGATTTCATGGAGATTTCATGGTGCTATTTCCCAGTATGAGCTGGAGACTGACCAGGTTATCATCCTCTCCTAGGAGTGAGGCATGTAGGGATCTTTCACAGCCTTGTGGTGCTACATGAGTTTCCTCCTAACCTTATTTTGCACAGTTACACTCTCCATTACTGTTTTTGCCAGGGTTATGATCCAAACAGTCATCAAAGTGTTTTCTATTTTCCAAAAGAAAATTTGTTTTGAATGGTAGGCTTTCCACATGGGAACAGGTACACCATCCATGGAGGTTTAATTGAATGAGCCATCCATCTATCAACAGTCTCCACCTTATACTGGAGTCCCAGTTCACTTGTCTTCACTTGTGCACCCCTTGTCCCATAGAATCATAGAATGGATTGGGTTGGAAAAGACCTCCGAGATCATCAAGTCCAACCCTTGGGCCAACTCCAGTCCCTTTACCACATCATGGCACTCAGTGCCACGGCCAAGCTCACCTTAAAAACCTCCAGGCATGGGGAATCCACCCCCTCTCTGGGCAGCCCATTCCAATCCCTCAGCACTCTCTCTGCAAAGAAGTTTTTTCTGCTCTCCACCTTCAATTTGCCCTGGCAGAGCTTGAGCCCCCCGTGCCCCCTTGTCCTATTGCTGAGTGCCTGGGAGAAGAGACCAACCCCCAGCTGGCCACAACTTCCCTTCAGGCACTTCCAGACAGTGCTGAGGTCACCTCTCAGCCTCCTCTTCTCCAGCACAAACACCCCCAGCTCCCTCAGCCTCTCCCCACAGCACTTGTGCTCCACTCCCTTCTCCAGCCTCCTTGCTCTTCTCTGGCCCCGCTCCAGCCCCTCAATCTCTTGCCTCAACTCAGGGGCCCACAACTCAACACAACACTCAAGGTGTGGCCTCCCCAAGGCAGAGGCCAGGGGAAGGCTCACTGCCCTGGGCCTGCTGGCCACGCTCCTTTGGATCCAGGCCAGGAGCCCATTGGCCTTCTTGGCCACCTGGCCACACTCTTGGCTCCTCTTGAGCTTCCTGTCCCTCAGTCCCCCCAGGTCCCTTTCTGCCTGGCTGCTCTCCAGCCACTCTGTGCCCAGCCTGGAGCGCTGCAGGGCTTGGGGTGGCCAAAGGGCAGGACCTGCATTTGGCCTTGTGGAACTTCATCCCATTGGAATCAGCCCAGAGCATTCAGGTGAGGGAATCTTTCCATCCTTTCCTACTGGCTCCTCATGATCCCTGGGAGCACTGGTTGGATTTCCTCTTTGAGCTCACTTACCACTGACTACATTGGAGGAGTCTTTGGCAAGATAAACTCAACGCTTGGCAATGGATTTTCACCCTTCCTTTCCCAGAAGAGTAGGAGCCATCCCCATTCAGGCCCAGACAATCATACCACCAATTCCTTCACTACTCATCTCAAAGCATCCAGTGCCCTTTTCTTCTGCCATGAAATCCATTTCTTCATCCTCAGCCTTAAGGGGTTTTTTTAAAAGACTTTCTTTTCAATATCCCTCATTCAGCCACCATCTCTGTGCCCTGTCCAAGCCATCTTGCCTGGAAAGAACATGACAATAAAACAAATCTAAGTGGGGACCAAAATTTACTCACTCCAGACTTTTGGGACCCCATAAGAAATGAAACTCAGAGTGTTATTTACTCACATACCACGTAAATAACCACATCTCTTGTTCCTCTGCTCTGCTGAGCTGCAATGTTCTGTTTTCTCAGTGTTCCCCGTGGCTTTGTCACCCGCCCACACTGTGCTGTAATCAAGTCAAGAGGGGAAGAGTGGAGAGGCAGGGATTGGGTATTTACGAAGATATCTAGACCACAGCATCTGGATGCTCTGCAAATTAGATTAGACTCGAAAACATCATGGCAAAAACAGAACGAGGAACGAGAAATAAAAGGAAGGGAAGGAATGAGAAAAAGGAGAGAAAAAACAGGCCAAAAAAAGATGCACACACACCACACACCCCCCCCCCCCTTCACTGACTTTACAAAAAAACAGATTCCACCTGGATAAAAAGCAGGAAAATGAAGCATCAAGTTGTTCAGCATTGCCACTGAGGGAGGGGAAGGGGTGAGTTACAGTCCACACTGTGTTTACATTATTACACCACTAATTCTTAACATCATAAAAATTATATTTCAAATTTACACGAACGGTGCCGGGGAACGTTATTATGTTATAAAGTGAAAGCAGGTCAATGCCTTGTAGGCAGGATTCCAAGCTCCATAAATTTCTGGATATAGTTTCCTCCCAAATTTACATCGGCACCAGCAGCAATCAAACCAGCTCAAAAAAAAAAAAAAAACTAAAAAACCCTCACCCGGTCAAAGAATTTTTTAATGCACCATATATTTTATCTGCACTTCCTAAGTTTACAGTGTTGTTAGTTTGATTGATGGAGTGCTTATTTATTGGCACAGCCAAAGTAATAATACATGAGGAAAATGCTCAGAACTTTAAAGGCAGCTGATGAGGAGAAAGCAACAGGATTTATGGGAAGTGTAAACATCTGCAGAGACAACAAAGGAATAATTGAGTCCTTGCATCTCTGTCACTTCTGGTTGCTCCTTTCTAGTTAAGAGTCTTCCATGCACTCAGGAGCAAACTCTAGCTCTCTTTTGACAGGTATTGCAAGGGATTCTGGTGCCTAGGAAAAGGTGGCTGGTGCTCAGTTTAGGGCACAGATAAGGCCCTGTTTGAGCTCTGTGGAGTCTGGTACTTAGACCCTTAGCCCTGCAAAGGATCAGCCTCAAAAGTCACACCATGTGCCTGAGAGGATCATCCAAATGCTTCTTGAGCTCTGGCAGCCTTGGTGCTGTGCCCACTGCCCTGGGGAGCCTGTCCAGTCCCCACCACCCTCTGAGGGAAGAACCTTTTCCAACCGAAACCTCCTCTGACACAACTCCAGGCTGTTCCCTTGGGTTCTGTCACTGGTCACCACAGAGAAGAGATCCGTGCCTGCCCTTCTCTTACCCTCAAGAGGAAGTTGATGATCCTGTGGGTCCCTTCCAACTCAGCCTATTCTGTGATTCTGTGGTTTCAGTGGTGGTATCACAGCTGGAGGAAAGGAGTATTATGTCCAGCTCTGGGCCCCTCAGTTCAGGAAAGAGATTGAGGGGCTGGAGCGGGGCAAGAGAAGAGCAACAAGGCTGGTGAAAGGACTTGAGCACAAGTGCTGTGAGGAAAGGCTGAGGGACCTGGGGTTGTTTAGCCTGGAGGAGGTTCAGAGGAGATCTTATCACTCTCTACAACTACCTGAAAGAATGTTGTAGCCAGGTGGGGATTGGTCTCCTCTCACAGGCAACCAACAGTAGGACAAGAGGGCATGGGCTTAAGCTCTGCCAGGGGAGGTTTAGGTTGGATATCAGGAAGAAATTCTTTGCAGAGAGAGTGCTCTGGCATTGGAATGGCCTGCCCAGAGAGGGTGTGGATTCCCCACCCCTGGAGGTTTTTAAGGTGGATGTGTCACTGAGTGCCATGATCTGGTAATCACAGTGAGGTTGGATTAAGGGTTGGACTTGATGATCTTGGAGGTCTCTTCCAACCCAACTGATTCTATGATTCTATGAGACCAGAACATCACAGAATGGTTTGAATTGGAAGGCACCTTCAAGGTCATCTCATTCCATCCCCCTGCCATGGGCAAAGACACCTTTCACTAGCACAGGTTGCTCCAAGCCCTGTCCAACCTGGTCTTGGACACTTCCAGGGATGGGGCAGCCACAGCTCTTCTGGGCAACCTGTGCCAGGGCCTCCCCACTGATCATAGAATCATAGAATGGATTGGGTTGGCAAAGAGTTCCGAGATCATCAAGTCCAACCCTTGGTCCAACTCCAGTCCCTTCACCAGATCATGGCACGCAGTGCCACGTCTACTCTCAGTTTCAAAACCTCCAGGGATGGGGAATCCACCCCCTCTCTGGGCAGGGCATTCCAATGCCTGATTACACTCTCTGTAAAGTATTTGTTTCTGATATCCAACTTAAAATGATGGACAACAGCTCATCAGCTCTGCTGCCAGAGCCTCTTTGGTTCTTGGCTTCAGTGCTCTGAAGGCAGGAGAGCGATGACCGGTGCTGATACCCTGAGAGCGGGTCCTTGTAAAGCAGGAGCTACATGAAGATAACCAACCTTCTCCTCTTCCATGGCTCCTGGCCAAATCCTGAGATTGGGAGCAAAGTGACTCCCCCAGGGCCATGCACACAGTGCCAGGAAATGACCCAGGTCAGCTGAGAGCTTGATCCAACCCAGGATTATTCTCTCTCTGAAGTCAGTCCACACATCTCTGCTGATGAACATTAATGATTTTACCCTCCTTTAATTCTTTATTAATAGAGTCCTTCTTAGCTGGTCCATTATTTCATGAGGAACAAGGTCA
Organism: Sakesphorus luctuosus; assembly: GCA_013396695.1. Lineage (NCBI taxonomy): Eukaryota > Metazoa > Chordata > Aves > Passeriformes > Thamnophilidae > Sakesphorus > Sakesphorus luctuosus. The sequence continues at coordinate 17,565 of VWZD01007433.1, read as the reverse complement.
GGTTGCCATAATTATCCAAGTGTCACATTTATCCTTTTTAAGTAGAGACACAACATTAGCTTTCTTTCAGCCCTCTGCAGCTTTGACACACTCTCCAAAGCAAAAGTAATGATCCAGAGAGCAGGAGCCTTCTGGTCACTGGATGAGGGGAGTGGACTAGTGACAAAAATAGTAGATGCTTTTGTCATGAGGTCCATCTGCTCACTGGAAAGGGGCTATTGGAGACATGTGAGCAGTCTCAGTTCTGCAAGTTTGGAAGTCATAAGAAATATGAATGTGTGCACTGAAGAAGGTGGGGTATGTTCAAGAGACAAACCATGCATTTACTTGGACAAAGTGTCATTTGTTAAAGGAAAACCCTGGTAAAGGAAGACAGTCCTTTTGAGTAACAAACACAGGAAAATGGGTTGTGGAAAGCACAGGGTAGAGCACAGGCAGCTTATAAAGCAGTAATGAATTTCTTCTCTAATATGATCATTTAAATCTGCATCCTTCATAGTCAGCCTCCTGTCCTCCTATAAGAACTTCATCTGAAGTTCCCAAGACCTTTCATGTACACTGTCCCTGCCCATGGTAGAAGAGTCAGAACTAGATGCTCTCTAAGGTCCCTGCCAACCCAAATCCTTGTATGATTCTATGATATCAAAGCACTGCACATCTCCAAGATCCCTTCCAGCCCAAATCACTGTATAACTCTATGATATCAAAGCACTGCCCATCTCTGCACAACAGCCCAGCAGCTCAGTGAAGCTAGAAAGTTTGAGCATTGACAGAATACCCCTTGCTGCTCATCCATGTAGGTACCAATGACATTGGAATGTCACTCCTCAGCAAAGTTTCCTGTACATCTCTGCCAAGAAATGGGGTTTGCATGCATAAGGAACTTTATCCAACTAAGACTTCCTCTGAAGTGAGAGGGTTCCCATGGCATTCTGGTGTCTAACAAGAGTTGAGCCCAAGCTGCAGTGCTTTCTTCCTAGAAGAGGAGAGAAATTCTACTTTTCCTCTAAAGCTGCCAATTTTTCAAAGTTTGTAGGAACTTGGTACCTTTGAGAGCTCCAGACTTTGGCCCAAACCAGGCCAAGAATGGCCAGAGAGTTCAGAAGTGAACAGAGGTGATGGAGGAACAGATGGACCGGAGGTTGCACACAGGCCACATTGATGCAAATCCACTTCCTTCAGAAACCAGGACAGAAGCCCAGAGAGTCATCATGCTTTGGCTTCCCCAGTGGGAAGGTCAGGACCATGATATCATGGCTCTTGTCATCCTCCCCCTCACCAAGATCCATGACAGCATGAGATAACATCCAAGCCAAAGCAAATGGACTCATGCTCAAAGAGAAGACAGGGAAGGAGGGTCTGGGCTCAGCCTCCTGGAGAAGCCCCAAGCAAGGCAGGAGACACATTCCAGCCTCACCTCTTATCTGCAGCTTCAACATCCTGAGAATGTTTCTCCTTGGCCAGGTCCCAAAAGCACACATGTCCCAAAGCAGTGAATGCAGCTGATGCTACAATGGAGAAAAGCAAAATCTTTTGGCTTCAGAGCCAAGGCATCACCCTGGCCTAAGAATGGGGAATTGTCTTTCCTCCCTCACACTGCAGGGTGCCAGAGTGATCCCAGCAGTCCTACCAGATGTCCAGAGAGCCAGAAAAGCCTGTAGCCACTTGAGGCATTACAATGGCATTGCACTGAGCTCGGCTATCAAAACAACACGAGCTCTTCCTGATGTTTTTTTCCAGGATGCTGTGTTGGCAGGGACAGATGAGTATTACCCTGTTGCATTCTGAGATCACTGCGTCCTGTGGGATAAATAATCTTGCATTACAAAGATGAGTAGCCCAACTGTGATGGAAAACATTCAGCAGGGACACGGTATTGAGTGTCAGGAGCGTCTTACATCTCTATTCCAACTAATCTCCCTGCATTGCTCCTAAAAATCACAGGAACAGGTCTTTGATTAGTCACTCACAAGGTGTCTGGAGAGGCTAAGCTCTAAGGAAACAGGGTGTGTATTAAGGTAGGATGAACCGCTCTCAGAGAAGCCTTTCTCCATCATTTCTCTGTTACTGTTTTGGTTTGGTTGGAAGTCTCAATGAGGAGAGAAATGATGGCACTGATGTGCATCAGGACAGATTTCCTGCAGATCCACCACCATAATAATCAGAAATAGATTAGATATTAGATAGATGAGATAGACTGGATTTTAGGAATTCTTGGCTCTGAGGGTGGTGGGGCCCTGGCACAGGTTGCCCAGAGAAGCTGTGGCTGCCCCATCCCCACAAGTGTCCAAGGCCAAGTTGGAGGGGGCTTAGAGCAACTTGGGATAGTGGAAGGTGTCCCTGCCCATGACAAGGGGTTAGAACTACATGATCCTTAAGACTCCTTGCAACCAAACCTGTCTATGAATCTGTGAAATCCTGCAGACATGGAACAAGTTCCCAGCCTTTTCCCCTGCCAGCTGGATGACTGCAGGGCAAAATGGCTCAGAGATGACAAAAGGTACCCAAAAATAACAGAAGAAGCCACTTCACACGCATCTTTTTCTTCACCTCAATGCAAGTCACCATGACTTGCAAACAACAGCAAATTATCTAATTTGTTTGTACATGCTCAAAGACTTCTCATGAGCAGCCCCCACTGAGAGATCACGGCTCCAGGAACTAAGTACTGTACAAGCACCTATTAACTGAAAGTGTTTACCCAAATCAGGAGGTGTGAGGGAATCGGGGGCACAGAAAGGTGAACATGTTCAAGTCAACTCAGTGTCAAAAATATAACTCTCATCTGCTGGAATAAAACCTGTGGCTCATCAGTGCCTGACACTGGCTCTGAGCTGTGTTTTCATGCTCTAACAGGACTCTGTGAATAAGGGGAAAGATTTCTGCCTGGCCTGCAATTTCTGTGTTTAATTTCCTCTCATTATTACCTGAAGCACCCACCGCTGGAGAGAATGTACCCACTACAAGACACATCTCCTTTTCTGGGAAAGGGCTGGAACAATGATGAGAGCTGAAATGCCACAGCCTGAAATGCCAGACCACAGGAGCCCTGAGACACAGCTGGATCCACACTATCAGCTACAGCCTCCTCCCAGGTTCCCTCTGGACAGGATCCCAACCAGACTGAACTCCTTTACTGGTTTTTGGAAACCCTTCTAAGAGCGAAACAGATGATAAACACCAACCTCTCAAGCTGCTTAAAAGCAGGTGCCACAAAATGTGTGCATCCCAACACCAAGTCCCACCTGCATGGGGTGGCTGCTGGTCCCCCTGCCTGCTCACAGCACTTGAAGGCAGCAGGTTGCCTGTGGTTGCCATGGAAACCACACCTCATCCCCTCCCCTTAATGACAGACAGGTGCCAGGAGAGTGAGTGGATAATTGAAAGCCAGGAAGGACTTGTTGCTCTGGAATTGGCCTCACTGCTGCTGTCATTACAGTCCCTGGGAAATGAGAGGGGCATCATTTGAGCAGAGATGGGTTTTCTCTTCTCCCCACGCTGATGCTTCCAGCAGTCGCCTCTCCAGACGGGTTAAGTGAAGCTGGAAACGGGAGCGGGATGGAAACCGAGCAGTTGCCACAGCAACAGTTGGAGATGCATCACCAGAAGGTTTGTGGATGCAAGGGAGCAAGGAGCTGGCCATGCTCACCTGGTATCCCCCTCCCCAGTGCAGCCACCCACTCCACTGGGAGTAGGTGGGCACTGTGCCTTCCTTCTACACCTTAAAAAGAGGACAAAACAGGATTTTGGGGCAGCCACAAAACCTATTTGGTTTTGGGGACTTTGGGGCAAAGTCCTTCCTGAGTCACAGTGTGATGTACCAGCAGGATGGGGAAGGGCACGGCTGAGTTTACTCCAAAGTCCATTGGGAGGAGTCATGGGCACTAATACATAGGGCAGGACAGGATAGGATTAGAATAGATTATGTTCAGTTTAAAGGGGACCTACAACAAACATCCAGTCCAGCTGACCAACCACTTTAGGGTTGACCAACAGTTAGAGCCTGTTATTAAGGACATTATCCAAATGCTTCTCAGGTATCTGCCAGTTCATGTTGAGTTGTCCTTAACACCCTCTGCATTCTTATTTTTCCCTTTCCTTCTTCCCTGATTCCAAAAAAACCCATGCCCAAGAAGGACACAGAGCCAGGCAGAGGTAAATCAATGCACTCCACTGCAGAGGCCACTGGTACAGCTTTTAGTTCAGCACAAGGCACGAGCAAACACTGGGTAAGGCAGTGCTTTGCTCCTCAGCAGCTGCTTGCCAGGATGCAGCTCACACAGCTTTCTATGGCTTTTGACAAATTAATATTTGAAGCAGTTGTTTCTTTTATGTGGGCTTTGCTGTCATTAGCACGTACAACTCGACATAAAACACTTTGGTGCGAGATCTTTTCTTCTGTTCCCTTTTTAGGCAGCAGATGAAAATCCTTTTAATAAAAAAGCTTGTTTGGGGGAGGAAGGAAAACACACGCACACACAAATCGGCTGAGCAGGGAGAGATGAAAACCTCCTTCAAGGTAATTAAATGATTATGTATCTGTTAAACCCAGTGAATAATAGATTTGTTATCTAGGCTTGCTTTTGGCTTTTGCCATTTTTTCCCCCTCTTTTTCCCGTACACAAAGCTAAAATCCTTACAAGGCCTGGTACAAGATAGTGTTCATCTTAGAGGAAAAGGCACATGAAAAGATTTAATCCTTTATCCCATCAACTCAAGTAGTTACTCCAGCATCCCATCCTTGTACAGAAATACTGATGTGAAAACTACCCACCCTGTATCAGAGCAGATCTGTACAGAGATGAGATGGACATGCAAATCAGTGTTGGGTAATAGATATCAGGAGAGATTGGAGCTGTTTCTACAGCTTCTGCCATGCTGGAGACCCTCAGATCAACTGTTTTATACCTTCTTGCCTCAGTTTCCCCCCAGATCTTGTTGACTGCCTTGCCTATTTACAGAAGATAATGACTGAGCTCTCTTACTTGGTGGTTGTGTCAGGTAAGTCAGAGTTGATTTCACAGTGTGTTAATCTGAAATGCAATGGTTTGTGGTCAGACCCTAAGCCTGTATTAGGAGTTTAGTTATGGTCAGCAACAAATGTCAAAAGCAGAGAAAGGATTGCCAAAAAAAAAAAAAAACAAACAGAAACTCAGCCCACTCCTTTCTATCTCCTAGACTAATTTGCCACCAGCTCTTTGGGAAAAACAACAACAGCAACAACAACAACAACAATCCACTTCAGTATTAAAATGCCCTTTTCCCCTTCCTGCCCTCAGGAACGATAATATCAGCTCTCCTTTATAAAGCAAGAAGTCACTCCCTGTATTTCAAGCAAGTGGACCTGGCTTTTGAAAACCTGCTGTAAAGGGAAATTACACGCCAAGGTGAAGTATTTCGGCCACAAATCATCTGGAGACTTTGTCAACCCTGTGTGATTAAGATCAGTGCCATAATCATAAATACTCTTGCTTTATGACCATGCTGGAGTTCTTCATTGCAGCAAACATGGGCTTTCCCAAGGCTCCCAGACTGGTTGATCCAGATCTGTTACAGGCAGGTCTGATTCACCTGACAAATGACAGGTAAGAAAGTCATATCTCCATGTTGGCAGTGGGGGCTGTGCCTTTTCTGTCCTTTCTCCATCTCTGGTTGTTTTTTCAGGTGGTGGTAGGACAGCTGGAGGATCACAGTTATCCATGATGCAATTCAAAGGCTCCCCTTGGATGGCAGATCACAGGCTACACAGACACAAACAGCATTTTGCCTTCTGGACAGTGTGGGTCATGGCTAAAGCCCTTGTGCTGTCCCACTGGATCAGCCTCAAATTCATCCAGCATTCTGAATTAATCAACAGATCACACCAAAATTAAAGTAAAAACCCCAGGTGCTCTCAGAGAATGTGAAGAAAACCTTAATGAAAGGCTGAGCCAGTAGGAATCCAGAAACTTGTGAGGTCTCCCAAGGAAATGATGGAGTCAGAAGTACACAAGGCAACAAGCCTCCCTTCAAAGCACTCCAGGCTGGCCCAGGGGTGATGGGTGCCATTCCAATGAGTCCATTTGTGGCCCAGGCCATCTGGAGAGTGGGAAGCCTCTTCCCACATGATAGGCAAACAGAGAAAAAAAATCACCTGAGGGTGGACACAGCAAGAGGAGGTGAAGACCATAATGAGGGGGAGTGTGGAAGGCTTGGCAGGCCAGCAGTGATGACTACAGAGGGAAGGAGTTTCTGGCACAGGTCCATATGACAGAGTAGCACCAATATTTGTTTGCTTGGCAAGGAGTCCCTTGGTGCAATCAGCCCATACGATCCTGGAAGACATCCAAGCTAATCTGCTCAGCAAACTCATGGATAGATTGCAAATGGGATGGGTCAACCACCCCATGCTGGTAGTGCAGCTTCCCACCAGTGCCTCCTCCAGGCTTACTGGTTCAGCAGGTACTCATGCCTGGATGGTAGCACACACTTCCCTCTCCTCATCCTCCAGGGCTCTGAGTGCTCATGGAGGAAAGGATTGAAAGGAGCATGGGGATGAGAGGCCAGTAAGAATAGAGCCACTCAACACAGTGCTGCTTTTCAAGCACTGCTGAAGATGGCATTGGGAAGTCTGGAAGTTCTGTCAACTTTGTGAGAGACGTTGCGTCACCAGGAACTGGGGGAAGGTTTGGATGGGCAACGAGGAGCCAGGCTTGGCTTCAAGATTCCCAGTGGTCTCTATTGTTCAAAGAACTCACTCAACAAACGTGCAGGACAGAAAATGATAGAATTGCATGTGAAAGTAAAAAATAGGCAGTGGAAGGTTCAGTGAGAGTGATGAGTCAGTGGGAAGATGGCTTTTCACAGGAAGCGTGGGAGATACAACACAGAGTTTGCTCAAAGTGCCATTAGGCAAAACCTTCCTGGTCCCAGGGGGACTGTAAAGCTGTTTGTCAGAATGCACTTGTGATGCCATCCTTCCCCAGCCCAAGTGTCCTTGACAGCCACAAACACACAGAGGGAATGAGAAGGACCCTGAAGTTACAGGGTGTTTCTCACATTGCCAGGCAGAAAGCAGGCTTGGAAAGTTTTGGAGTGTGGAAGGGCATTATCCTTCCTGATTTTGTTGTTCCAGTGCTGGGAAGTGTTTCCTCTGTCCAGCAGACAGAAAAACCAGTGCCTGAGCTGATCAGCTGAGTGCCAAATGTTGTATCCCAGCGGAATGAGAACCCATTTGAGCTCAGAAGAGGTTTTGCTGCTGCCCTGGTTAGCAATGACCAATGTTAACACACATGTCATTGATGGGTCAGTGATGATGTCATTGCCTTGTAGATCAATAGTTGTCTTCCCAGGTTGGGAAAACCTCACAGAGCAGCTTTGCAAGATCAGAGAGGGAGTTTATGAAGCTTAGCAGGAAATTCTCTGTCAAAGGGGATGGAAGAGAGAAAGAGCAAACTCTACTGGCAGACAAAGCCCCCAGACTAGAGGTGTCTCCTGGCCTGAAGAGAACACCTTTCAGAAACCAAACTAATAGAGTTGGTAAAGCTAAAAAGGCAGTTCTGCAAAGTCTGAGGAGTCCACTGTCTCCTTCCCAGTTCTGCAGAGCAGGACCTTGGAGGGGATAAAGCTCAGGGGCTGTGCCATTCCCAGTTCATTCCCTAAGAAAGTGGGTAATTCTCATCACGTCCTTCCTGATGTCCTGAATACCAGAGATGTGATGGGGATTGAGAGCACAGGAAATCCAACAAGGTTTGTAGGCATTTCTTTTTGGGCAAGAGACTGGAGGGCAGAAAAGGCAGGAACTGGGAAGGAGAGTCCTGTGCTTGGTACATGGGACATACCAGAGGAGCTTGCCAGAGGAGATCAGTGGTGGCGGTTGTGGCACTGCACAGCAGGAAGCTGAGACTAAGACTCCCAGTGGTTTCCACTCAGCAAGAGATGAGGTCCTTCTAATCCCTGAAGTCAAATGCACAGAAACCTGTGACCAGCAGGACTGGCCAAACTTTGCCAAGGCTCCATATGATGGAATAGTCCTCTCTAGTTGGGATAACCTGCCAGAAGGGCTGAGCCCTGGGCTGCCTTCCTTCACCCCTCCAGCACCAAGGAGAAGGTGCCAAGCCCTCCAACTCCTCAGCACATTTTCCAGCAGGTTTACAGCAAATTCTGAATCCTGGTGGATGGAGGAGACATGAATATTTATGGATTGCCCCAGTGCTGTAGCAGGTCAGAACTTCTGATGCAGGACATCTCAACCAGCACACATGTGGTATCTCAACCAGCATTTAGGGAAGGGATGGGAGGGAACAGGGATATCCCAGGAGTCTGAAGACATTACATGTGGGTCTTTTAGTCCAGCAGACCATTTGCCTGGGGCAAGGGCTGGGGGTAGGTGGGGCACCATATTAGACACACCAGAGCCAGCAAACAGCATGAGGAACAGTGAGGGTTTCACCCTCTGAATGCAGCACACGTTGCCAGAGTTTCCAGCAGCAACTTGTGCTCTGTTGGCTCAGCAGGTATCAGATCTCTTAATGGGTACTGGTCCCTGGGGCCAGGCAACCAACCAGCACTCTCAGGTCATTTACCAGACAGACCAGGATGCTTTCAGACCATTCCTGGCCAGGAAGTAATTAAGTAGTTTCCTATTTGTATTCTCCTGAGCTCTACTTGTCTGCAAGTGCTTGTTAGACACAATACCTGCCAGGCAGCATTTACAGCTCTGTGTTAAACCCAGCCCCAAGGTCCAGTTCAGCTCAGTGACTGGCAATGAGGCACCTCCTGGCCTCATCTGGAGGTACTTTGAGGCACTGGCCATCAGACACCAAATCCATGAAGCCACAAAGGTGTTCAAAGCATGTCTGAAACCTACTTGGCACCATGGACAAAGCCCTAACTCCTCCCCAGATCTCAGCAGCCTGGGATAGCTGCTTAGAGGAGAAAAATATCTCCTTCTTTCCTGGAGGTGTATGACCAGCGTTTTCCATCCCTCCCAGTCCCTTGGTGGCAGAGTTTGCAGTGATTTTCCAAGGTAACACACCCCCTGTAGGGTGTAGGAGGGAGGAAGCAGCTCCCTGAGGTCTGGCAGAGCAGGGAGGAGAGGAGTTGTATACACAGAGAGAGAGGTGAGGGCCTGCTGGAGGGTCAGCAGAACAGGGAGAGGGTGGGACTGGGGGTAGAAAAGGCTTCCTGGACTGCTAGTTTGACTGGTGACATCACACCCTGACACACATCCCGTGGCCCTGCCTACCTCAGGCATCTTGACTCGTCCCTCCTGGAAGGAGCAGGAGCTGGGGTCATGGGTGCAGACGTGGCGGTACTTGCACCAGTGACACCTGTATGGGCTCTCCACGCATGACAGACACCTGGAAACAGAGAGAAGCAGCAGTCACTTGGGCAGCCAGGTGCCATCAGCCAGCAGGACAGCCGCTGGGGCTGCCAGTCTTTCTCAGAGGGAAATACAGCCTGGCAAACACGGCTTTTTCCATCACTAGCAGAAGGTCACAGGCTTTCCACTGACACAACACCATCAAGCTGCAGGATGGTGCTGGACTTCCCATGGTCTTAGCTTGTTGTCACTGGGATGGCAAGCATCTCATATTAATTAATTAATTTAAGTTGCATTCATACCATTGCAACTAGAGGAATAATAAATATTTATTGCACTTTGGTTGCCTTGTTACAACTTTTATTCAGGCCATCAGTGAGTTCTTGGCTTCGTACAAAAGAGGTTTTCCCCCTTTTTGCCCAAATCCTGAGTGTAACAAAAAATATGAGATATGAGGCTGTATGGAAATAAAAAAAATATGAGATTAGGGAATAGGTGGAAATAAAAAAATGCAAGATATGGGGATGGATGGAATACACTGCAGCCTTGCTGCCTCCATGCTGAGCCCAGTGTCCTGGTGGCTCTGAAGACATCATGAGAAGGTGGCCAAATGAGGGACTGGTGGGAGGAGTGATGACCATGGAGGGCAGTCCCTGGGCACCACTAGTCCCATATGGTTAATCCTCCCATACATGACACAGAGGCCGGAGGCAAACTGGGATGCCCTAAACTCAGAAAACCAAGGATGAAGGAGTGAATTTTCTCCCCCTGTGTCCCACAGGCTTATTATTGTGAGTTCTGACCAGGGTGATGAGGTTCCTGCAAATACACTAACTGGATTCTTCTTTTCTTCATCTCAGCAGAGGAGTAAAGACTATTGGAGCAGCCACCTGGGAAGCAAGGGGCATATCTAGGACATCACCTGCTCAGACTGTAGGAAAGAGCCATTCCCACCATCTTACAAGGTTTTGCTCTCCTGTGCCCCAGGGGCTCTGCAGAGTGAGAGCTGCAAACACCTCTCCTGGCTGTGTTACAGCACTGACTTCTGCCCACACCACACTTCTTTTTACATTTAATGCTCTATCTGCTCACCAGCAACCAAAAGGAACCATAACAAACTCTCGGCACAATCCTGGTCACCCACACTCTGGAGACCTTCATGTCAAAGACATTGAGGGGCTGGAGTGTGTCCAAGGAAGGGAATGGAGCTGGGGAAGGGTCTGGAGCTCCAGGAGCTGCTGAGGGAGCTGGGAGGGCTCAGCCTAGAGAAAAGGAGGCTCAGGGGGGACCTTCTCACTCTTTCCAACTCCCTGAGAGGAGGGGAGAACCACATGGGGTTGGGCTCTTCTCTCAAGGAACAAGGGACAGGATGAGAGGAAATGGTCTCAAGCTGTGCCAGGGGAGGTTTACATTGCACTAGAAAACTGTTTTTTATTTAAAGGGTTGTAAGGCATTGGAAAAGGCTGCTCAGGGAAGTGGTGGAGTCACCATCCCTGGGAGTGTTCAAAAAATGTGTGCATGTGCCACTTGAGAAGGACATGGTTTGATGGTCACCATGGTGGTGGTGCTGGTTGGACCTGGGGATCTTGGAGGTCTTTTCCAACCTTAATGATTTTATGATTTTATAGAGCTGCAGGCCCTGAAGTACCAGGAGGGAACTTGAGGGGGGTGAATTTTCCTGGCTCTTACCGGGGTTTTAATGGGCAGGAGAGAAAAAAATTGCCTCCAGCAGAGCTTGTCTGAGCCCAACAGGCAGTCACACACCCTCTTCCCTGTCTCTGGGAAATCTTGCTCAGCTCCAATCCACTTTCAACTCTGGTACAGCAACTTATTCTTCAAATTGGTAACAAGTGCTTGCTCTGATACATCGAATTAAAAATGGATAGTGTAGTATAGTTTGTCAAGTAAGAAACCCAAACATGCCATAAATATTTAACACCACATCTCTCCTGCTCTCCCCACCAACACTTGCTTTCTGACACTGTTTGTCAAAGCAGCAGGAACATGGAAATAAGATTTGCCTCTCCTTGTGAATTGCTGAGCCGCAGTAATGATGTGCTTTTGGCACCTCTGACAGCTCAGTGGTGGGGACAGAGCTGCTCAGCCTTTCTCAGGGGTGGATCATCCCACTGGAAGAGCATTTTCTGCAGGGAAGCTGCAGATCCACTCCGGTGAGGCAGCTCCTGAGCAGCCCTGGGTGGCAGCCAAATTCCAGAAAAATGGGGTGTGAGGCAGGAAAGGAGCTCCTGGCATGGAAAAGATGGTCTTGAGGGAATCATCTGGGTGCTCCCTGCTCAGTTCACATCATGCAGAAACCATAAACTCCTGTCTTTTCTGACTGGAGGGTCCAAGCCCATATTAACCACCTGGGCCAGGCTCCTGCTGGTGGGACTGGCAGTATGGGTGAGGGCTGAAGGTGCATATGTATGGGCAGGATCCAACCATCCACAAAAGACTGCTGAATAGCAAGATGAGTGGGGCATGTGCTGAGGTCAGGACTCGGTTTGACTCAATTCTCTGGCAAACTGCCCCTCATGTGATGCTCTGGCTGCAGAAAAGGTGGTCCCTATACTCTTGTTCTTCTCAGAAGGGACTCCCCCATTGTGGCTGTCACACAACTGACCCTGACCCCTGGGCACCTCCACACCTAACCAGCTTCCCAAGGGACACACACACCAGCAGTGGGTTCTGTGGCAGACTCAGGGGTGGAATGGGCAAAAGGTATCAAAGGAAATGAACATACGAGTTGTGGACGCTGCAGTTGTAGAAGACGAAGCTGGTGCTGGCAAAGGTCATACCCGTTTCTTTGGACTTGAGCTGAAGCTGCACAATGTGATGGTCTCCTGGGGAAAAAAAGAGACACATCAGTGTGTGGACTGATTTGTTAGCCTAGTTAAGCCCTGTTGGCCATGCCACCAGCCTGAACCTGGAGCTGTCCCACAGTATCTTGGCTGGTCTGTGCTCAATAGATGTAGAAACTCTAATAAAATCCTCCTAGAGCCCAGTTCTCCAACAGGCACATCTCCCTTATGGTGTTGGGGTGATGGACTAGGTGTTCACCACTGGAAATTATCACACCTGGGAACAGAGTCTGGGCTGGATGATGATGACAGAGACAGACAATACCTCACTAATTTCAAAATTATGAATTCATGAAGTAGGAAAGCTAAGCTCAAAGAATGAGTGCAGACATCTGGAATTCAGAGGTCGTTAAAATAGAATATTCTCCTTAAAATTCTTCCTTGCTGATGGTTCATTTGATGTTCCCACAAGGAAGCAGCCTGTGGATGTTTCTTCCAGGTTCACTCACCCCATTCACCCCAAGGTCCACTCTCCTCAGCCTTTGGCTGCAAAGAGCCCATCTCAGTCTGAGAGATGTGCAATCCATCACACTTCAGAAGGATCCATCCATTTCTGCAGCAGACCTAACTACAGCCAAGACTCAACCTCAGCTCCTCCACACCATCTCCTCATTCCCACTGTTCCCAAACTGAGCAGTTAACTGCTACCTCTTCCCACAACATCAACAGAGCCCATCATTGTGGGTAATGAGTGGGTGCAGTAATTGAAGTAATTTGAGGGGGAAGTGATCCACATTTAATTCAAGACTTATCTGGGTGTCCCTTTCCCTGCTATTCACACAAGGGCATGTAGGGAGTGATAAGACAAGAGGAAATGGCCTTAAACAGAAGCAAGGCAGGTGTAGATTTGATATTAGTAAGAAATGTTTCCCTGTGAGGGTGGTGGGGCCGTGGCACAGCATGCCCAGAGAAGCTGTGGCTGCCCCATCCCTGGAAGTGTCCCAGGCCAGGTTGGATGGGGCTTGGAGCAACCTGGGCTAGTGGAAAGTGTCTGTCCATGGCAGGGGGTTGGAACTTGATGACCTTTAAGCTCCCTTCCAACCCAAACCATCCTATGATTCTACAGTTCCATTATTTTCCTCCTCACCTGGAAGATTCATGAATCCATCAGGCTAAAGCAAAGTGGACAATCCATCACAGGGTGCACCCATGTGCACACTCACCCACCTTCAGGCACACACAGACACAGGCACAGACACTGCACACACCACACACTTCACTAAACACATCCTGCTGCCAGTGCCAGGCTCTGCTGCCCATCTGCTGCCGCCAGCTCTGACAGCTCTGCTATAACCACTCAGTATTTAACAACTTTGCCAGCGTCTTCCATATATTTTAAAACAGGATGTGAGGATTGAGATGGCCCCAGGGACCAGACGTGTGACAGAGCCACACATCCTTTGGTTCCAATCCAGCCCCTGGATCTGTGCATGAGGACCTGCTCCGTGTGGAGCAGCAGCTGCTGAAGTGGCTCCAAGGCACAGGTGCCAGGCTTCTCTGGAAACCACACGGCACACAAACCTCTCTCTTGTCCTTCCTCCAGCTTCCACTGCTATTTTTGTTTGCTGGTTGATTACAGCCTGGCCTGGGACAGATGTCCATAGCCAGGAAACAGTTTCTGGCATCTATCTTGGTAGGCAGACACAACTGGTAATTCAGCAAGACCTGAAAGTCGTAACAGCCTTCTGCGGGCTTGTTTTGGGACCACAGTGGAGAGCACAAGCAGCTGTGTGCAGGCTCAGGGAGAGCTGAGATGATGCTGACAGCTCATGGCACTTCATTTTCTGTGGCCTGAGGATCCTCAGAGGCAAACTTTACATCACATTTTCACAAGAAGCCAAGGAGAAGAAGGACAGCATCCTCTGTGTCTCCTTGGGTGATCAACAGGGTCGAGGTTTTTATAGGAAGTCCTTGCAAAGAGCCACAGGTGTTGTTGAAAAAACATGGAAAAAAACAGGGCAGGAAGCTGGGGGAGTGTGGGGACCATCCTTAGAGACAAGGTATTTTTCTGTGCTGGACCACTTTAGGAGAAGGAGCCAGCAGCAAATCTGGAGCAGCTGGAGGCAGTAAAGGCCAGGAGTAGAGAACTCAGCATAAAGAACTAAATCTGGGAGGAGTAGGATGAATTTACAGACAGGAGATCACACAGGTCTGCAGGACTGTCTGGCTGCTACACGGGATGGGATGTGTGTACAGCCTCATTCCCCAGGCTGTGTAACACCAGCCCGGGCAAAAGGTGAGGGAATATCCCACCTCCATGTCTTGTCTTTGCTAGATATATGCAACTGCCACTCGGTGGCAGTCTGCAAACACATCGTGTCACACACACAGGCACCTCAGGGCAGGTTGCAGTGTGGCAGCTCAAACACCTGCACACAGAAACACAGACAAATTCACACAGCTCATGCCATGATGTGCTGCTGTGCAGCTCCCCTAGCAAGCACCAGCATCCCACCTGCTCCCAGTGCTTTCCATACCCTGCCCTCAGTGCTCCCACGAGCCAAATCCTGCTTTGTGAGAAAGCAGGAGAGGCACAGGGGGTGTGGGGTGAGGAGCTTAAAGCACTCATTCATGACAGGGAGGGAGAAGTGGTGCAGGCAGAGGAGCTGTGGGATACTCACCGTTCTCTGTGATGATCTGGGGCACCTCTTTGGCAGCGGGTGAGATGCACTGGATCTGACTGCCCACCACCAAGCCATCCATCTCTGAAAGGTCCTCGAAGGTGCAATTGACTCCTGCTGACAGCTCGGGGACGTTGTAGGTCTCCAAGACCAGCTGCAAGCAAAGATGGAGGGAGAGAAGAAAAGATAGAGAGAAAAAAAAGAAGAGAAAATACTAAGCCAAACAACGGATCTGGGTCAGCAGGAGAGAATTACACTGGAGAGGTCGGACAAAGAGCCTCTTGCTAGAGAGAGCATCCTCCTTCAACAGAAAGCAGCGGTTCAGGAGAGGGATGTGTGTGCAGGAGGGGAGGGGGATGAGGTGCCGATGCCGACACAAAGTGGTTGGTGGCTGTGCAGGGACATCTTCACTGCATCCCAGTGCTGGCTGGGTCAGTGGAGGCGTGGGGGAGTGCTCACTGTCTGTCATGCAAGTGTCAGGTTAGGCAGGGAGTCTCTGGAGCCAGCCGTGAAGCCCAGGGCGGTGGTGGCCCCAGGGCACGCGGTTTCTGAGGAAGGTGACTGCTACTCACAAGAGGCTCTCTGCAGACTACAGAGAAACTGTAGCGCTCCAGTCTAACTCTCTACGGCCTGCTCTCCCAGCATCAGCAGGTGGGGAGCACTCTGGCACCAAGGTCCTGTGTGAGGAGAGTCTAGTTACAGCCTTCAGTCCACCACAAAGCACTGCTGTCTCTACAGGCACAGCAAACCTCTCCTGCCCATCCCACCGAAGGAGCAGTCAGCTCTACAGACCTGCTATGCTGGGGCTCCATACATCAAAAAAAGCCATGAAGGAGGAATTTCCCATGTTTTTAGAGTTCACAACACCCTCTGGCATTGCTGTGTCATGGCTGGTCATGGGAAAAGGAATCTTATGTCTGGTTTCCAGCATATCCATGCTCTGGATAAGCACCATCATGCCGCCAACTTCCCAGACCAGCTATGGTCCTGAACCACAGATCTGCATCACTGAGGGTCCTGCTCAACTCACCAGCTCATGTCTGAACACAGAGAGGCATCCCAGGGGACTTTAGCACCTGCTGCTGACCCAGTAATTAGTATAAATGTAGTGGGTTTGTGACCAAATACTAGAGCCAATCACACAACACAGGCAGGAATTCAGATGCTCTCCACACTTGCCTCCTCCACGAGCTATCTGAGGTGCCAGCCACTGAAAGGACACACATATGCATGCTGAAGTCTTGTTTCTACCAGCATAGAGAACAGAGGTCAGTCCAGGTGACGAAGCAGGACAGGATGAGAACATAACAGAACTCTTACTGCTCCCACACACTGTGTTTTCCTCAGTCAGGGAAAAGTTGGAGCTGTTTCTTCACACCAGGCAATACCAGGGAGAAAGGCTGAGCAGATAGGCCTTAGCCCTGGCCAACATTAAGCCTTTGTGAGTCAATGGGAAAGGTGTTTTTTTTGTCTTGGGTGGGGATAGGGAAAAGCTTTGGTTATTTGGATGGATTTAGCACTCAGACTAAATCCATTCTCCCTGCTCACTGACACCCTGCTGGACACGGAGAAGGGAAAACTGCTCTGCTTAGCAAGTTTCTTTCCCAGCATGGATGATGCAGAATGAAGGTGTGCCATGCAGAAGATGACACCAATGGACACACCAGAAGTCCTTGGCCACAAATGCCATGAGCCAGTGCACACTCTGAACAGACAAGAAGTCCTACATCCCACACTCCTTCTCTGGAGCTGCTCCAGTGAGGAAAGTGTGGATCCTCACCCCAGCAAGCAACTCCTCTCAGAAAGCCCAGAGCAGCAGCACTGCACTGAAACAGACCCAGGTAAAATTGCCCAAGCCCCTGTTAGTGCCCAAAATTTAAAGGGCTGGCTGACCACACAATTCTCTGCCTCCATGGGTAAGAACTCATATCACTGACCCTCTAATAGAGGCCAAGTGAGGCTCAGTAAGGACACCACCACCAGCCTTCTGTTTGCTGATGTTCCCCTCCTGGTTTTTCAAGACAATCTGTGGTGACTGGATGAGCTGAGTCACCATTTTACCTGGGACTGGGCTGAGACTCCCAGCAGAATATTCATGCAGATTTCTGGGCAGCAGATAGATGATGACAACTTCTGATTCCATCAGCTCTGGGCTGACTTGCCCTGGGAGTAACCCAGAGGTAAAGGTCTTTTATTCTGTTATCATTTCCAGTCTCCCTGAACCAGCCAGTCCCCCAGGATTTATTCCAACATGAAAGAATTCAACAACTACTGAGAGAATAAGAAAAAGAAACCTTGAACTCCCAGAAGAACAAAGAACTTAAGATGTCTCAGATCAGTTTTGTTTGAAGCCTAGGAAAGTAAAGTCACAGCAAAGTTAAGAGGCTGAAACAAAGCAGCAATGATTGGACATGCAGGCTTTGAAAGGCTGATTTCATTGTCACTGAAAAAGTCCCAGCACTCCAAAACCTTCCACCTGGAAGGTGTCCAGAAGCTGCACCTTGAGCCCTTTCAGGGTGTGGGGCTAATGACCAACTTGTCCAAAGACAGAGCTTTTAGGGCCTGGCTTATCAACTTAATTCCAGCCTCAATTAGTATGGCCAAAACCACAGAGGTGTGGTAGCCTGAGTGAAATGGGTCTCTGCCTCCTTGGAGCATGTTGAGATCTCACCACATAAGGTCCTTCTGCCACAAGTCAGGAGAGAAACCACAAGCTGGTCAGATTTTCAGCAGAGATTTCCTGCCTTAAGCCCAGGAAATGATCAGGATCATCTGCTGC
>VWZD01007432.1:193461-276829 GCA_013396695.1 Sakesphorus luctuosus | reverse complement strand
AGGGGGGGGGCTGAGCCCGGGGCACGGAGGGGGGCTGAGCCCGGGCACAGGCACTGCTGGGCTGCATTTACCCAGGAACAGGAAAAGTGGGAACTTCTCCATCACTTACTGCTCCCTAGACCTGATTTGGTCTTCATTTACATAAAATCTTATGATCCAGCAATGAACTCGTGATTTTTGCTTTCTGTTTCAAAGGGTTGTGTAGGATTTAACCCCTGGCTGTGCCATAAACCCCGGACAGAAGTTCTTCCCTTTTTCCAACACCACTGTCATTCTTCCTGCAGAAAAAATTAACCAATGCCTTTTAAATCACCCTGACCTGCTGCTACCCCTTGCTCTTTAAAATCACTCTTAGAAGCTTGAGGGAAGCAAAAGATAAAAATCCTCTTTGGAGGGTGCCAAGGAGGACCTGGGATCCCAATCCCAACATACAGCAAAGGCCCAGGAAATCACAATCACCTCCAAACAGCTCCGAAGGCGCTGAGCAACTCTGCCTGCTGCCCCTTCCAGACAGCTGCTCCAATAAACCCTTCCCCAAACTCCTGATTTTTAGAGGAATTACAGTGGCTGTGACTATTATTAGCCTGGGCACGTGGCTCTCCCGGCTCTCCAGAGCTTTAAAGGCTGGAAGTCGAGGGAGGGGAAGAGGGAGCAGCGGGGGGAGCAGATTGCGGGGCTGAGAGCCCCGGGGCTGGGGTTTGACCCAGGCTGGCCACAGGGATGCGTTACCAGCCCCCAAACCAGCATGTTAATTCTGAAAGGCGGGAGAAGGCCGGGAAAAGACCCTGCCCGTTATTTATTTGTGGCTTTTCCTGCTCAGAGCCCAGATTAATGAGCTCCGATAGCACGAGCGGCCGCAGCTCCCGCAGCCGACAGCGCTCGCTCCATGAAATGCGGCAGAGCCGAGTTTTCCTGCTGCCTTCCGAGGGGCTGCCTCACGCACGGGCACTTTATTAATTGCAGTTTAGCTCCAGAAAAACACGAGTTTTACTGAGACACGCCCAGGATACTTATTTTTATTTCAACACTTGCCACGGGCTGCAGGGAGAGAAAAAGGCACATATGGAGGGATCGGCTGCTGGGCTGAGCAGGGAATTCTCGGAGCTGGGAGCGGGGAAGGGCCCTCTGACAGCTGTTTGCTTTTCATTAGAAACTTCGGTCTGCTTCAAAACAATATAGGGGGTTCATAGGGGGGTGGAAGGAGGGATTGCACACAAATCCTCACTTAGGAAAATGAACACTTTGAGTTCTGCTGGTTGAAAATTTCCCTGTGCAGCCCAGAATTGTCACTGCAATGTGAAAACTTTGACTCGTAGACCCCCAGAATGTGCTCAGTTGGAGGGGGCCCAGCAGGGTGCTACAGTCCAGCCCCTGGCCCTGCACAGGACACTCCAATAATCCCAGCACAGACTCCCCCACTCCAGTCAGCAGGAATACCCGAGCTGAGATCCTCCAAACCTGAACCCTGAGGGAGCAGGCAGTGACCCTGTGCAGCCATCCCCCAGCTGGTTAGTCCTTATCTCAGGAGAGGGCAAGCTCCTAAGAAAGCCATACAAAACCTCATTTTGCTCATCTGGCTAATTGTCCATACAGATGCCAGCTATGAAGTGCCACCACCTTTGTGTTCCCAGGGCCGAGTGGCACTTTTTGGGCAGCACCGGCCACCCCTGGCAGGGGAACGGACAGAGCCTCGGCACAGGTTGTGCCTCCAGCAAGGAACAACAGCCTGGATATCCCTGCGCTGCCACGGGCGGCTCATCCTCCCGCCCCAGCGAGGAATTCCAGGGCAATGGGGGCTCTGGCTGGAGCTGCAGTGAGAGACACGGAGAGCAAACACCCCTCGCCCAGCAAAGCCGCCCGAGCGCCCACCAATCACCATAGTAACTGGGACCAATTACAGTAATTAAGATTCACAGGGAGTTGTCCCTTATAATCAGGAGCCATTCTATTCTATTTATTTATTTGTTGCGAGGTGTCTCCCAGCCCGGGCGGGGGATGTTCCCCCCCGGCACCGCGACCTTTCCTGTCCGAAGGTCACAGGGCAAGGCTGGGAGAGACGGAGGAGGGATCCCCCCACCCCCAGGTGCCCCCCGGGGGAGGGACCCACCCCCAGGTGCCCACCCCCAGGTGCCCCCGGCTCGGGGCTGGGCAGGAGAACCGTGTCCAACCCCCTGCTCTGGGCACTATTCCCGGGGCAGTACGAGCTGCTTCGAGCGGGAGACGCTGCTCACACTCTCCCTCAGGCAAGAGCTGTCCCACCTCTTAAGGCTTAAAATTCATCTTCTTTTTGAAATGCACACCCTCAGCAGCGGCAGCAGCGTTGTAGGGGCTGTGGATGGGGACATGGAGGGCCGTGGGAGCTTCTCCCTCCCGTTGGAAGCAAATGGGGAGTGAAATGCAGGATTTCCTTCCCAGCTGCCAACCCTCCCAGTTATCAGGCAGTGCAGTGGCAGCAGACACACAAATTTGCAAAGTAAAACATTAAGACAGTTATTTTTAGGTATTTTTTTCTGTAATAATTGTTAAGGGTATCAGCACACTTGGGTTAGAGAGTCTGCCCCCATTTTCTGCTGCCAGAAATAGGTTAGATATGGAGATAAAGCAGAAAATACAGTTACTACCTTTCTTCCACACAGGGAATATCTTGATAAAATAAACTTAAGAATTCTGTATATAAATAAAAAAAAATCATGCCATGAACCAAAATGCTTTAAAAAAAATAAAGCAAGCAGGGCAGGTCTCTCCTCTCAACCCCCCATCACAGATGCAGCTCCAAGCCCCAGACACCCTTCCCCAGCTCTGCTCCAGTTGTGGAGCCAAGTGGGGTCACAGGGGGTTGTGCTGCATCACTAAGCACGAGACAGAACCACATGTAAAGTGACACAATGCAAATTCCAACAAGATGTGCTTTCCTCCTACACACTGAGACGCTTCCCAGAACCTGCACACTCTGGGTGAGGGCTGAGCACCAGCACCAGGCAAACCCCTCACCTGGCTCAGGTAACACTGCAAGGAAGCTTTAATCAAAACATTAACCTCTCCCTCTCGCTGAGTTTTCCCAGCCAGCCTCTTTTCCTTGCCCATTCCCAGTGCCCATCCTGGGTGAGGCCACGACCTGTGCAGGTGTGGGGCAGATCTGTAGGTCTCGAAATGGCCATTGCAGGTGGAACCCCATTTTCAAACCCTACAGGTGTGTTACTACACAGCAGGAAAATCCCAGACAAAGATGTAATAATTAAAATGTCAGCTTATTAGGAAAAACCCCCACCAATAATCACAACTAAAAGTTTTTAATCTGATGAATATATTAATGACATCCCTGCAGGGGCTCAGCAGAACCATGGGCATCACCCTGGAATGTGACCTCCTGTGTCAGGTAACAACAATCCACAAAATAAAGCAAAACCAGCCCTAAACAAACATGAAAAGGACCAAGGGAAGAATCACAGAATCACAGACTGGTGTGGGTTGGAAGGGACCTTAAAGGGCATCTCATTCCACCCCCTGCCATGGGAAGGGACACCTCCCACCAGCCCAGGGGGCTCCAGCCTGGCCTTGGACACTCCCAGGGATGGATCCAGGGGCAGCCACAGCTTCTCTGCCCAACCTGTGCCAGGGCCTGCCCACCCTTCCAGCCACCAATTCCTTCTTTAGAAGAGCCACAGCCATTTCCCTCCCTCAGCTGGGCTGCCCCACTCCCCTCCCACAGCTGAGCTGCCCTGGCCTCCTCCAAGCTCACAAAGACAAACTGCTGCCAGGAGGGATCAGGAAAACCTGTAAATATTTATGAACTCGGGAGGTTTGAATACACAACCTCTGTGGCTGTCAGTCCACAGGGTTATAGATCTCTCTGGCTCTCACATTCCCTTCTGAGCTTGAGAACTTCCTAATCCCCAGCCTGGGAAGTCGGGACAGGTTTTCCCACCAGCCTCACCAGGACAGAGACAACTCATTCCCAGAAAAAGGAGGAAGGGACATGGAACCACAGAATTGTTTGGGTGAAGGGACCTTAAAGATCATCTTGCTCTAATTCCCTGCCACAGACAGGGAATGATGATGATTCACTCCACACCCCAACCAAAGCCCACGTCTCTCCCAGGCAGACTCCAGGAGCTCGAGAGCACTTCAAGTTCCCTTTTCTCATCAATACCAACCCCACTGCAGCCACCCAGACAGAAGGTCAATGTCCAGCTAATGCACTTCAGTGCCAGCTGTGACCAGGGAATACTAATTTAAAAGCATTTATAGAATTTCAAGCCAATGCATAAGATTTGTTCCTGTTAAATTTCAGTTTTCCCCTAAATTTCAGTTCCTACTACATTTCAGTCCAGCAAAATCAAACCCCATCTCCCATTTCATGTTTCCCAGCAAGCTTCAGCTCAAAGCTCATTCTGTCCACAGGCAAGAGGATGGTTTATTTATTTATAAGCTGCTCCTGCCAACTTATTTCGAGTTTCTGAGCCTATTTTTAGTTTTATTTGAGCCAATGATTTCAGAAGGATTAAAGACAGAAGGAACAGGCACAGTTTGACTTCAGTGTCTCAGCAGAACTGGAAGTGGCCTGGTAAAGCCAACTGCAGCTTTAAAATTGTCATTCACATTCAACCACAATCCAAGGAAAGATTATAAAGACAAAGATGTCTCAAATGAAACTGCAATTTATTTACCTTAATAAAAAGGTGGAACTTTTCTGCTACTTGGTTACCTTGACTCTGCAATTGCAATTTTCCTTTAGGCAATAGTAAGCAAATATTAAAATATCCCCCAACTTCTTGCAAGCTCTCCAGCCCACCCGGGCAGGGCTCCAGGAGGGCACTGACCCTCCCTGCTCGGGGTGTGGCCTTACATGCACACTCATTTTAGCCTTTTAAGAATATCACAAACTTCATTCAAGTTAGAACTTACTAACCTGTTTCCCTTCAGAGAGTGAAAAATCTCAGAGATGACAAAAGCAGAACATTGTTTACAAGAAGAGGAGTATCAGGCTTTGATTTGGCCCAGCATGGCAGCTCTTCCTCTCTAAAACCATTACCTGTGTTTATCTTGGGGCTTATCCTAAGACTGGGAAATTATTAAATATATTCCACATCCCAGAGCAGGGTTCTGTGGTTCCCCCTCTGCAGCCCTTCCTTTGCTCACCACCTGGAGCAGGTCTGGGACATGGCAAACCCCAAACTGCATCAAAATTAAGAACCAAGTTTGTGGCTCTCTGGAGACTTCAGTGTTAACACCTCATAAACCACTCTGACTCCCACCTGAGTGTGACAAACCACAACCACCCCTGGAACCTGATGTAGTTCCAAAGTGAGACCAAAGCTCAGGAACAGCAGCTTTCCAGTCATCCCCAGCCTGTCTCCTGTCTTTAGACCAGCTCAGAAATCTGTTCTTGAACAGCAAGGGCAGAACTCACCCAGAACCTCCTACCTGGAGATATCAAACAGCTCAGATGGCAAAGGGCAGAACAGCAAGGGCAGAACTCACCCAGAACCTCCTACCTGGAGATATCAAACAGCTCAGATGGCAAAGGGCAGGTCATCCCTGGCCACCCCCAACCCCCACAGGAACAAGCCCAAGGCAGTACCTTCCATCCAGCAGGACGAGCCCCAGAAGAAGGAACTTTGCTTGGACAGCAAAGGCTCTTGGGTCTGTAACACTTCCAGTGACCTGGCAGCCCCTGAGGGGGCAGAGCAGGGACCTGGTTGGTGCCCTGCACTGATCCAGCCCCTCATCAAGGGTGGGCACCTGCAGCTCATTGTCTGGTGATTCCTGGGAGGAACAAACAGCAGCTTTGTTTGGAACTGCAGAGCCCTGAGTGCTTTCATTGTGATTCATAAATGCAGGAGGTTTTGGTTTACAGGTCCAACCACAAAGCACATCTAATACAAACTCTCCTAAACCCACCCTAAAATGTTGGGTTTAAAAAAAAAAGTGGGGATAAGAATCCTTGAATCCTAAAATGGTTTGGGTTGGAAGGCACCTTAAAGCCCATCCAGTCCCACTCCCTACCACGGACAGGGACACCTTCCACTAACCAGGTTTCTCCAGGCCCTGTCCAGCCTGGCCTTGGGCACCTCCAGGGATGGGACAACTTGGACAACACCATTTTTGATCGGGTTTCTTTCCACCTACATGTGTGATGGACATTGCTGAGCTCCTGGGAACAAGGAAGTTGTTCCCAGAAGTTGCCAGTTCACCACACAAAGTCTCTTTGGTGGCAGCATCCTGGCCAGGACACTGCAGGGACAGCCCAGGCCCCTCAGCAGTGCTTTCAGCTGCCACGAAGAACATCTCTTCTTTGCTGAGCACTTTTGAGGAAGCTGCTGAATTGAATCTCTGCCTCCACTGAGCCACGTCAAAGAAGATTAACCAGCTCAGGGGTAGTTCAGACCCTTGCTAAGGATCAGCCTGACTATTCACAGCAATTTTCCCTCCCCCCAAAATAATTTGTCTGGAAAAGGTTGTAAAATCCAGCCAGCCTGAAGTTAGCAAAATAAATGCCAGGGCTGCTCATCCAGTTCAATGTGTCTGCACGTCTGAAACTCTCAGATCTGAGGATCTTGATTTGATTATCTTGATTATCAGCATCTGCTTTAGTGGCTCACACTATCAAAGAGAAGACATCAGTTTAGATTATGGCTCCTGTCTGTTACCTCCTGACAGAGCTGTCAGGCCCAGACTGTGAGGAGGAGGACTGGGAAAGCAAAATAAAACTGCTCATGCTGGAGCATCCAAAACCAGAGGGAAAAGAGCCAAGGCCCTCAGAAACTGGGGCTTCAGGGACTGCCTTGGGAGAACCTGCTTGGGTTGGTAAAATCCTGCAAGAACATTGATATGGGAGATCTTCTGGAGACAAGGAGGCTCAGGTGGGACCTTCTCACACTCTACAACTCCCTGCCAGGAGCAGGGAGCCAGGGGGTCGGGTTCTGCCCCAGGGCACAGGGACAGCAGGAGAGGGCACGGCCTCATCCTGTGCCAGGGGAGGGTCAGGTTGGACATCAAGAGGAATTTCCTCATGGAAAGGGTGGGCAGGCACTGGCAGGGGCTGCCCAGGGAGGGTTGGAGTGCCCAGCCCTGGAGGTGCCCAAGGCAGGACTGGCCGTGGCACTGAGTGTTCTGGGCTGGGGGACAAGGTGGGCATCGGGCACAGGGTGGGCTCCATGGGCTGGGAGGGCTTTTCCAAGGTGGGCATCGGGCACAGGGTGGGCTCCAGGGGCTGGGAGGGCTTTTCCAGCCTCAGGGGTTCTGTGATTCTGTGTTTCTCTACACCCTCAGAGGATGCAAACACAGTCATGGGAAGACATCTATTAAATGTCCAACCACAGCACTGGCCTTTCCTCTCTCATTTGTACATCTCCAGGCTTAGGAGTGGTGCCTGCCAGGACAACTCTTCTTTGCCACACTGTTTGATCCTGTAGATGTAAAATTCGATTCTCCCATTGCATAACCAGGTATGTTTGTGGTGGAGACAGTGGCTGAAGAGAGACAGAAAGCTGTGATGGGCAACCCAAAGACCAGCTGGTTCTGCCTGTTCCTGTTGTAGTCCCTGCCCTCCCCCCTGCCACCCAACCCAGCTCCAGTGCCAGATGGGAGTGCACATGGCAGAGCATGAGATCCCCTGTCCCCAGGGTGGGCACTGGAGGAATTCAAGGAAATGCTGTGAGTACAACATTGACCAACATCCTGGGAGCTCCAGCACTGCTCCTTGCATTGCCAGGACTGAAAGGGAGGGGAAGAAGAGAGAGCTGATCTGAGCTTAAGGATATTTGCTCACCCTCAGCTGTTGTTTGTGTGAGAAACTCCGGAGGGGGAATTTGCAGCATCTCTGACACCTCATCAGGGACGTGAGAAGTGCCTGGAGACAGCGCTGGAGATGTGTAAGGAAGGCTTGGGACTCAAAGCATCGTTATAGCCCTATCTGGGTGTTTGCTGCAAGTGGATTTGCTGATACCTGGATGGCAGAGGAGCTGGAGGTGGGACAGCCCTGCGAGCCACAGCCCCACCATCTGCCCATCCCAGTGAGAAGGGGGGGATTCCCTGGGTGCTCACACTGTCTGTGAGGAGCTGGAGGTGGGACAGCCCTGCGAGCCACAGCCCCACCATCTGCCCATCCCAGTGAGAAGGGGGGGATTCCCTGGGTGCTCACACTGTCTGTGAGGAGCTGGAGGTGGGACAGCCCTGCGAGCCACAGCCCCACCATCTGCCCATCCCAGTGAGAAGGAGGGGATTCCCTGGGTGCTCTTACACATGGACAAACCACATGACAACATCCCATGTCAGGGTGAGGCATTTTCCATCCAATGGTCAAAACATTTCTGCCAAGGGCACCCTCACAGCACAAGGTGGGAAAGGGTTTCCACCCAGGGATCTTCACACAGTGGGTCAGGCTGGAAGGGACCACGAGGGTCTTTTATCTGGTGACCTTTAATCTGGTCAGCACCCCCAAGGAAGTCCTTGCCAAACTCCAGGGCTGTTCCTGACTCCCTTACTCATGGAACACTTCCCAGAACATCCAGAAAGGCTTTGCCACCTGAGCTGAGCACCACAGGGAGGTCCATGAGAGAGTGAACAAGTTACAAACCTTCAGCAAAAAGACAATCCACCTCTCAGGATCCTGATCCACAAATCTGCTCGTTTGCCTCAAAAGATGGTGCTTTGAAGAGGGGGAACCGTATGAGAGGATGGGGAGATTTCAGCCCTGTAAGGCACTCTTGGAGCAGTTCCTGCTGCTTATTAGGAGGTAAATTGTCCTTGGGCTCTGTGTCATTTCAATCACTGCTCTTTTGCAGACCCAGAGCCTTCTTTCCCTCTGTTAGAGGCTGTTGCCATCTTCAAAGCCATTTCAAAACAGTGTTTGTTCTGTGCTTTGATTTCCCCCTCACAGAGAATTCAAAGAGTGCAGGGCTAGTGGAGAGGGAGAAGGAGAGGGAGCATCTGAGAGGCTCCCTGTGTTTGTCTTCCCGTGCCAGGCACCCAGTGCTGAACCCAACCCCAGCAAGGAAAAGGGGAGCTCTGGCTCCTCCCTCCCCTGCCAGCAGCCAGAGAGGGGGGCAGTGGTGCTGGCAGCACTTCCCCCTCTGGCACCCAAAGTCACGTTTGTTTAGGAAAAGGAAACGGTGACAAAGCACAAATTCCATGAGTTTGGCACAAACCACGATGGTGGGTTCAGTTTTGCCAGGGGAGGTTGATGTGCCAGGGGACAGACCAACCTTAAACAATCACAATGCCATGATGAGTTGGATCAAGACACATGTGCAGCTTTTCCACAGCTAAAAAATCCAGCTTAGATTAAAGGCCAGAAGGAAACCACTGGGGGGGTGGATACACAAAGTCCACAAACCTGCGTGCACCAAAGCAGTTCATCAATTCTGCTTGAGATCTTGGAGGGCCTTTCCAACCTGAATGATTCTGGGATTCTGTGATTCAATGACCCTTGTGGGTCCCATCCAACTAAGGATGTTCTATGATTCTCTCATTACCCTGGAAAATGAGACTTTCCTTCTCCCAAACCTTTCCACAGCCTCACCTTCCCTTCCTTCCCTCTTTCCTGAGTTTAAACATGACTCCAGGCCCATTTCACCCCAATGAGGTTGGAATTTTCCCCTTGGATCTCTCCTCCCATCTTCATCAAACCTCATTTGTGCTGATTCTGGTCACCACAGTTTCCCTCCCAAAGCCCTGAGCACACAATTCAGAGTTTATTTGCAGCCCTGTTGATGAACCCATCACACTCAGAGCCCTATTGATGAGCACATAACATTGGGAATGAGCCACAGCTGAAAGTTCATAACTTGTGTTTTATTTGACCTTGTTAAAGTGAGGAAACAACTGGTTTGGACAAATAATTCAACACAGATTTTGTTTATTTTGCATTTTTATGTTACTACACTTAAAGACTTACGTAGAATCCCAAACTAGTTTGGGTTGGAAGGGAACTCAAAGCCCACCCAGTGCCACCCCTGCCATGGGCAGGGACACCTCCCACCAGCCCAGGTGGCTCCAACCTGGCCTTGGACACTCCCAGGGATGGATCCAGGGGCAGCCACAGCTTCTCTGCCCAACCTGTGCCAGGGCCTGCCCACCCTCCCAGCCAGGAATTCAGACCATCATTTCCCAGCTGTGCACACCAAATGAGATGTGGGAAATTATGAAGTTCTGCAGGGCAAACATTTCTAATTGAGGGAGTCACAGGACCACATTTCAAAGGCAAATTTAATTTTTAAATGTAGATCTCGTGATTTCCTGTAACACCAGTGAGACCAGACCAGACTTTGGCTCTGCTCTGGGCATGGCACAGGTATGGGCACAGCCCAGGAACACCCAGCTCCGAGATGAGGAATCATTCCAAGCTCCAGGAATAACTGTGTCTGCAGCCAGAGCTCCAGAAACCTTTTACAAGGCTGCAGAAAGTCCAGACAAAGCACCAAATTGTTTGGTTTCCTTCTAAAATAGGATTTTTTTAAAAACTTGGGTTTTTTTCTAGTTTTAGATTCTGAGGGTACATATTCCACTGCCTTTTGCCTTGGGGAAAAGTGGGTTTATGTATTTATTAAAGGGTTTATTTATGTATTTTCCCAGTACAGCCCAATTAAACCTGACAGCTCATTCACAGCAGATCCCTGCCCGCTGGCAGCAGAGACACCTTCCATTGGGAGAGAAGCATAATGAGGGACACAACCAGCACAAGCACCTGCCAGGACACCCTGGGCTCCTTTGTGGGGGGTTTGGTGTCTCATAGTCACAAATCTCACGTGTGGGGACACAGAGGGGTGTTCCTGCATTCCACAGCCCGTGGTGTTGGAGCAGCCACCACTCATGGTGTGTTGGGTCCCAGGGAGGCCCCTTATTAATACTGACACATCTTCATCACCAGGGGTAGAGGTTTCCTCCTTCCCTCTCCTCGTGGGCTGTTCCCACATTTCCCCATCCCTGGAAGTGTCCAAGGATGAGCTGGACAGAGATTGGAGCACCCTGGGCTGGTGGGAGGTGTCCTTGCCCACGGCAGGGGTGGCACTGGGGGGGCTTCAAGGTCCCTCCCAACCCAGTCCATGATTCTGTGATGTTAAAGATCATTATTAGTCCCTTACTCCTAAAAAATAAACTTACCCTAAAAATTAATCTTACTCCCCAAAATACCCTAAAAACTAAATTTACCCTAAAAAAATAAACTCACCCCCCCAAAAACCCCTAAAAACTAAAGTTACCCTAAAAAAAGACACTTACCCTAAAAATTAAACTTATCCTAAAAATTAAACTTACTCCTCAAAATACCCTGAAAACTAAACTTACCCTAAAAAAATAACTTTACCCTAAAAATCACTTACCCCCCAAAATACCCTAAAAAACAAACTTACTCTGAAAAAATAAACTTAACCAAAACAATACCCTGAAAAGAAGGTACCTTAAAAAAAGACAGTCTAAAAGTTAAACTTATCCTAAAAATTAAACTTACTCCTCAAAATACCCTGAAAACTAAACTAACCCTAAAAAAATAAACTTACCCCCCCAAAACACCCTAAAAATTATAGTTACCCTAAAAAGGACACCCTAAAAATTAAACTTATCCTAAAAATCAGAATTACCCTCAAAAATACACCCAAAAATGAACTTACTCTGAAAAAATAAACTTAACCAAAACAATACCCTGAAAAGAAGGTACCTTAAAAAAAGACAGTCTAAAAGTTAAACTTATCCTAAAAATTAAACTTACCCCAAGAAGATAACCTAAAAAATAAACTTACCCTAAAATTTAAAGTTATCATAACACGATATTTACCCCAACAAAATACTTGCCCTTAAAATAAAGCTTACCCTGAAAAATAAACTTCATCTAAAAAAATACACTTACAATAAAAATTAGACTTACCCTCAAAATTAAACTCACCCTAGAATAATACACTTACTATAAAAATTTAAATTACCTTAGAAAAATACTCGAAAAAATTCACCCCAAAAATCAGCTTACACTAAAAATTAAACTGTCCTAAAAATTAAACTTTCCTAAAAATGTACTCTTGCCCTCAGAATTAAACTTACCTTAAAAATATACATTTACACTAAAAGTTTAAATTACTCTGAAAATACCCTAAAAAGGTTCATTTACCCTAAAAATGAGCCTTGCCCCCCAGGCTGCCCTTGCCCACGGGGTGCCCCCAGGGCAGAGCTCAGCCCTGGCCCTGCCACCCTCCCAGGGCATCCTGTGGGTGCTGCTCCCACTGCCCCCCACCCCAGAAAGCTGAGCGGGGCTTTCTCCTCTTTCTCCACCTGCATTTGGAATTCATCATATTTACATCATTAGCTCTTCTCATCCACGGTAATCATGGGGGGGATTAATTATCCTCATCACGTTAATTGTGGCAGCCCCGGCTTGCTGAGCCTGAGCCTGCGTGTCCAGCACAGCCCCTCGTGCCCTGCCCTGAGCCATTCCTGGCAACAGGAACTGGGAGGGTCTTGGATATCAAACTTCCCATTTCTTTGGGCCTGGGAGCTGGAAAGGAGCTTGTTTATCTTTTCCACACGGACTTCCACAGGTTGCTCTTGTCTCCTTGAGCTCTTTCAGCTTTTCTGTGCTTCCCCACTCATCCCTGGGACTTGCCTTTCCCAAACCCGCCCTTATTTCTCTGCAGTTTGTGCCACCTGCTCCCATCCAGCCCCCCCTCCTGCTGGCAGAGCCCTCACCAAACCTGCTCCCGAGTCATCCCACTCCCTCAGGCCCCGAGAGGATTCCCAAGGAAGCCAAATGGCAGCACAGGAATCCCAACTGCGCTCACTCCTTCCCACGGAGGGAAAACTCCCCAGCTCCATTTCCAGCACTCTCATCACATTTTTGGGGGCATTTCAAGGAGATGTGAACGCACTGCCCAAGTAGTGATGCTTTGGGATGTGCTCAGAGCAGGCTCGAGGGGAGAGGGGCTGGAGATGGAGGTGCAGATGGAGGTGGTTTCCTTCTGCTCCTCTTCCCAGATTAGGTGCAGAAACTGGAAATGGCCACCTATAGAAATCACCTCCTATAGTTTCCTTTCAGTGCAGCACCTCCATCTAAATAATAATAATTTTTGAAGTCTGTCCAATGGAAATGGACAGTCCGTCCATCCATCCATCCATCCATCCATCCATCCATCCATCCTCTCCTCAGCTTCCCAGAGCAGGAGAGTTGCTGCTGATGTGACTGGCACTTAAAGGACTTGATGGCCACTACATGGACGTAACAGTCCAGGGAATAGGAATTAACTCCTCCAGCTGTTCCAGCTACAGAGAAGCCAACTTTCTCTTAACCCTACAATGCATGAAGGAGTCTGGAAGGCTCTTGGACCTTGGCACTATTTAGATTTTTTTTCCAGCTGATTAGTTCCCAGGGAGGAATCCCCATTTCTGCTGCAGCTCCTGCCTCCTGAGGCGCCCGGGGGTGTTGGCAGTGGGAGCAGGAACATCCCACCCGCTCCCGGCCCTGGCCCAGCCCGCCCCGCCGCGCCTCCCGGCAGCACTAGGTGGTGTTGCAGAGTAGTTTTGAGTTAAATTAGTGAAAAGGCAGATTTTTGGACGGTTTTTGTCAACCAACCTTCCCAAGCCTTGCGAAGTTCCTTCCCCACATGCTGCTGGTGGAGGGATGGGGGGAGTTGTGCCAGCCCCTGCCTCAGCGGGATGAGGTGGCACCTGAGCATCCTCCTGCTCCCACACACCTGGGCACCAGCTGGGGTTACACATCTCCAGACATCAGCAGTTCCAGCTCTCTCTCTCCAGTAAACAACATTTTCTGTGGCCCCACAAGGCTTTGAATCCAGTGTATCCAAATCCACTGCTGAAAAGCTCCAGGGAGGATTCCTGGTCCTCCGGGGAGGATTCCTGGTGCTCCAGGACGTTCCTACATCTCTAAATTTGGGTTCATTTTCTCAGTGGATGGATAAAAATTAAATGTGCTTTCTGACCTGGATGATCATCACTAGAACTCAATACCCTCTGAAAAAAAAAATTAAATGTTTCGGTTCAACATCAAAACACTTCAAACGCCAAAATATCTCAAACGTCAAAATATCTCAAATATAACTATTCCAGAAGCTAAAAGTATTGCCAGCTCCCAGGCCAATTTTGGTTTGGATGCATCCAGGAGGAGTGTGTAACAGTCAGGGCATAACGATCCTGGCTCTCTATTGGGAAGGACGTCTCTGTAAAAGCCCCATGAAAGGGCTCAGTCGTCCTAAGAGTGTTTATAGTGAAATAAATTGAAAATCCTGATTTATTCTACTCCCTCACAGTGCCACA
Source organism: Sakesphorus luctuosus (assembly GCA_013396695.1). Classification (NCBI taxonomy): domain Eukaryota; kingdom Metazoa; phylum Chordata; class Aves; order Passeriformes; family Thamnophilidae; genus Sakesphorus; species Sakesphorus luctuosus. Next base: position 262,573 of record VWZD01007432.1, on the reverse strand, counting down.
AATTGAAAGCAGCTCCTATTAAAGCACATCTCAGGGAAAAATGAAAGAATTCTGGGAGAGCTGAGCAGCTGGAGGGTTTTGTGTGGAGGATGTTTGCAGGAGCCCCTTCCCTGTGCCAGGAGCTGCCCAGGCCTGGCGGGTCCCCTGCTGGCTCGGGCGGGTCCCCCGGTGGCTCGGGCGGGTCCCCTGCTGGCTCGGGTGGGTCCCCCGGTGGCTCGGATGGGTCCCCCGGTGGCTCGGGCGGGTCCCCTGCTGGCTCGAATGGGTCCCCCGGTGGCTCGGGTGGGTCCCCCGGTGGCTCGGGCGGGTCCCCCGGTGGCTCGGATGGGTCCCCCGGTGGCTCGGGTGGGTCCCCTGGTGGCTCGGGCAGGACGAGGTGACAGCGCAGGACCCTCCCGAGTGTTGCCATTCTGTGGTAATGGGGTAATTTGGGCTGCAGAGCTTGTTCACAGAGCAAAACGCTCCTGTGGCAACAGCACTCAAACCTCCCACTGAGAAGATTTGGCACTTAGGCGATCACCATTAAAATCTTATTAATTCTAATTATTATGCCGTTCCCCGAAGAATAAACCATGTTGCATCTTCATAAAGTGCCTAATGGGAACCTATTGCTGTGCTCTCTGCAATTCCAACACGTGGGATTTGCTTTCAGTCCCTCTTTGCTCCTCCTCTCCTTCCAAGCTGACACAAACTCTCTGCTGAGGGACTTCCAGCCCTTGGGATACCACTGGATTTATTAACACTGATGCACATTCCCACAGCTTTGGGACAGAGGGTTTGGCTTTTATGGTTTATTTTTCTGGGTGGGTTTTTTCAGTATCTTCAGGAATAAGAAATCCTCACCACACACATTATAATACAGATTTTATGTGGTTTGGCCCTTTTTTTTTCCCCCTCTGCAAGCTAAGGGAAAAAATGTAAGGAACTTGGAATAGTGGAGGTGTCTCTGCCCATGGCAGGGCGTTGGAGTGAGATTATCTTTGAGGTCTGTTCCAACCCAAACCTTTCTGGGATTCCGGGATTCCGTAAGTCCTTCAGCCACACACAGGCTGCCCCAGGGCTGATTCCCCTCTGCCCCTGGGAGTTTGTCCCATTGCAGGCAGCTCAAAGATTTGGGAATAAGGAAAATTTCCACAACTGCTAAAAAAAGGAACATTTGATCGTGAGATGCCAGAAAATATTGCTGGAAACCACATGCTCTGCATTGACCTATGAAGGATTTCCATGTTATACATTTAGGCATAAAATAAAAACTGTATATATATTGTATTGTTTTTTCTGTATTTTATACAACCTTTCTAAAAGCCCAAACAATGCATCTCCCAGTTATATCCTGGCCAATTCCCAGGGCAGTTTTAGGTGCATGAACAGTTTGGTGTGGTCAGTGCACCCAGCTGGGAATACACATAATTCCTCTGGGATAACAGTGCAAGGTGCAAACCTGGCAGTGTCCCTGCCCTCCACACCATTCCCTGAACTTGGAGTTTTATGGAGCCATTGGTTTCTCACAGAACTGTGGAATCCCAGAATGGTTTGGGTTGGAAGGGACCTTAAAGCCCACCCAGTGCCACCCCTTCCATGGGCAGGGACACCTCCCACCAGCCCAGGGGGCTCCAACCTGGCCTTGGGCACATCCAGGGATCCAGGGGCAGCCACAGCTTCTCTGCCCAACCTGTGCCAGGGCCTGCCCACCCTCCCAGGGAAGAATTCCTCCTCAATCTCTAACCTAAACCTTCCCTCTTTCTGCTTGTTAAATCAGAGTTGGGTTTGTGCAGCCAGGGGATTTTTCCTTCTGAAGGAGCATCTGGGGGTGGTGGTGCAGGGCAAGCTCTGTGCCCACTCAGGCCTGGCAGCCCCAGCAGGGTGACCACATCCAGCTCCTGCTCCCTGCACTCTGAGCCTACAGAGACCAAATGTGTCCAAGATTTACAAGGACAAGGGTTGTTAAACGTTGGGAGAGGCTGCCCAGGGAGGTTTGGAGTGCCCAGCCCTGGAGGTGCCCAAGGCAGGACTGGCCGTGACACTCAGAGCTCTGGGCTGGGGGACAAGGTGGGCATCGGGCACAGGGTGGGCTCCATGGGCTAGGAGGGCTTTTCCAAGGTGGGCATCGGGCACAGGGTGGGCTCCAGCGGCTGGGAGGGCTTTGTCAAGGGGGGCATCGGGCACAGGGTGGGCTCCAGCGGCTGGGAGGGCTTTGCCAGCCTCAGGGATTCTGGGATTCCATGATTCTGTGACACGAGGCAGGTCTAATCCTCCTGCTAAGAATCTGCACATGAAGCCCCAGCAGCGGAACTGGAACCAGGCTGTGTTCCTGTGCCACTGTCCCACCTCACTCTGCTGGACATTCTGGCTCTGAAGGGAATTCACCCACCCCATGACCAAGTGCCACCCTCCCACTGAGGAAGGTGCTTCTCCCTTTTTCATTATTCCAGCACACTCCAAGCCCCAGAATGAACAGGGAAATACTTAATGAGACATTTATCCAGCCTATGTATTTTACATTTTGCTGATGGTATAATGAGGCAGAGGTACTGAAATGAAACATCCCTAACATTTCCCATCATTTCCCACTTCCACCCCACCATTTTTAGTATCGTTTTGGGGTTTTTCACTGTTGGATGTTTCGAACTTTATCATGGCTATCAATAATCACCGTGTCAAAGGCAACACTGCCACATTTCTTTGGGGCTGAAGGAATTCCTCCCCATTTATCTTCAGGCATATGAGGAGGGTGATTGCAGTCTAATAAATACAGCATCAATTTCTCCTTCACACTCAGAACCTCCTGGAGATGTTTCCCACTGTTGCCACTGCAGTTTCAGTCCCTGGAACCTTTATCAAAGCTGTTACAAATGTGTTGTTCCCTCTTCCTGGGCAGGTTTTTCTGCCTGTCTCTGCTTTTCACATAACCCAACACTCCAGCACTGGAAGTTTTTGTGCCTTTAGCTTTTCAGTGATGTCCTAATTAAAGAGAAACAAGATTTATGGGAAGATACAGCTTATTAGACTAATTTAGGCAGCTGAAAAGCAGCCAACTTGTTGGTTACACAAGTGCTCGTTTAAATCCCTGTAGTTAATGGAACTGGTTCTGAATTGGTATTTTCTTTGACTACTTCTAATATTATTTATATTGATTGCAGAGTGTCGTTGTGCCACAGCCCCAAAGAAGGTCACAGAATGTCCACACAACCACATCTTTCACTTCCATGGCACCCTCACCTGCACAAAGAGCACAGAAACTCCTTTTCTCCTTTATGTGAGAAATGACATTGAGGACTCACAACTGTACCTGAATCTTTCTGCAACTTGCAGAATTTTTCAAAACAAGCCAAATATTCTCTTTTTTCAGTGCATTTTCCTTTGTTGCAGAGCACATTTTTCTTTAGGACTGATGTACTTGCTGTAGGAAGTGAAGTGCAGGGTCCCAGATAATTCTCTGTTATCACCCAGTGACATGTTTTGGTTTTTCAAATCTGTGCTAAAATATCTGCAGCCTTCCCGAACTTTCATCACATTTTCTAGAGTACCTCAGCCACTATTTAGAATTTTTTTTTTCTCTGACAGATTATTAATTTCTGTGCCTGACACCCAAAATCTCGTGTCCTGCAGAATCCCACAAGGATCATCTCATCCAAAGACAATCAGGGATACCACACAATGAAACCTCATTTTTCCCTCGTGGTGTTCACACCAAAGGGAGCACAGGATCTCAACATTCCCTCTGCTCTCATTCCAGCACAAATAGGTGTTTCTTCCCTGTTAAAATAACCACAATCCACAGGCCCTACACCCTTCAAAGCCACTGGAAGACCATAAGAAAGGATTTACACACGCTGGAGTAAAAGCTCAGAAGAGTCTCTGTGTGGAAATTGTCTCTGTATTGAAAATACAGGAGATCTGAATATTTAATTTTATATTAGTATATTAGTCCTGAACAGGAATATTCTTACTAGAAGTTTTTATTTGAAAATGATTAGAAGAAAATAAATTTTAAGAAAATGGGAAAGGAGGATCTGTTTGATGAACAGAATTACACTTGTCTATAATACCACATTTATTTTCTATTATATTGCTGTTTGGGAGGAAAAGGCTGAAAAATATTTCCATCTCTCAATAAACCCCACATTATTCCCCCTTTCTTTCCCTAATCTACTGGTACAAACAGCAGAGTTGTAAAAGTCCTTGCTTTCCCCCTGGGAGTCCTTCAGCACCCTCTGCACTCCCCCCGTGCCATGGAATCCCATTCCCTTTAATGCCAAGCACACACTGAGCTGGGGAGGAGCTGGGCAGGGGCTGCTGATGCCCAGGCAGGGCAGGGGCTGCTGATGCCCAGCACCAGGGCAGGGGCTGCTGATGCCCAGGCAGGGCAGGGGCTGCTGATGCCCAGGCAGGGCAGGGGCTGCTGATGCCCAGCACCAGGGCAGGGGCTGCTGATGCCCAGCACCAGGGCAGGGCAGGGCAGGGCAGGGCAGGGCAGGGCAGGCCAGGCCAGGCCAGCTGCCCATTCAAGGATCCGGAGGGATGGAATAGAACAACTCCCAGCTCCAGCAGTAATTAATTCCTTGGAGATCTTACTCAGGAAAGGAGGAGTCGTGGGGGTGGAGTAGGGCAGGTGGGAGAAGGGGAGGGAAGTGGAACTCCAGGGTGTGAGGGGTGGGTGAACTCCCAAGGCAGTTTGTGCCCAGGACTGGGCTGTGCCACGGTGTGTGAGCTGAGCTGGGAATGATGGAAAGTCTCACTCCCTTCCAAAGGACTCTGGAAGCAGTGGGGGATACAGGAACTGAGGGTTTCAGGCTGCTGCACAGTGCAGGAGACACAGAGAGTCTTCAATGGCAGCATAATATATACATATATATACACACAGATATGTGTATACACACACACACACACACACACATATATATATATGTAAATAAACCCCCCAAAAGACCCTGAAAACCAAACCAACAAGCACTCTCAGAAAAACAAAAAAATTCCACCCAATGAAGATATTTAACTCCCCCCCCAAAAGGCAACAGGCAGTACAGAATCCCAGGACAACAGAAGGGTTGGAATTGAAGGGACCTCTGGAGATCATCTCATCCAACCCCCTCAAAGCAGAGTCACCCAGAGCAGGTTGCACAGGATCACATCCAGGTGGGGTTTGAACATCTCCAAAGGAGACTCCAAAACAACTGGAAAACCTCCAACTCCATGAATAGCAGGACACCAATTCTTTCTGTCCTCAGTCTTCCTAAGGTCATGGCCTGGATCTGTGATGGGCCAGATTGTACATAAGGATGGGATGGTTTGGGCTGAAAGGGACCTTTAAAGATCAGAGAACTTGGCTGTGGCCAAACTCAACATGCTGCTGCACTGAGGGCACTGTTAAAGGTAAATCCTCTGGATGAATGGGGTTGCCCTTGGAACACTCCAGGTCACTGTTGGGTAAGGCCAGACTTTGTCACTCCCAAATGTCACATAAGAAGTGGCCCAGCAATCTTCTAAATAACTTTTAAATCCTTTGGTGCTGTCAAAAATGGATTTTACTATTTTTCTCATGGTACATTTTCCTCACATTGTGTCCACACTTTCCACCCCAGTAAATGATCCTTCATCCTGTCAGCACACAAGGAAGAGCTTTTGGAGCCTCTTCTGAATGTTCTCCCATATAATAAACTATGACTAAAAATCCTGGAGCACCCAGAGACAAAGACTGTCACATCCAGGAGATTCTGGTTACAAAAGTGCTGGTTAATTTGCTGCAGTGCCATGTATTTAAATGCACTGTTCATGTTTAAGTTTATTTGGTTATATTCTAATAATTTAGGCCACAGAGTCAAATAACACAATGACACCAGCCCAGAGTCTGGAAGGTTTTCTGCCTCCTGTCTTAGCCCTTCATCTTCAATTGTCAACACACCCCAAACTTGGCTGCTGCTGTCGGAATTGACATTGGAATCTGCAGCAGTATTTGTCTTAATCCAATATTTGTCTCATTCCCACTTCTTACTCTCAGTATTTGCCTTATTCCCGAGTGTTTTAATTTTTGTGTTTGTCATATGTCTTCCCCATTCCCAAAGACTCATCTGACCTGGTTTCTTCTCTTTGCATCTGTAAATGACTGTGCAGTGCTTGCATGTGTAATGTGGGACGGGCTGAGGACAGGCCCAGCCTGGCCAGGGAATGCTGAGCTGCTTCTCCAGCAGCCCTTGCTGCCCTCTTTGCTCTCACCTCCCCCTGCTTTATTTTCCACAGATCCCACACATGGACAATTCGTTACCCAAGCCCTGAGGAACAGACCAAAGGCAAGGGGAGCCCCTCTCTCAGCCGGGGTGGGAGCCCCAGGAGTGCTGACTGGGCACAGGCAGAGCCCCAAAGGGAGGATGAGGGAAGGGCTGAAGGACTTTGGTAATTGCTTTGCAACAGGGCCACCATTTCCCAGCCCCAGTGAGGGAACAGCCCCAACTCAACAGGCTCCTGTGTTGTCTTCTCTGTCCTATGTTTGTCATTCCACTGAGGAAATGAGAAACATCAACCAAAACACAGGATCACAGGTTGGCTGAGGCTGGAAGGGACCTCTGGAGACCATCTGGTCAAGCCTCCAGCACCTTGGCAAGAGGGGGAGGAAGAGGAAGAAAAAGAGAAAGGAGGGAAAGGTGATTAAAATTGCACTAAAAGGAGAAAGAAAAGGGGAAGAAAAGGAAAAGAACTGGAGAGAGAGAGAAGGAGAGAGGGAGAGAAGGGAGGAAAGAAGGGAGGAAAGGACCTTTATCTTTGGGTCAGGATGAATTTGAGACTCAAAATGTCTAAGGATGAAAAGGGGGAAGGGGAAAGACCAATATAAGAGAGAGAAGCAGAGAGATGAACCCAGACTGCCTGTAACAGGAAGTCTCCAGATTACACACCTTAAAGACTGTCCAGAAAGTGGGAACTCACCCAACTGCAAGTTCCTGAGCAGAGGGAAGCCAAGAACAAACCCTTTGGCCCTTGTGAGCAGCCCAAAGGTGGCTCTGGGGACTCCCCACTCAGACAGCCCTGAGGGGGAACGCTGGGGACGTGGCTGGAGGTGTCAGAGCACCCCAAGGTGTTGTGGATGTTCCAGGAGAACTCAGTGGGTATTTTACAGCACAACTGGCACATGTGCCCAGTGCTGGGGCAGCAGCAGGTTTGGGGGTGGGCAGACCTGCTGTGTCCCTGCATTATGTCCTAGTGGGATGAGCTGCCATGGGCAGCACAGGGAGGGAAACAGGGGAGAGGAGTTGCCCTCCCACTCAGCCCAGCTTTTCTCTGGTGCCCAAAGTCCTTTAATCCAGACCCAGAACCTCCCATGTGGCTGATTCTTCATGTAACCCTACCTGGGAAGAGCTCTCTGACATTTGCCCAGTGCAGGAGGTGTGATGTGTGAGACATTTATCCCCCAAACCACAATGCCCATCACTGATGTGACTCAGGTTCACACACTGGTTATGGGAATTGGCTCCTGGAGAAGCTCCTTCCCATCGAGCCAAAGCTGCTCCAGGGCACCTGCAGAGCAATCCTGTGGATTCCTCCATGCAAGACTCTGATGACACCATGTTAAAGGAACCCAGATTATGAATTTTGTGCCTGAAGGCCATTAATTCTGAGGCTCCCACTATGTTAAATCTGTGTCAGCTGCTGCAGCAATGATGTATAGTCCAGACTTTGAACCCAAATCAAGGGGTCTTTGCTACCTTTTGGGTGATACATCTTCTTGGTAAACCACTCTGTATGGCCAATTAATTCCATCTTGGTGATTGGTTGCATTATTATTATTATTTTATTATTGTAATTATTATTTCAGAGTTCTGTGATGGCTTCAAGAGAAAGGACAGTCCCCTCCTAAAATACTTACAGAATGAAAAGAGGGAGAAGATGAGGGAAAGGAGAAAAAGAGAAAGGGAGACACAAACAGCAGGAGGAGTAAGATTAGCCAGGGAGTGCCCCACAAAACACACAAAAATTCGGTCCCTCCTGAGCCTCCTTTTCTCCAGGCTGAGCCCTCCCAGCTCCCTCAGCAATGTGGGACACTGAAGTTTCTGTCATTACAAACATAACCAGTGACTGTTCTAACGTGGTTCTTTCTCTCCTTCAACTGGATAGATTTTTACTGCAGCTTTTTTGGATTACTGAGCCCAAATGCTTCAGTAATAAAGAAATATTAATGTTATTAACCAGTATTTCCCCCTTTGGATGTCATTTAATACCCTTTTCTCTCTCTTTCCCCTCCTCTCATCTGTCTTACTACAAATCATAGCTTGCTTTACATCCTTAGGAGAGGCTGGAGAGCTTGGCAGGGAGGATTAATGGACAGAAATGATAAAAGACTCTTCTTCCTATATGTAAAACACTCCACAATGTTGCCATACTGGAAGTTCTTTTAGGAGTTTTTCTTTAAATTATTAAAAAAAAAATTAAAACCCCAGAGCTGACCTTAAAGCAAGGAAATTCTGCACATCCCTCCCTCTCTTCCTATTGAGGCAGCAGCTCTGCCAGAACACACAGCACAACACGTCAGGAATTCACAGGCAGAAGCACTTCGAAAATCCTTCTTGGACAAGGTTTCTATTTAATTGGCTTAAAAAGCCATTCTTCTCCCACACACTCTTCTGCAGAGCCATCTGTGCAGGGAATTAGCAATCTGGATAAATAGTCTGTGAAGGAATTCGCCCTCCCTGGCACGGCTGGCCCTGGGGAGCCCCTGCCCAGCGGTTGTGCCCAGGGCAGAGCAAGGACAGGCAGAGCAAACCAAGGGCTCAGCACTGCACTTGGAATTCACACTGCTTGGAAAGGCCTGGCAGATGCTGGGACCTGAGGGAAGAGCAGAGAGGAAACCCATGGGGATTGCTGAGCTGGGATGTTCTGGAGCCATTTCAGTGGAGATGTGAAAATTTGTGGTCTACAGTCCTTGGGTGTTTAGGATAGAAGGAACTTTGAAAGAACCATCCACACTGAATTAGAAGTTAAATAGGGAAAGGAGCAAAGAAGTCCTAAGAAGACACTGCTATTGGGCACTGTCTTGGAACTGCACCTTGTTCCCAAGCATTCCCAGTATCCAAACCACTGCCAAGCAAACCCTGCACGTGGAGATGGAGCTCCTTCTCCAACACATCCACAGTCTGGTTGCAAAACAAGTGAAAAAATAAAGGCAATAACCAAACCACATTTAAAGGATGTTCCCAGTGTATTTTTCAAGCCCGTGAGCAGAGCACCAAAAACTGCCAGGAGGAAATGCACTGGGTGCTGGATTGGTGGTTATTCCATCTGAATACGGATGAAGAGGGTTGGTATTTCAGCTCTTCCCCACCTTTCTGCTTTCAGGAAACCTCCCCATCCTGGTTGTTGAGGCTTTAACACAAGTCTTAACTACACTTCAGCTCCTGCCACTTTCCAGCTGAGCCCTTCCCGGGCAGCACAGGAGGCTCCACAGGCTCCCACGAGCACCAGATGGAGCTTGTTCCAAAGAGTGGCACCAGCAGCACCTCCCTCTGCTTTGACTATGCCACAGCTTTAAATATTCTGAGAAAAACTCTGTGGACGTCCCCTGGGGAGGATTTCCAGAATTAAGAAGGGTGAAGCCACGGGGCAGCCCAGACTGAGTCAGGAGGGCTCCAGTGCCACCCCTCAAGCTGCACCTCCAGGAATCCAGGAAAAATGTTCAATGGCACATTAATACAGGCCGTGCCCAAGGATTTACGGCCCATTTTACTAACCCCAAATTTTCTCTAGGCACGGACATTGTAACAAGCTGGTAACACCAGAGCCTGATACCAAATATCACTATCATGGGATACCCTGAGAATGGAATTTTCAAATCAATATTGACAGGTCGGGAGAGCTGGGAATGTTCCCCTGGAGAAGAGAAGGCTCCAGGGAGAACTGAGAGCCCCTGACAGGGCCTAAAGGGGCTCCAGGAGAGCTGGAGAGGGACTGGGGACAAGGATGGAGGGACAGGACACAGGGAATGGCTTCCCACTGCCAGAGGGCAGGGCTGGGTGGGATACTGGAAAGGAATTGCTGGCTGGGAGGGTGGGCAGGCCCTGGCACAGGTTGGGCAGAGAAGCTGTGGCTGCCCCTGGATCCCTGGGAGTGTCCAAGGCCGTGCTGGACAGGGCTTGGAGCAACCTGGGTTGGTGGGAGGTGCCCCTGCCCATGGCACAAGGTGGGACTGGATGGGCTTTAAGGTCCTTCCAACCCAAACCATTCCATGATTTCCAAGACAGACAGATGTGTTTTTAATACTTTTTCATGCTAAATATCAACCCCCAAGCCTGTTGTGAGCCCTGGCTGTGCCTGAATTTCTGGCTGTGCACACCCCAGGGTGCCATGGAAGGGGGCAGCCCACTCCTGTCCCCCAGACCGTGTCCCACATCCCTCCGGTGCCGCCACCTTCCCACCTCGCTGCTCCTCCATCTCAATCCAAGGAAATAAAAGTGTCAGCTGCCTGCATCCAATCCAATCTCTGCAGCGGACACTAAAGGGATAATAAAAGGATAATTTACTAGTCTTCATTCAGATAATCCATCTTGAGCAGATTTGGAGCTATCTGCATATGCCTAATTAGGATTCCGAGCGGTGTGTGCCGCCGGTGCCACGGCAGTTCCCGGCGCGGCGGTGCCAGGGGGGCCCCGCGGCCGCTCCCGGGGCAGGAGGGGCCCCTCGGTGGGATCAAGGGGCTCCAAAAAGAGCAGGTCACCTGCAAAGCTGAGAATTTGCAGAATTTTTCATCAACAGAAAAAGTCTTTCCTGTGTTAGCAACACTTTCAAAGAATATCCCCCTCGGGGAGCCATCCTTCCAGCAATATAAATTACCTTCAAGGGGGAATCAGCCCAGGCAATTAGACCTTTTAGAACAGGTGACCACCCTCCTACATATTAAACCTTGGGAGGCAAAACTGCCTCTGCCATCGCCAGCCACGCCGGGTGCTGCAAGTGTCAGTAAACACACAACCATAATTACATGAGCTGCCTCATTTCACCAGAATCTTTCCGAGATTCATCATCTGCACATTGATTTTGGATCGGGGACTCTGCGCTTTCCTCTCTCCCTAACGTGGTTTTAAGCAAGGTTTAACCTCACCAAGGTAGTTTGCTCCTGAAGATTTTGTTGATGGGATAATGACAAACTTGTCAGGGTTCACAGGCCTGGCCCCTTTGGCTCTCCCACTGTTGGGGCACCTGCCTCGTGCTGGGGAACTCTCTCCAACCACCTTGTTACCTCCAAGCCACCTCTCAGGTCAATCCAGTGGAGCTGAGACCCATTACAGAGCATTCTTCATTCCCACTCCCTGCTAAGGGAACAGGTTTTCATACCTTGTCCCCCAGCCCAGAGCTCTGAGCGCCACGGCCAGTCCTGCCTTGGGCACCTCCAGGGCTGGGCACTCCAACCCTCCCTGGGCAGCCCCTGCCAGTGCCTGCCCACCCTTTCCAGGCAGCAATTCCTGCTCTGTGCCCCCTGCCCTGCCCTGGCCCAGCCTGAGGCCGTGCCCTCTCCTCCTGTCCCTGTGCCCTGGGGCACAGCCCGACCCCCTGTCCCGGCTCCCCCCTCCTGGCAGGGATTGCAGAGCCAGAAGGTGCCCCCTGAGCCTCCTTTGCTCCAGCTGAGCCCCCCCAGCTGCTCCTCACATGCCTCACTCTCTGGTGATCATCTCACTGGTGCCTGGCACTGCCCTGGGAGCAGCTCCCCAGGTTGCCCACCTCCCATGGAACAGGAACCTTCAGCCACAGGGAGCAAATCCCCAAGTGCTGTGTCTGCTGAGCTTGGTGGCACCTGCTCCAAAATCAGGGCAAGTCACACCAGACCTGCAGCCATGCATCTGCCACCGAAGGCAAACTGAACCGTATTTGCCCCACATGCCATATTTTTGCAGGATCAGAAAAGAGAAATAAATAAAGGCACTGTTAGAGGAGGAGCAGCCCCTGTGGATGAGCACACACTGAGGAGCTCCAGCCCCAGCAACGAGGAGATAACAATTACCAGCAAGTCATTACTTAAAAACGGGATAATTTTTCAAGCAAGCATGAATGCATCTGCACATTCCCAGATAGGTCTGAAAAGCCTCTGAACTGGAAAAAAACATTGCCAACCCTGACCATATGCTTTTCTCCAACTGTATTTTAAAAACTGTTTGCTTAGGCCGATAATGGACGAGCGAGAGGCGGCTCTGGGTGGAACTGCGGAGCAGCACTGAGATGTTTAGCCCGTGGCTAAACAGGATTTTCCTGTTCACAGTTATGATTTCATGTTTTGCCATAATAAAAGGCCTTGATGAAAAATATAGATGTTCACAGCGTGAACACTGTCACATCATTAGTTTATAAATAAACATGGATTACGTTAAAAAAAAACCTCTTTAAGCACAGTGACCTCCCAGTGCAAGGGCTCACATAACCCTCTGTGGATTCCAAAGGAATGGAGCAGCTGCTCCAGGGAAATCCAAGGTTCCCTGACCATGGCAGAAGGTTGGAACAAGATGAGTTTATGGTCCCTTCCAACCCCAGACATTCTGGGATTTTATGATTTAACTGCCTAGGACAAAAGATTTTCTTCCCAAAGCTCAGAAAGAAGATCTGGAAATGAAAGAGAACTTGAGGGCTCGTGCTGTGCTTGGGAGGATTTGGGAAAAACATAACACCAGGTATGGCAGAGCTGGCAGGGCCACGTGGGCTGTCCCAGACTGTGCAGCCTTTATGCATCTGGTCCTACATAAAATAAAAAGCAGGTTTAAAAAAAGAAGGAGGGTGACATTTTACACGGGTAGATTGTGATAGGACAAGGGGGAACAGTTTCCCACTGCCAGAGGGCAGAGTTAGATGGGATATGGGGGAGAAATTCCTAGCCAGGAGGGTGGGCAGGCCCTGGCACAGGTTGGGCAGAGAAGCTGTGGCTGCCCCTGGATCCCTGGGAGTGTCCAAGGCCAGGTTGGAGCCCCCTGGGCTGGTGGGAGGTGTCCCTGTCCATGGCAGGGGTGGAACAAGATGAGCTTTGAGGTTCTTTCCACCCCAGACCATTCTGGGATCTTATGAAAATGCTGCCAGATGGATTTCTGGGTGGAACTCCCCACGGTGCTGCAGAGCTTTTGCTCCAGGCAGAGCTTTGCAGGGTGTGCATGAGAGGAACACACAAAAATTCAGGCTCCTTTCCTGCAGGTCAGTGCCACGAGTGTGCTCTGTGCAGACAGGAGCCCACCAGCATTCCCTGCCAGGGACTCCTGCCCACTGCAGGCACTTCTGAGGCAGCAAGTCCATCACAGCAGTAACAGGCTGTAAATGCCAAACAGGGCGCTGCCTCCACAAGGTTCATGGGAACTTGCCCAGGAGCACCTTGTTGTCTATTTTATCATAGAAATGTAGAATATCCTGAGCTGGAAGGGACCCCCAGGGATCAGCCAGTCCAAGGCCAACAATCCCACCCTGTCTCTGAGGGCATTGTCCAAACACTCCTGGAGCTCTGGCAGCCTTGGGGCTGTGCCCACTGCCCTGGGGAGCCTGGGCAGTGCCCACCACCCTCTGGGGGAAGGACCTTTCCCTGAGATCCAACCTGCCCCTGCCTGGCACAGCTCCAGCCCTTCCCTGGGTGCTGTTGCTGCAAACACAGAGTGTGCCCCTCCAGGACAGATCCCCTCCTGGGCAGGAAGGTGTATTCCTCCTGTGGGAGGTGTTTTGTTGGCTTTATCTCCATGGCCTAAGGAACATGGAATGCCTTCACTATCCCTTTTGAGGCACTTGGGTAAGATGTCCTGGTTTTCCCTCGAAGTCATTCCTTCCATCACCCACAGGTTACTGTTGTCTAACTTTTTCCTCCTGGAGATCCATCCCCAACAGGAATACATGGCTGACATTCAGATCTCACACTTCCAAGCTGAAATCCAGCCTTCCAATCTATTTGTTCCCCTCCTCCTTCAGGGTGGGTGCTCTTTGCTTGTCACTTCTTTTGCTGGGAACTGTCATTTGTTTACCTATTTTTCCCCCTAGTGCCATGAAATGATGCATCATTCCAACGCCAAGGTGCTGGTAAATGACAATGTAATGGCCAAGCTAAGTATGCTCTAACAGGAAAAGAAAAAAAAATCACTAATCAAAGTCTTTCAAATTATATGGAATACTGACAGCTTTTTACGCTGTTTTAATTAAGTACACTGTAATTTAAACCACTGAACCATAACAACCCAACGTTTAGTGTTATATCCCTAGGAGAACTTTAAAAATATGCATAATTCTGCCTGGAAGGTAATTGAGGGATATTTTTGGGGTGGTGGGGGTAATTAAAGGTTATACAGGAGAGTAATAGGAATTTTACTTGGGTACTGATAGTGCAGCAACTGTGCTAAAACCTCCTCGGGAAAGTGATTCATGTTCCCGGCTGAGTTGTCCTCCTGTTATTTTTAAAGCTGTGAGAGCTGGGGCTGGGCTCTGTCAGCCCCTGTGCCCAGGGCACTGGGCAGGGGCACCTTCTCCTGGCCTGGCTGCCTATCCCTGCCTCAAACAACGTCACACTTTGAGAATGATGGGAGAAATAAACTGATTTCCACCCATCAGCAGGTAAAAGACGTTTCTCTTCTGGCTGAGGGCCCTGTCACCTGGGAGGAGCAAAGGAAGGGTGCTGGCTTTGGGGATGATGATGATGGATAAGCAGGAGAGGAGGAAACCCCCCCAGAAAGGCCACCCTCGGTGCTCACTAAGCAGGAGAAGGGTCATCCAAGCACTGGTTCAGCACAGTGAGGGGTTCCAGCCCCATATGGAGACCCTGCTTGGGATGCTGGAGCAGACCTGGCTCCATCAGCTCTTGTGTGGGGGGTGTTCAAAGACTGTTCTAAAAGTGCCTCCCAATGCATCATTTTCGGGGCAATATTTGCTCTACACTGAGGCAGAAAAGGTGCTGGCAGCCCCTAAAGCTGACGGGCTGCACAGCTCCAACTGCCATAGGATGTACAGGGAGATTCAATGTGAAAAGTGGAAGATAATGTGCTCACACACTAATGGGCACTGAACTAGACACAGGCTCATTTTTCACATCATGTCATCTCTAAGGTTTGAATAAAAAGTAATGGCTAGAATGAGCCTGGATCTATCTCAGACATTATCATTTGCCTCCTCAGTTTTATTTGTGTTGACTTGTACAGTCTAAAAAGATGACAGTCTCCGGGCCCCCGGATCAGTGTGAGTGATAATACACAGCACATTACACTGCTGGTGACAGCTCCTGTTCTCCTCGCTGGCATCTGAGCGCGGCGCATCT
The DNA here is from genome assembly GCA_013396695.1 of Sakesphorus luctuosus. Classification (NCBI taxonomy): domain Eukaryota; kingdom Metazoa; phylum Chordata; class Aves; order Passeriformes; family Thamnophilidae; genus Sakesphorus; species Sakesphorus luctuosus. Next base: position 247,335 of record VWZD01007432.1, on the reverse strand, counting down.
CCCTCCGTCAGCTCAAATGCTATCAACTGACAGAAGAAAGGATCTCGCAGAGGGGACATCACAAACCCTGTCTGTTATGATTTTATGAGATAAACTGGAGTTTCGAGGGTATCTTGTTCGGGAAATTAGTGTCAGTCAAACTTTGGGGTTTTTTTTTCCTCTTCCTTTCCTTTTTTATTTTTTTTCTTTTAAAAGATAAATAGCAGGCTCGAGCCAAGTGGCTCTATTTATGCTGCCACACAAGCAGAGCCTAATTTGAAATTGTGGGGGGAAAAAAAACCCATTTTAAAAATAATAATCCTCTTCTTGTGGTGAGGATAAAGGAAACATTCCAAATTTCATCTGAGCATAAACAGCCATGTAGCTCCCAGCACTTTTAAGGCAGCAATACAGTAATTTTTTAATGTTACATCAGTATTTTTTACCTCTGAAAATGTCTTAAATTTCCTCACCAGCCAACAGCCTGAATCCTAAAAGTTGCTCAAGCCATTGCATGCAACTATAAATTCATACAACCTGAGATCTCTCAGCTGAACCTTCCACGCTCAGCCCCACAGGCATAATGCTTAATTAAGTGTAATATCCTTATTTAAGATGGGCAGTCTCAGTAAGCCTGGTAAGTGTTCCAGAAATTATTTTCAGAGATTTTTAGCTACAGGAATGTATAAGGGAGGAAAAAATATTACCGAGATAATCTACAGTCTCCAGAGGATTCCAACCTTCCAGAGATATGCAAAAAACCCCAATTCTTTTGTTTAACCTGGAAGATAATTCGAAACCTGCAGCTAATGAATCCCAGTAGGTTAGAAGGGGTTTGGATTAAGCTCCAATTTACTAATCCTGCTGCTGGAGGTGGGGGAGGATCCTGGCAGCCCATTCCTTCCCCAGGGCTCCAACACTCGTGTCACTGCCCACGGAGCTGCTGTTTGGGGAACCCCTCGGGGTGGGACACGGCACCCCCATCCCAGTCCCATCCCAGTGACTCAGCCCTGGGGATGTGGAGGTGCTCCCACCTGGCCTGCATTACACCCAACTGAAGTTCTCACAAAGCTGCTGCTGTTCTCTAAGCCCACTGAGCTGCTTTTCTTACACTTCCAGAAAACCCACGTTTCCGAATCACAAGGACACCCAAGTCCTTGAACCATAATCTGCCAGTCGGGGCAGCTGCTCCCGGGAAATCCCAGATCCTTCTGCTGTAATCAATGGGGCTCACTTGGCTGAAGTTCCCGATCCTTTTCAGGCTGTGCCTGCTCCGAATTTCCTCTGGTACTGAGGTGAAAAGATGCCCCAAAACATGCCAAATGGGCAGGAGATACAATGCTCACTCCCACCTCTGCTTCAGCAGGATTTCTCCTTCAAACTGCTGCCAGGCAGGTCCTTCACACCATGTTCATGCTCCAGTACCACATATTTTATAGCAACAGGAATTAAAGCCGTAACTGAAGTAAACCCCAGTGAGGACAAGTGAAGAGATGGAAACAGCAGGAAGCATCAGAATTAGTTCTTCTACCAACAGGAGGACTGTGAATGCTTTTCTCATAGTCATGAGTGTAAAAACCAAACTCACAGTGGATTCTGGACCCCACATCAAATGTTCTGCTTGAACAAAATCCTGCTGTTTGGGGGAATTTCTAATAAATCTCAGAATCTTTGTGTTGTTACTGAATTCTACAGGAAAACAAACAATCAGACATATATTGGAGTGACCTAAATGGGGCCTTCTGGTACCTGAAGGAGCTGACAAGAAACGTGGAGAGAGACTGGTTACCAGGGCCTGGAGGGACAGGACACAGGGAACGGCTTCCCACTGCCAGAGGGCAGGGCTGGGGGGGATATTGGGAAGGAATTGCTGGCTGGGAGGGTGGGCAGGCCCTGGCACAGGTTGGGCAGAGAAGCTGTGGCTGCCCCTGGATCCATCCCTGGGAGTGTCCAAGGCCAGGTTGGAGCCAAGAGAAGCTGTGGCTGCCCCTGGATCCATCCCTGGGAGTGTCCAAGGCCAGGTTGGAGCCACCTGGGCTGGTGGGAGGTGTCCCTGCCCATGGCAGGGGGTGGCACTGGGTGGGATTTAAGGTCCCATCCGCCCCAAACCGTCCTTGGATTCAGTGACTCTATGACACATATGGAGGTGTTGCCACGATCTGTGCCTGCCCACGACCCACAGGCCAAGGACATAAAATGCACAAAACGTGGAAGCCACTTGTCCTGTCCGTTGGTTTCTCTCATTCAGGTCCTTGACTCAACCTACCTGATGGGACCTCATTTCCACCAGACAAAGAGGCAGAGCCCCAAAACAATCCGGTGTGGGATTCCATAAGTCCCTTTCCCTGGGGGAACCTCTGCTGCTATTTAGCTGATTGCAATTTCTCATCACAGCAATTCTCAACATCATCATTATCAGTACAGCAATCAAACACAAACAGGAGCTGGTTCTAAATGAGAGCTGGATGGGTAATGAAATAATTGCTTTGCTTCACAGCCCAGGGACACTCCCCAGCCCCCAAATACCTGACCTTCTTCCAGCGTGGCAGGTACACTGAGCTTGCCATGTTTTACATCCCTCCTGGATATATCACAGCCATAATTCTTGCCTTGCCCGAGGCACTGTAGAAATTCCAGCTTGTCTCTGGGAACTCGGTGGATTTCCTTTGTACTTTTCAATTTGAAAATATGTACCAACCAAAAATCTGTTATTAGTAGTAGTAGTAGAATCATTATTAGTGCTGTTGTTCACTGCATCACTTGAGGAGTGACTTCCTTTCAGCTCAAGGACTGAGACCACAGCCCTCCCCTGACACTGCTCACACCCATGCTTGTGCTGAGCAACACACAGGGCAATTTCTCGTCAATTCTGATAAATAAAACATATTTTATCACTGGAAAAACCCACAAAAATTAAATCACATGTTCATTGCAATTACAAGACTTATCTGATTAACGTGACAACAGTCCCACCTTCACTGGGCACAAAAATGGTTCTGACTGGAGCAAAACATCCTCCACCTCCCCAAAGGGGGAGGATTTACTCCCTGTAGTAGCAGACACACTAAGGCCCTGGATCTCCTGGAACTGTGTTCAATTTAGAAAATAATTGCTTATATTTCTGGAGCTTTTAAAGCAATACAGTATTTAGCACTGCAGCTAAATTTTAAAGTTAATATATTTCCAATGGTCTCTGTGTGCCAAGAGCCTTCATTCCCTGCCCTTCCCAGAGTTCATGTCTCCTCATCTGCTGTGTTCAGTGGCCACATACACTTCTGGGAATGAAATCTCTCTGCCCAAATCAGGATCCACTGGGATATCTGGGGTCTCTCTAGCACTGTTCATCATGGTGCACAGCAACATCTCCATCCCATCCCCACCTCAGACACCACCCAAGTTCCTCAAGGCTCCAAGGACAAGGCATTAAAGTGGGGGGTTTGTTGGTTTGGGGTTTTTTAACATGCTCCTGCACAGGGGATCAGGGTAAGGCTGACAGGGCACTTTCCACCTGGCACAGGTTTATTTTCCTGCCAGAGCAGGTGCAACCATCTCTCACATGCCCTTTCCTACCTCCTCTCTGCCAAGCCCCATAAGAGAGCCCTCAAAGATCAGCAGGTGAAAATTGTTCAAGTTCAATTGAGCCTCTGTGGGCAAAATCCTCACTTTTGACTTCAGGTTTTGTTCTGAATTAAAAATCCCAATAAAGTTTTTATAATTAATCGCTTGAAGATACAAGAATGGTCTTTGCATCCACATTCAGGGACACCCCAGCTGTGTTTCAAGATTGGTGGAATGTGCTGCTTGTAAAAATCAGGAGGTGGTTCTGTACGGGCTACGTTGGGATCACATGGACCGGAAAGTCAGAATAACATCTCAAAATACACAGAACAAAAGTAGAAAAAATATGCACAGTGGAGAGGCTGCCAGAGAGGGCTTGGAACCAGGATGTTCTGCTGGGGTTTGGGTTGTGGAATCAGAGGAGGATGTTCTGCTGGGGTTTGGGCTTTGGAACCAGAGGAGGATGTTCTGCTGGGGTTTGGGTTTGGAACCAGAGGAAGATGTTCTGCTGGGGTTTGGGTTTGGAACCAGAGGAGGGTGTTCTGCTGGGGTTCATCCCCCCAGCTGGAGGGGCTGCACAGAAAGGCAGCACAGGCAGGCGCCTGCCCCAGGCTCTGCTGTGGGAAACTCCTTGAGGCTCTGATCAACAAAGCACTCGAGGAAATGCTTCGCCTCCCCCGTGCAGTGCTCCCAGGGGGATCAACCTCCTCCTCCTCCACACCAGACACTCGCTGAAGGGCCCTGCTGAGCTGACCTGTGTCTGAAACACTCCTGCTTCACCACACAGCCTCCCTGCCTGGCTACTGCCTGTGTCAGTGCCTGGGAGAGGGAAAACTGGGAGACACCGTTTGGCTTCTTCTGGGGCTGGGAAACACTGGCTGCTTACATTTATATATATATATACATACACACACACAGACATATACAAATGCTGTATCCATGCACATAGAGATAGATAACTGATAGGTGATAGTTGATACACGATAGATAGAGAGAAAATTGATAGACAATCTTCTCTAATGTTGGGGGATTTTTTTTTTGTCCTGCCTTTAAGAAGAAATTCCCCAAATTCAGTGTGAAATTCCAATCCCATATCTCACCTTAATGAGAGAAAATGCCCCTATTCCACAAGTTGTGCCCCCAGGTGGGACCCCACACCCCGAGACAGCAGAGCTCATCAACGAGGTGGTTTGGGGAGCAAAGTACTTCTGTTTTCTGGTGTTTCTCTAACACAGACCCACAGGGCAATGCCAGCATTAACTCCTGGGAGCTGACCAGCAGGACCGTGTTGGCACAGGTGGGATCAGGAGTGGAGGTTCAGAGACCACCCGGCCTCCTGATTGTGTCTGTTCTGCATCTGCACATCTGGCCGTGGTGAGGGACACGAGGGATGCTCAGCATTCCCGTGCAGGAATGGCATAGCTGGGTGGTGCCCTGGGAACGGGGTGAGTCAGCAACGAAAACATCCTAAATATCCTAAATACGCGTCCACACGCTGAGAGCACAAAGCCTTGGCACCTCGAACAACACCCTTTAAAACCCTGAGCCACATCGCAGCGCGGCAGCGCCCGCGTCCCTCCCACCATCCCGCCGCACATTCCCAAGTCCCCGATTCTCTGGGAACGGGCTGGAAACGGAGCCCAGGGCAAAGGCGGAGCGTCCCGGCTGCAGGGGCTGCCAGCCCTGCCACCCCTCCCGGCCCCACGTGGGCAGCCGCAAGGTAAGCACGGAGCGCTGCCCAAGTCCGCCCGGCCTCTGACAGCCTCATTGCCAAAGGTATCACAGCTTAATCACATTTGAAACCAAAGCGCCGCGGCGCCGGGCTCCGTCATAAACCGCCGAAATTATATAACACACATGTTTTTATGCTTTGCCAATTACATCTGAAATAGGGACTGTTTGTTTCAGCCCCTCTAAAAATGAGGCGAGGATGAGAAAACAACCTATTTCCTTATTAGGTTCAGGAGTCAAAGGACTCAGCCAGGAGCCGCAGGCTTCAAGAGCATAGAAGATTAAGACATATATTGGATTCATGATGGAGGGCACAAAGTTCATTTTCAAAATAAAACAGAATTTTATTCATATTCCTTTTAAAATTCAGATTGCCATTTGCCAGCTGACCTGTGACATGGCAGCAGTGTATTACATTTTCAATGAGCAGCCTGTCTGGAGCTGGCAGGAGAGGAAACTGCTTCCTCGTGGAGTTTTTTCAGCACCCTTAAATAGTAAGAATTTGTCGGGATTGTTGTCAGTAAGGGTAGACGGTGCAAACAGGGACAGGGCAGCATATTTATTTTTAATAAGGCGACATGCAGAATAGCAAAGTCACTGGCATTATGCACTGCACAGGGCTAAAAAAATACACAAAAAAGAAATCAGAGCTCGGGTGCAATTTGTGTGTGGAAATCAGGGGTAGAAATACTTGGCAGATACATTGAAAATAAAAACAAAAGCAGAGCAGGAAAAAAATAGGCATCTATATTAAAAAATCAAATGCAAAAGCAGTCTGAGGCAAGTTTGCAGAGAGCGCGAGTCAAGCCAAGGGTTTCTATAGCGAGGAACCAGATTTATCGAGCTCGCCATCTGTCAAAATTATATTACAAAAGGCACATATGCAAAGATACAAGACGACTGATTTTCATATATATTAAAACCCTCGACTCCTGTGGAAAATGAGACGCCCCAAAGCTCCCACATCCAACTTTGGGGCTTGTGCTGTAATTCCAGTGCCACGGGGACGGAGGGGATGTTCTGCCAGGGACTGGAAATCCAGCCCCGCGTGTCCCTGGACGTGCAGCTCTGTGGGAACACCCAAACTATTGTGTTTGCCCCTGAAGGTGCTCAGTGGAGGGAAGGATGAGACCTGCAGAGGGGGGATGTGCTGGGTGCCCTCTGCTCCTCCCATCACCACCAGCCCACCCAGGTGATGCTGTTCCCTGCTCGGAGCAAACAGGGAGGAGGAAGAGGCAGCCAAAGCCATTTGCACTCGTGGCCGGGCTCTGAGCCCACGTTCCTGGGGTGGCACAGCAGGATCCTTTGCTCCCTTCCCGTCCCACCCCAATTATTTTTGTATTAGATGCCTTTTGTCACTGCAATCAAAGCCCAAGTACAAACCACGCCGCTCTCCTGATAACTTAATCAAGGACTCTTCGCTTCAATCTACCTGTAGATAAAATCCAGTGTATATTTTGACACGGAGAAACAAATCCACTTACTGCAGGTGAATTAGCTAATCATATATCAGTAAAAACACAGCTCGTGCTCGGCGTGAAGATGATGATGAATATAAATTCTCCACACACTGAATTTTAAAATTTCCCTGGCCCCAGCTCTCTCATGTGAGCCATGTTAACCCGCAATCTGTAAATACTTATCTGTTGACAATGTGGAAGCAGGATAAGCAATTTTGTCGGCAATCTATTCTACTTTATGAACAGCTGAGCTCTAAGGGAGAGCACTCCAGCCTGAGCTGGGGATTCGAGGCAGGGGAGCGGGAGGGCCACTGGCCCTGCTCCCGGGGGTGTGTGCAGACCTGGGCACTGGGGCTGTGCTGGTCCATGCCAGGCTCCTCAGACCACCAGAGACCACACAGCTGTTTACATTTCTTCTCCCTGAGTCAGAGCACATCAATTTTACCATAATATATATTTTTAGCTGATTCACAAGGACTTAACTGACCACAATGTCACCTCACAGCTACTCCTGAGCTCCAGCTAACAGGCAGAAACACCGAGTTTTGAGTATGCCAAAAATATAAAGGGGAGAAAAAACCTCAGTTCTCTTTTACTGCGGCAATTTGCATTTTTATTTATTTAATTAATTCTTGATAACCATCATTTCTCATTTTGCCTCAGTTTAGAATATAAAGCATTCTAAAATCCCAACCTGCAAACACGTGTGTTTACACCACGTGGTAATTCCTCAAACTGTGCCTGGTCGGAGGTGTGGAGGCTGGTTGTGTGTTAATATTAACAGTGTTACACCCCGGCTTACACTATTGCTACTTTCTCAATTTATCATTGGACAAAATCCTGGCTGCTTGGGCCATCCCCAGCGTTTCAATGGATAATTCTGGGAAGGAAGGGGCTCGGGGTCTCCACACATCTCCTGGCCTCAGTGTGAGGGCTGTGTTTGATGTCTGTTCCTCCTGGGAGAGGAGAAGTGGAGGAGAGGAACAATCCAGCCCAGCCTGGAGAGGGGAGCCCACGGCAGCGTCGTGGGTTCATCGTGGGCTGGAGCAGAGCGGCCGCTCACTCAGCTCTTCCCCAAACCCGGAGCTCCTTGGGCATAAAATACAGGCTCCTTAATTGGTGTGTGCTCCTCCAACATGTTTTTAATGAAAACGCAGCACATAACTCTTGGTTTGTTGGCTGGCAGAGCCCAATTTACAAAAGTGGGAGTGCAAGATAAGAACAGATACATCTGCAGCGCAGGCTGGGCAATGAATCACGCCGTGCCAGAGTTGAGCAGAATATAATTGAGTCCAACATCTCTGAGCACTTTCACCATAATTAATGATAATCTGTAACAGAGGAATCTGAGATTCCAGTTCAGAGAACTGTTTAATTAGGCCAAGTAATGAAAGCAGCAGCAGTACAAGAATATGGCCTGGCTCATGATTAATGATTCATGCTACTGAACACAAAAGTGCCGCACCGTTAACTCCGACGGAGGCTGCAGCGCTCTGGCATTTACAAAATAGTGAAATGCATGCAGTTTTGTGTTTTAAAGATGGAACTGGCAGGATCCTTGCCTGAGCTATTTACATGATAAATATGGTTGCAAAGGTAACAGTCTCCCCTCGGCCGCCTTTGTTCTGGGGGACTGGCAGATAAATACGGTATCAGCCTGGACATCAGTATTAAGGGAAGATCTCTCTGCTCAATAATTAATATCTTCACTTTTAAACTTAGTCAAACACCTCTGTTTTCCCTTTGTACTTGGCTAACATAGACAAGCCCTGGTGAAATGCTGTGCTCCGGCTGCAGCTACAGAGACACATTGGGCTCACAGGAAGGAAACAAGAATCAGTTCATAAGGTACAAAATGGAAAAGAGAAAAAAAATATGAAGAGATGGTAAGTTTTTTGCAGGCTTCCACTTTTGCTGGGTCAGGGTGCAAAATGTAGAGCAATTTGACACGGAATTGCCCTGGAAGTGTAAGGGACATGACAAAAGAAGTGATAAGACTGCCTGGGGCTTTAACTTACAAGCCAGCAAATTATATGGGTTTTATGTGACTATTTACTGGGCCATTCAATGAAACAAGGAGCACTACTTATCATGGGCCCTGCAGAAGCCCCCGGTACATATGCAAGGGCTGAGATAAGAACACTTTTACAAAGGAGCATGTTCACTAATGTCTCCATTCCCCACCAGATTAGGTCTCCTTGGGTGCCTCTTCAGAAGCTGCCACGGTTCAGCACCCACCGAGACTAATACCTGTGCAGAAGACATTATCTGCTCTCTGGCATAATGGACCAACATTTCCACCCTCCACCTTCATGGGGGACCCCCTGCCCTGCACCCTCTCCATCCCCTTTCCACCTCCCTGGCACACACGACGAGCTCAGGGACATCCAGGGCTCCAGCAGTGGAGCTGTAAAAGGGGGAGGAGAGACTGGCCAGCACAAATCAAGAATAGAGTCACAGAGTATCCAGCGTTGGAAGGGACCCAAAAGAATCATCCAGTCAAACTCCTGGCCCTGCACAGAGTCCCCAACAATCCCACCCTGTCCCACTGTCCAAACACTCCTGGAGCTCTGGCAGCCTTGGGGCTGTGCCCACTGCCCTGGGGAGCCTGGGCAGTGCCCACCACCCTCTGGGGGAAGGACCTTTGTCTGAGATCCACCCTGACCCTCCCTGACACAACTTCACACCAGCAGTGAGAAACCAGCACCACTATTAGTTTTTATCAGCACACCTCCCTGGAGAAGAAAAGCTTAAAGAAAAACCCACCTAAAATGAGAAGAGAATGGATGTGCTTAAATTATAATGTCAAATAATGAGCAGGGCAACTTGTGAATCTTTAATGGACATTTTAAAGAGCTCATAAACTTTTGGGTGAGATTACAGAGGCTCTGAACCTGTCAAACACCACACAGTTGTTTGACAAAGACATTCTGGCAACCACAGAGAAGAGAGTTCCACATCTGTGGATGGGGAACTGTGGGAAACGCTCCTGAGGGAGGCAGGGTGAGGAGGAGGAGGAGGGTGGGATTGAGGACAGCAGTGTGGCTTTCAGAATGCTGGATCCTGCTGAACTAATGCCAGCCTTCTTTGGAGATGTCACTGCCACAACAGAGTAGGGAAATTCAGTAGATGTACTCCTATTTTCCAGAGGACACTCAGTGAGGTTTCACCTGCAGATGAACAGCAGAGATAAAGGTACACCATGGGATTGGGAATGGAGACTTCATGTCACACTGACTGGAGGAGCTGGGGGTCTGTTCCAGTGCTCAGCCAGAGGGTGGTGGGCACTGCCCAGGCTCCCCAGGGCAGTGGGCACAGCCCTGAGGCTGCCAGAGCTCCAGGAGGGTTTGGACAGGGTGGGATTGTTGGACTGTCTGTGCAGGGCCAGGGCTTGGACTGCATGACCCTGGGGGTCCCTCTCAGCTCAGGATATTGTGTGATTTTCCAGCCACACTGGGTGAGCTTAAGCAGGAGATGCAAAGCTGTCTGGGCCCTGGTCCTGGGGGAGACCTGGGGCCTCCTGGCTGCCCTGGTAGGCACAACCCAGTCACCATGGACCTCCTGCAAACACACACTTGGACCCTGGCTGAGCTTCCAGGTGCTTGGGGAAAATGTGAGTTGTGACCCAGTTTAATGTCTGAATCTCATGGTAATTTATGCTCTCAGAAAGGAAAACCTTACAAATCTGAAAACAAACTCAAAGACAATCCAACGTGAAAAGGTTTGGATCATGTCAAGTGGAGCAACTCAGTGCAGCTCTGGCCAACAGAGGAGCAAATGAGCAGGTTTGTAGCAACTCCCAGATTCCAAAAGCACTTCCTACAGGCCCCACAGAGGGCACAGTGATGGCCATCAATGATTTCAGTGTTGGGCCATTTCCATAAGGACACAAGGAAAGCTCCCACCAGACATCAAACAAGTGCACAGCGACTGTTCAGCCTTTCCCTGTATCACAAAGCTTGGCCAGTGTATCTTCCACATTCCTGCATGGAACACAGTGGGATTTTTAGGGAATATGTCTCTCTTCTGGTTAAATACTTCAGGTGACAGGTAATTCTGTTTGTAAAAGGTACCAGTGGCTTCTGCCTCCCTATTGCTGCTTCCAGCAGTGACCTAAGCACCAGGATAGAACATCAGAAATTAAGCAGCATTCCTGAAACCTTCCAAACTGCCAAGACCTACCCCGTGCTACAGTTTATGCTGCATTTCATTACTAAGGGATTTCAGTATTTAAATGAGAGGTTTTGTCCCTCATTGGAAGATCTGGGCAAGCCTGTGCTCATCCTCATAGCACCAATCCCTGCACTCTCTGCAAGTTTGTCATGGGCATTTTTAAATGAAACTCAGCTGCTCAGGGGTTCAGAAAAGAACTGTTGAAATGATGTTGCTGCAGAAATATTTTTAAACTGAAGTCAGCAGCCCTAATTTTTTCCCATCATCATCCCGAGAAAAATTAGCACTGTGACATCTGAGAAAATAAACAGAGAAAGAAGGGCTGGACTCAGCCAGTGCTTTCCACATTCTCATGCCAAATATTGACTTATTTTAGGTTTCTTCAGAAGTCCTGAGCTGAGCTCAAGGCTGACAGCACTGGGAGATGAGTCCAGTGAGCCTGGCTTGGCCCTTTGGGAGAATTCCTGCACAAACATGGCCAGGGTGTTTTGCTTGGAATGTTTTCCTACAGAAGTTATGCAGGGAGGGAAAAACTCCAATTCACAAAAACTCATCACTGGAATTGTTCTCCCAAAGCCCTGGTACATGGGAGAGGGAGGGGATGGGATTCTCTCTAAAAACCAGCAGGGCTGCTCAAGAAAGGAGAATTAAAGCAACGAGGCCAAGCAGAGAGAGAGACTGAGGAGCAGTTCCAGGCAGAAAATTGCAGAGGAAAGCAGTAAAACTAATTTAAAAACATTGTTAAAGACACTGTAAACCACAAGACACCTCGAATCCTGGTCAGGGGAGAGCTGGGGCAGCCCCCAGGGCACAGGTGATCTGAGGAAATGGGCTGCAGCCACCACCCAGGACATTGAGGAGATCAGCTGTGGGTGCCATGTGGATGTGGCACTTGGGGACAAGGGTCGGGGTGGCCTTGGCAGTGCTGGATCAATGGCTGGATTTGATGGTCTTGGAGGGCTTTTCCGACCTGAACCATTCCATGATTCTCTCTCCCCTCTCAATGGCTTGAACACACCTCAGTGGTGTATTCTGTGATTTGTCTGGGCTGTCCCACCCAACCCTCCCCAGCAGGGTGGTGACCACACAGGAACAGTTTCCTGCACTTGGAACAAAACAGGGAGTCTGTCTGGGCTGTGATTCCAAGGTTCCCACCAGTGGTTGATGGGACTTCTGATCCCAGGCAGGGAGGACCCAGCGCAGCTCCCTCTCATCCCCCTGGCCTGGAGAGCAGCAGGAGCTGCAGATCCATCTGCAGGGACCCAAACAAACTAAACTAGTCCCTTGGACTGACTAATGCCATGGTTGGAACAGCTGGATTTATTGACTTTGCAAAATCAATAGCTATTTTTATTAATCATCTTTAGATAGCATGATGCTCCTACTATATCTCTTTCAGTGACTAATACAATAAATTTCCCCTTTTGATGTTCCCTGACATTTGAGCAAATTAAATGGAGCATTAAATATGATCCTCTTTGGGACAAAAGTGGGCAGAATCATTTGTGACTACTTTATTAACTGTTATGAGAATACTGGCAGCCCCTTCCTGAGTGTTGTTCAGCATGCCATATTTATTATTATTTAAATTTTCCAGAGCAGTGCTATATTGCTATGGATCAAATGGTTTTAGTTTGGTGAAATGGAAATATTTCTGTATTTACTTTTACTTTGAACATGGCACCAGCTGAGGGACCAGAGCCCATCTTTGCTCTGCGTATTACAGGAAATATTTATAGTCTGCTTTGCTCTTAAAAATGGATGATAGCCCTTAAAAAGTTCACATATCAGTAACTTTGCTATGAATAGTTACACTAATATGTTTTAGAGACAGTTGAATAAGAATTGTTTTGTATTCTGAGAAAGTGGCACCAATTTACCTGCTTGGCCAAATGGTCAGTTAAATACAACAGCTTGGAAAAGGGAATTGGACAGAGTGGGAGCCCCAGAGCCCAAAGCAGATCCCAGGAAAATCCATGAGGTTCCTGGTGTGTTTTTAATGTACTGTCACATTATTGTCAATGTATTTTATATCAGCTATTCCTGGCATTTCTATTCAAATCTCCAAGTAACATTTAAACCCCAAATTACAGCACTTGGCTACTCCCTTTATTTACAGGGCACGTTTTTCAGGATGGTGAGAACCAAATTCCTGACCCACTGGTCAGAGCAGCAGAACGAAGATGCAGCTCCTTCTGTTGATCCACCGTTTATCAATTCCTGCCCCAAACACCCCCATTCAGCTCCTGGACGTGCCTGGATGAGGTCTCGATAAGAGATTAATGTTGCCCATTTCTTCTCCTGCTCCACAATTGGCACACAGTTCCCCTCAGCTCCCCCAGAAGCACAAGGCCTTTTGCTCACAGCAAACATTGGAGTTTCAGATTAAGAAGATAAGAACCAATTGCCATAAAATGAGAACCCTCCTGAATTTCCCAAGCAGGCTCAGGATGAACCCAGAGCTGAAGGGCCATTGGCTGGGGAGGCTGAGGGAGATGAGAGCTGCCCTGGTCCCAGCCTGCCCCCCTGCAGGAGCCCAGAGCTGTGTGAGCACAGCAATCAGCCTGAGCTCATTAGCCCTGAGGAGAAGCTAATTAACCCACGAGCAGCATTGTCTTAACACAGCCCTGCAATTCTCAGCGTCCAAGAGGTACGAAATCAGAGGGGGCATCTCTGGAGGCAGATTTCTGTCCCTGAAAGGCCCAGGTGGGGCAGGGCTGGCACAGGTCACAGCTGGCACCACCTCTGCATCCCCCCCTTCCCTGCACTGCAGGACCCCCCTCACCCAAGGGCAGGCCCCCCGAGCCTCTGGCTTGGGGACCACCCAACCCAGCTGCAGGTCTGGGCAGGGATGTCCCAGCAGCAGAATCCCAGGATCCCTGAGGCTGGAAAAGCCCTCCCAGTCCATGGAGCCCACCCTATGCCCGATGCCCACCTTGGCAAAGCCCTCCCAGCCCATGGAGCCCACCCTGTGCCCCATGCCCACCTTGTCCCCCAGCCCAGAGCACTCAGTGCCACGGCCAGTCCTGCCTTGGGCACCTCCAGGGCTGGGCACTCCAACCCTCCCTGGGCAGCCCCTGCCAGTGCCTGCCCACCCTTTCCAGGCAGAAATTCCTCCTGATGTCCAACCTAAACATCCCCTGGCACAACTTGAGGATGTTTCCTCTTGTCCTATCACTGGTTGCCTACAGCACATCACAAAATTTTCCTCCATATTCCCCACTGATGAAACGTTATTGCAGGAAAGAGGCAAAATAAATGATTTCCCAACTTTTATTATTTATTGTGAAAAAGTACTAAGAGGGAAAAAAGTTCTAAGTTAATGTGAATTAGATATGGAGGTTCCATAATTTTCAATAAGAACAAAGCTACTTTCCTAAGTATTTCCTTTGTTGCTTTCTCCCCACCCCCCTTCATAATGTAATTCAAAATAAAATATTCAGATGCCAATATTAAAATAATAAACTAACACAATAAAACCTCTACTCTTGCCTGCTGCAGTTTCCTTCCTTAGGACAGTGTTTTCCAAGGCACCCATTATCCCAAGGAGACACCCTCTCCTGTTTCCCTGCTTTGAGGGATGGTAAATCAGCAGAAAAGGGCCCTTGTCTTCCAGCAGACAACAAAGGGACCCCCCAAAATATTGGCCCCTGAGCCAAGTGGTGCCAAGGATGCTCTGAATCCAGCCTTGTCCTGGGTAGGGAGAACAACAGCCACATCCCGCACCTTGGAAAGGTAAAAGCACTTAGACATGCTCAAGGATTTTTATTTGCTTTGTAATTTTTTGTATTTTAGCATTGTGAAAGGAAAAAAAAATGTCATGAAGAAGAACTCATTTCTGCCTCTTGGAACAGGACAGGGAGAAGGACTGGAGGACCCTCCCAATCTCAGCAGTGACTGAAATTAGCTTTCTGCAATAAGCCAAGTCATGTCACCAGGCTCCTTTCAGACGATCTAAAGATTAAAGGCTCTATTCCTGGAGGGTTCCTGTGGCATTTACTCAGGGATTTTTATCAAGCTTTATGTGATGGGCTACCTAACACACCTCTTCCAACCTTAAGAGCTAACAGGAATTTGGTATCTCTCAACATGGATTTCTTGCTGTACTGTGGAATATTTGGCAAACATCTTGAGACTGTAACCAGGCAAAGGCAGGAGAGAAAATGAAAGAAGGGGAGAAAAGTGGCCAAAGATTCAGAGCAAACATTTAGATTCCAAGGCAAAGTCTATATGAATACAAAGCAAGTGTGTGTGTTAAATCCACAGGTTTGTATGTCAAATGCACAGGTTTCACCATGGGAGTATAATTTTCCATGCCAGAATAAATCATTGGGATGGTTCTGCCATGGTCCATGTCCGGGGGGGCCCAGGCAATCAGAGCCCAGGACCAAAACACACCACGGAGTCAGTGCCATGAACACAACCTGCAGCCCTGGGAACTGGGAAAGGACAGGATGGGGTGCAGCAGAGTCAAAGCAGGAATGTCCTCAGAGAGCTCCAGTGCTATGAAACTCCATGTAAATTTAAAAGGAAATAGAGACTTAACAAAAACTGAGGTTGCTTGAAAGTCAAATGCTTTCTATAGACTCTTTCCACTCTACAATGGGCACCAGGGCAGTGAGAGAAATTCCTCTTCGAGTCTGGATGATTAAAACCCAAACCAAATTGCAAAAGCACAACAGGTTGTTGCTGTCCATGGAGGGGTTTGGAATCAGATGCTTTTTATGGTCCTTTCAATTCCAGACCACTGTGTGGTTCTATCAATGTCCCTCCTAAAACAGAAGCCCCTCATGACACCTGGCACTGGTGCACAACAACATCCAAACCAGTTGAATTCAAGAACAACAACAGCATCAGTATCACCAGCAGGGAAAGACATTTTGTGGCAGTGCAGCTTCTGTGCAGGCAGCCACCCACCCACCCACCTCCTGTGTGTCACCAGAGAGCCTGTTTGCAGGTAAACCCCAGGATTTTGTGAGGCTTCTCAGCACAGCCATGAAACACAGGAAAGTGGAGGCTGCTCTGGTTCCAATCCCCTTCCAATCAGCACAACAATCCATCTGAGTACACAGATAATCATCCTCAGGGCTCTAAAGTGCCTTCTGTAGCAAAACCATCAGTAGAGGAGCAGGATATTTGCTGTTAGAATGGGAAACAGAAGAAATAGCCACACAGCTACTAAAAGACTCATGGACAAAGTTTATCCCACACACGTGCTTGGCTTGGGCATCAGGTGGCACATGGGGCTGCCTTGGGGGAATTTCATATACACGATTTGTCCTCTGCTCCAAGAAGATTTAAACTCTTTCAATTATCATCTTAAACCCACAGAACCCCGAGAGCTGCTCTGGCAGCAGCTGCACCACACGTGTCACTGCAGCCCAGCCCCATCATGGTGACACCAAGCCCTGGCACACACAGTGCCCTGGCACGAGGGATCTCCATGGAGCAAAAGTCACAGTGTGGTTTTTTAAATGGCTTGTTTTTCAGCACATCAGCAGTTGGGGAAAAACGGGTTTTAATCTTCATTCCTCATAGCACCAGCTGGAGCTCCTCCGGGTGAGCCAGCAACTTGTACATCCCAGGGCAAACCAGCAGAGGAAAGGGCAGGAGAAGGGCTCTCCTAGAGGCATTGCCAGCAGGAACTCTGCTCTTCTGGGGTCAGTGGAAATGCAGAAGGCTACAAAAAGCCCTGTGGGTCACCCCAAGCCTTGGCTGCCCTGTGGTGCCAGAGCTCTTCCCTCACCCAGGAGCTGGAGCCACTGAGCTGGTCACCTTTTAATTGTCCTGGTCTAAAATGGTGCAATTACTGCAGGTCATGAACACCAAAGGCCACAAGCCCTGCCAGCTGTGCCTCTGCAATGGTCTCGTGACAGAAATACTCCAACACAGTGATAGTAACACCCCACAGCCACAGAAATCACTGACAGTGTCAATAAAACCCTCACAGAAACTCCACAGCATTTGCCAAAAGGCATCCACCAGTTACAGCTCCTTCTATCACCCATTTACTGGGGGACTTGGCAATAACTGGGCAGGGGAAACAGGCCCTGGCTGAGCTGCTCTATCTGCAGGAACAGATATCATAGAGAGTCTTACCTGAATTCCTCAGATACGCTCAGGGACCGCAGGGAGGGGCCGAGGGCCATTGGCACCGACCTGTGCCCTGTGCCCATGTCACTGGGCACAATCAGCTCAAAGGTGCAGAGATGGAGCAGCTTCTGCTGAGAGAGAAGCCCTGGGAAGGGGAGCAGCAGCACCCCAACCACCAGCCAACCATCCAAAGGGGTGGGCAGGAATGAGGAGGGGAAAATACCAGAGCTAATCAGAGGGAATTGAAAGCAGGTGGCCCCAATTAGGGTGGGGAGACAGAGGAACCTCCTCATGCTCTCCCCACCTGGGATGGAGAAATTTCCCAGGATCATCATGGAATCATAGAATCAGTTGGGTTGGAAGAGACCTCCAAGACCATCAAGTCCAACCCTTAATCCAACCCCAGTGTGATCACCAGATCATGGCACTCAGTGCCATGTTCAGTCTCACCTTAAAAACCTCCAGAGTCAGAGAATCCACCCCCTCCCTGGGCAGGCCATTCCAATGCCTGAGCACTCTCTCTGCAAAGAACAGCTGGAGAAGGAGGAAAAGGCAGTAGGAAGCAATATGATGGGTGCAAAGGGTTAGGGGAGAGTTTCTGGCAGTGAAAAAGTGGCAGGGAGAGGGGAAAAAGGGATGAAAAAGCATCAGAGAGAGCAGGGAAAGAGCTGGGCCAGATCAAAGAGAACCACCAGCCCTCAGGGACTCGTGTGGGGTTTTATTTAAGTCTGTACTAAAAAGAAAAAATCAATCAAATTAACAAAATGGTTTACATTAGAATTCATCAAAAATACCCTTCAAAGAAAAAAAAAGCTTTAACCAGAGTGATATTTTTATAACTCGGTGCCGTATCCGACACATCCTCCCAGCACCAGGAGCACGGTGAGGAACCAGGTCCTGGGCTCTGCCCTGCTCCAGCACAGGGTGGCGAGCACTTAGCCCCCAGCCCTAAGGAACAACCCCCTCCAGTTCATCTGGATTCCCTCTGGAAATAAAAGGCATTATTATCCAGCCTTGCAGCCCAGGAATGGGCCCCTCAGACCCAACTTTTTGCTATGGCACAGTCCCAGGGTGAATGGAGCCTCTCTCCCTCCCTCCCTCCTTGCTTCCTTCCCTCCTTCCACATAGGCTTAAGGAAGCTGGTCTGAATAACTTTTGCCACCCCCTCCAACCTTTTATTAACCTCCACAAAGGAAGTTTCAGCTGTCCCTGGCATTCTGTAAAGCTCTGATTTATTATTGCAACAGAGCTTTGCCCTGCAAAAAACCTCAGTGTTTTTTATCTCAGAAATTTTCAGCTTCCAAACAGACAAATTCAGGGACAGTTTCCAAAATGTGTGTCCTTACAGGCTCCCAGAATGGTTTGGGTTGGAAGGCACCTCAAAGCTCATCCTGGTCCAAGAGTGTCCTTGCAGAGCTCTGGATTACACCTGGAGACGTGGAGGGAGAGGGAGGAGAAACCCCCCAGTTCCCCTCAGTGAGAGCTGTTCCACTGCTTTTTTATTAATGCAGGTGTTAAACGAGACTATACATTACTGACAATTTACATTCCCCTGCTTAAACTGTGTGGACAGGTGGACAGGGGAACAGGGAATTAAACCAGAAGAGGCTCTGCTTTAACATGCAATACCGTTTATGTCCATGTATGCCTAAAATAAAGGTCTGGAAGCTCAAAATACCGAGGAAAGAGTTTCCTCACATTCCAGGTTGGTATCTCATGGCAGAAATGTGAGAAAATAGATTTATTTTTTATTGACTTGAAAGAAACTTGTCTATTTAAAAATCTGTCTGAATAGTGAGTGACACAACCTGCCTAAAGCCGAGGTTATCTGTCTGGTTTGTAACCACCTTCCTCTCAGTGTGTGGGTGCAGCTCCTCCAGCTCGGGGCTGATGGGCCCATCGGAAGTCAAGAGGAGCTGGGGCTGAGCCAGGCACGTCCCTGCCCCTTGGACTTGGGCTTTCTGACCTTAAACCCAACACAGAATCCCTGAGGCTGGAAAAGCCCTCCCAGCCCATGGAGCCCACCCTGTGCCTGATGCCCACCTTGGAAAAGCCCTCCCAGCCCATGGAGCCCACCCTGTGCCCAATGCCCACCTTGTCCCCCAGCCCAGAGCACTCAGTGCCATGGCCAGTCCTGCCTTGGGCACCTCCAGGGCTGGGCACTCCAAACCTCCCTGGGCAGCCCCTGCCAGTGCCTGCCCACCCTTTCCAGGCAGCAATTCCTGCTCTGTGCCCCCTGCCCTGCCCTGGCCCAGCCTGAGGCCGTGCCCTCTCCTCCTGTCCCTGTGCCCTGGGGCACAGCCCGACCCCCTGTCCCGGCTCCCCCCTCCTGGCAGGGATTGCAGAGCCAGAAGGTGCCCCCTGAGCCTCCTTTGCTCCAGCTGAGCCCCCCCAGCTCCCTCAGCTGCTGCTCCAGCCCCTTCCCAGCTCCTCTCCCTGCCCTGGGCACCTCCAGCCCCTCCGTGTCCTTATCCTGAGTGTCCCAGAGCTGCCCCAGCACTGGAGGTGCCCCAGCAGTGCCAGCACAGGGGGACAATAGGGACAATCCCTTCCCTTCATCAAACACAAAGAAGAGAATCATCTTGGAAGAAGAGGCTGAGGAACAGCAGAATTATTTTCCCATGGCCACAGTCCACGATATCCGAAACCACGGAGTGATGAAACCCGTCCGTGGGGAAACCTCCGGGATTCACACGGACTCTGGGAAGTGACAACTGCCTTCAAACACCTTAAATAAATCTTCTTTTATTCTTTCCTTCTCTCCTGACCTGGATCCAGCTGCCACTGCACACGAAAGAAATTGCGAAGGCTTCTCAGTCACTGCTACTCTGGTTCCTTTTGCACCACAGCATTTGTCATTGCCAAAACAGCAGAGTTTAATTAAGTGTTGTGAGCAGCCTAGTGAGAAACACACTTTAAATTAAACCTCTGTACATGCAGCTATTGGTTCTTTACCTCCTGAACAATCAGCAGGGTGTTGGGCATAAATTCCTGCTCTCGAGGGAGAGGCAGCTCCGCACACCTCCAGCAATCCAGAAACGCTCCTCTCCCACCACCACAGCCTATTAAAGCACATTTAATTATTTCTTAGTTTTAAACACCAGTAGATGAAGGCAATAATTAATGTGCCTCCCACTAAACATTTTATTTACTCTTGATATATTAATGGTATTGCCAAGAAAATATGTTACAGTTTCAGGTTTAACAGAATTACTCGGCAAATTATCTCCTGATGCATCAGGGGAGGGTTGGGGCAATGGGACAAATGGCTGTACCAGCCCAGCAGAAACCAATGGGCACAAGAGAGTGAGGATTTCCATTTTTTAAAGTGTTTTTACAATTCCAGATTATGGAGGATACTTAAATTAATGATGCAGGAGTGAAGCAAAAGATGGGAAAAAAAAAATCCCAACCTTAAGAGGTGTTGACTTGTGGTTTTCCTACAGGGGGGAAATATTTCAGCTTAACTGGTCTTTTCAGGAGACAGGATCCTACTTCATAATGATCCTCCTAAAACCAATGATTGCTACAAGCAGGTAAGAAATATTCCAGTCATATTTAGGCATTTTTCTTGCCAACTGCAAACAAGCATTTATCTCCTGGAAATTCAGGTTGGGATTGATGCTTCTGGGTATAAATCCATGTGCACCTGCAGCCAGAGAAATGTCTCCCTCCCAAATACTGGGGATGTAAAGGTGGGGGAGAGGTAAAACATTTGATCCTGTGGGTGCCATGGAAGGATGCTCAGAAGGTGTCCAGGGGGTGACCCCTCTGGGGATGCCACGTCTGTCCCTTCCCCTGAACGGAGCCACACTGGGCAGGGCTGGCCATGGGCCCTCAGCCCCTTTATGCTCCAACTTGGCCCTTAAAGAAAAAAACCTGATGCCTTTTTTTTATAATACACAATGTTTTCAAAGATATTTTTATCACTCACTCCTTAAGATGCCTTTTTTTTTTTTTTGTGGAATAATTGTAAAATTTAACACCAAAATGAAAAGATTTTTGGAATTATCCCAGTAAATAAATTAGGGGGATTCTATGATAATAATTCATACAAATCTTGAAATTTGAAAACTGAAATAATTATTTTGGTATTTCTGGGCACCCCTAGCACAGGGAGAAGAGATCCAAAGGCAAATGTCAGTGGTCCAAACTTGAATATGAGCCCTTTGTGCTGGGCCCACTCTGGGCAGGAGGAGTGACTTTGGATGGTGTGAGCTGAGACCAGGCTGACAGTGCACTGAGACCCTCTGCTCCTTCCCCACCTTCTGCTCTTCCCCAAGTTGTCTTCCAAAAGAGGGGACAATTAAGTTAAACTGCCTGTCAGAGCCTTTCCTCTGAATTATTTTTATGTCCAGAGCCTGAGGCTGGGCAGCAGGAGCTGCAGCTTCTTCTCTCTTTGGACAGTGGGTGTTTCACAGCTGTAAAAAACTGTCAGTATTTCTGCTCACATATAATTTGTGCATCTTCCCAGTATTTATTTCTAGAGATAAAGGCCCAAGTTGTGGCTGCCCCTGGATCCCTGGGAGTGTCCCAGGCCAGGTTGTCGGAGCAACCTGGTCTAGTGGGAGGTGTCCCTGCCCATGGCAGGGGGTGGGACTGGATGGGCTTTGAGGTCCCTTCCAACCCAAACCAGCCCAGGATTCTATGAAATTCTTCCCCAAACCTCTACTTTGCTGCTAAAGCCTGGCTGTGTTTTCTTTTCCTTTGCCAAGGACATCTCCTTGCTCTGCATCAAGTTTCCCAATGTATCAGTTTTTTTCAAGTTCTGCCTTGATCTTGCAAACCAACAACACCTTCACAAGGACTTGCACCATCTCCACCACCACTCATGGAGAGAGGCACCTGTGAGGCCACTCCCTGGAGAGGGAGAGAATTTGCTGTGCTGTTAATAAAGTGCCAGACACAGTTTAGGTAACTCAGTGACCAAAGGTCCACGTTAAGGTGTAGGAGAAGCAAGAACTCGAGTGCTTAGACTTGCCCTTCAGCCCTGCTTTGACGTGTCCAAAGGGTGTGCAAAGGTTTGACATGTCCCAAGGGTGCTCTCATTGCTGTGTTTTCCCCCAGTTTCAGGTAATGCAACATCCAGGGGGTCCTTCTCCCTCATTTCAGACCATGTGCTCCCCCCCTTGTGCTACAGAAAAATCAGAGATAGGAAAATAATGAGCCAATTTGATTATTCCTCAAGGGAGGACGCTCTTCTTTGGGGTGGAGATTTTCCAACAGAAAATGCCACTGGAAGGAAAGCAGAGGGACTCGAGTTCCTTCACCAAGGAGTGTGTGGTGCAAAGGACACACTCAGGGAAGTGGTGCAGGGGCAGGAATCCAACCTTGGACCCAGAAATAAATATATAAATCGGGTCTGCAGCGCCAGCCAAGCCATCACTCGAGCAAAAGGCTATTTTAAAAAGCACTGAAGCATTTTCTAACTTATCCCCAGGGATTTACACTTTAAAAAATAACCTCATTCACTGGCTTCCCTCAAATGCTTCGAGCAAACCTCAACTCCCTGTAAAACACACGGCCAGGAGGAGAACCCTGGGCCCTGCCCGGCCACCAGGATGGGCTCCCACCTTCTGCCTCTTGCAGCAGCAAAGGTAACCTCATTTGGGTGGGTTTAATGATATTTGCATGTTTTTAAGGTGAAAGTAGCTTAAGGAAATGGGGAAAGTAAAATGAACGTTGACTCTTTGAGCAGTTTCATGAAGAGGGGGTGATTTCTCTGTCTGTGCAACCATTGGCCACTTTGTTAAGACACTTTCATCTATATTTCCTCTTATTGTGGCTCTCTCAAGTGTTTGATAGACTAATATGGAGGCATTAATTGAATTCAAGTGTAGACATCTGAAGTATTTTTATTATTATTTTTAGTTCTCTCACCTTTTATTTCCATTAGCAAAGAAATGCAGTCACGGTGGGGATTTATGGCTGAGAGACACAAAGAGGGCTGGGCACAGTTAGTAAAATAAAACTACTTTGCCTTCGAAAAAAAATAGTTCTCAAACCACTTAAGCTGAAAAAAAAACATAATAGAACAAACTCTCTGTATTTTCCCAGATTTCAGAGCCACGACACACCTCTAAGTGTTCATGCTGCATCCTGCAGTGTTGTGCCAGCCAAAACTCCTTTTCCTTGCAGCTCTGCTCCTGCTCAGCCACCAACAGTCCAGCTGAAAGGGGGGTTTGTCCTTCCTCACAGGACAAATTCTCTATCCATGCTTCAAAAACAGCCTCCTGGGCACCCTGTGTGAGTGGGAGAGAGGGAACCAAGTACCCCTTGGACTGAGGAGCATCTCTGGGCTACAGCCAGTGCAGCTGCAGAGCAGCTGGAGGGGCAGGAGGGTAGTGGAGCCACCACCCCACTCACCCTGGGCCTGGATTTGTCCAAGCAGGGAATGCATTTGGGGGAATGCAGTGTTGGTGTCCTCACCTCTGAGGCTGAGACACAAAAGGTGGATGAAAAGCACCACTGTTAAACCCCCTAAAATGGGGGGCCTGCTCCAAATAAGAGTTCCTGGAGCACAGAGTGCTTTGGGTGCTCACCAGGGTGGGCAGGCACTGGCAGGGGCTGCCCAGGGAGGGTTGGAGTGCCCAGCCCTGGAGGTGCCCAAGGCAGGACTGGCCGTGGCACTCAGTGCTCTGGGCTGGGGGACAAGGTGGGCCTCGGGCACAGGGTGGGCTCCAGGGGCTGGGAGGGCTTGCCAAGGTGGGCATCGGGCACAGGGTGGGCTCCATGGGCTGGGAGGGCTTTTCCAAAGTGGGCATTGGGCACAGGGTGGGCTCCAGGGGCTGGGAGGGCTTGCCAAGGTGGGCATCGGGCACAGGGTGGGCTCCAGGGGCTGGCAGGGCTTTGCCAGCCTCAGAGATCCTGGCAGATCAGGGCTCTGGGCTCAGGCAGTTTGACTTTTCACATCACTGAATTCCTCCATCAGAGAGGGAGAGGTGAGACACAAAAAGCTTCATCTCCTCCAGGGAGCCAGAGGAGCCCCACAACTCCTGCTCCCCCTTACACACAGTGGGGACAGAGACAGGGAAATTCCATCTTTCCCTGTTTGCAAATATAATTCAACTCTTTGATAGGACACACAGGACAAGGGAGTGGAAAAAAAAGAAAAGGTAAGGATGGAAGAAGTGTGTGTGTCCCTGTGCAGGGCACAGCTGCACCCCCAGCCTCCTCCAGGGCACGAGACACCTCTGGAGGGACCAGAGGGCAGCTCTCTGACATATCTCTGCTGTCTACACCTATGGATGGACATTCCACACTGTTCTGCAGAGCATCCCTCCTTTGGGTCCTCCTCCCCAGCCCCACCTTCCCAGGCAGCACCACCCTGAGCAGGCTCCAAGCAGGAGGGATCCTGCCCATCAAACCAGGCTCTGTGCTCTCTGCAAAGCAAACTTCGTGCCCACCCACAGCCGGGGCTGGAAGCAGAACCTTTCCAGCATCAGCACAGTGGCTGCAGCCCCCTTGGAAGGAATCCAGGATGTGCTGCAGGGATGGGCTCTCCCCCTGCAGGGATGGGCTCTCCCCTCCTCTCTCACCCTCCAGGGATCACTTCCAAAACAGGCTCCATGCAAACTATTACTGAGTTGTTGGTAGACCCAAACCCTCAAACTAAACCCCTCTTCTATATTAAGA
Organism: Sakesphorus luctuosus; assembly: GCA_013396695.1. NCBI lineage: Eukaryota > Metazoa > Chordata > Aves > Passeriformes > Thamnophilidae > Sakesphorus > Sakesphorus luctuosus. The sequence goes on along the minus strand of VWZD01007432.1, from coordinate 222,706 downwards.
AAATCAAGCAAATAATTTAAGGACTTTCTCTAAAACTGTTTGCTCAGCTATTTTAAGAGGTTTGTGCCAGGTTGCCGAGCGGGAGCTGAGATTTGAGTACCATAAAGTAAAATGCAGCAATAGAAACTGTGAAAAATTGCTGCATTTCATGCTGCACACTTTGCATCATTAGCCTGAAATTTGAATAGCAGCCATTAGAAAGGGTTTCATATTAAAATGCATAAACATATGTCGGGTGGGTACGGGAACGAAATGCTCCGGTGGAAGTTTAAGGATTATGGATCATAAAATTACCAAGAAAAAAGATATGAGGGGCCCATTTTTTGGTCTAATACCAAAGAGCATCCTCTTGCTATTGATTCCAGTTAAAGTATTCTGAGGACCAGACAGGTGCCTCCAGAGGGCAATTCTGAGAATCTCAACCAGAAACCCCAGTTTGGCTGTTCAAGGATGGGAATCCATCGCAGGGCAGGGAAAGCTCCTGCCCCTGGCTGAGTTTCTGTTCCTTGGCTGCAAAGTGATACCTTCAGCTCCTATACTCTTATTATTAACACTAATCATTTCTCTCAGCCTTTCTTTTTCTGAGAGACCAGAATTTAACATAGAGGCTGCTTGGATTTTTCTGTTCCTGAGAATCGTTTTTACCTCCCAGGATGAGCTTTGAACCCTTTCCTGGGCCACATAATTGGACAATATAAGACTACTTAAAGCTTTTACCAAAAAAAGGGTGGATTGGCAGCTTCATTGCTCAGCAGTTTCAGCTACAGCTCCTGGAAGGTGATTTCTTTACAAAGACTTCATCAAAAAGAGAAAATAAAAGTGTTTGTAATGGCAAAACTCAGTCACAAAACCTTGTTTGTGAAATCATTTCCAGGGATGAGAGATATGGATAAAGTGGTGGCTCTCCCAGTTACCCACATGGCCATCCCTGTCCACTCCCCTCTCCTGAAGCCACCCTGGAGGGAAGGTTGGGGTCCCTTCAGCCACACCTTCCCCTCTTCTGCTCAGCTCTTCAGGGGTTCCCAGTGCATATATTTGTCAAATTCTCATTTATTCCCTTTGAGATTTTTTTCCCAGATTGCTGCTTGGCTCAGACTTGTAAATAAAAATGCAAATATTTCAAACCCAGCAATAAAAGTGTCCTGTTGTGGCACAGAAGTATTATTGGTGTCATAAATAAAGCACCAGTATTTGACTGCTGTGAAAAACACCCCAAAATGAAGCAAAGCTGCCTACAGGGGGTTGTGTGAGCTGCTCTTGCTGGAATAACCCTGGAACAGCCCCGAGTTTGCCATGGCACAAACACCACCACTGCTCTTGAAAATACACCTAAATGGAGTGACTGAAACTCCTGCCACCAAAAATCAGCTTTTCCTCCTTGGGCTTTTCCAAGGGTTCCCATCTTTCTGCCCAGCTCTGTCCTACGGTCACTCAGGCACTCAGAAATGATCCTCAAACATTAAAACATTTAGAAATCAGTTTCCAGCTGTCAGGTTGGTTTAGGAAGATTTCTGTCCTGTTGTAATGAGAAACCTCTGAAACCAGAGTCTCATGGAGAGAGCAACCCCGAATTCCTCCCAAACAGGTGTCACCACTGGTGTCTGAGGGACTGATGTCACCAGGGTGGGGCCCTGCCCTCACTCTGCCAGCTCTGGACTGGCTGCTTGAACCACGTGCAAGTCCCACACGAATCCCAGCAGCATTTTCAGGACATGCAACTGTGTTACTGCAAAACTGTCTTATCTCCAAATATATGCAAAAAAATCAAGAAATATAAATATTGCTTTTGTAGTAGCAAGAAAAAATTAAAAACCCATTTGTGCAAGGTTTGGTAGGAGCTTACCCCTCCTTCCCCTACAGCACAGGGCAGCCCATGGGCATGGACACCTTGGTGGCCCTGCCAGCCCCCTCAGCCCTGTCCTTCCCACGTGCAATCCGTGGGAGTTCCATCACAACCTGCAGGAGCAGCACACGGGGGTGAAGTTGCCAGAGACCAGTGCAAAGCATCCCCAGGTGAGGAGTGCTGCCCAAGGGAGCTGCTGCATCACACCAGAGCATCAGCCTTGGCCTTGACCTCCTCCAGCTCTGTGGTGCCAGCAGGCCATGACTGCATCCCTCGGGCACGTTCATCTTCCCAGTGTCTGAGCCCCTGGTGAGTGGCTGATCTCAAGTTACTCATTTATCTAATTAATTTGCCAGCAGTATTAATTCCTGCTCCTGCAGTCCAGTCCATATTGCCAGCCTGATTACCCTGGCTCCCCTTCAGCTCCCTGGAATGAGTTGTGCCATGGCACTTCACAAGTGGTGAAGGCTCCCCCTTTTCCGACGCGTTAGACTCACACGGCGCAAACATGAGCTGACACCGGGACTTGGCTGCTGTGACACGAGAGGACAAGGCCACCACGATGGGCAGGGACGGCCCAAGCCTTTATCACAGCTGACAAACCCCAGTGCCATCTAGAATGGAGCTTCAGAGCCGCACACTGAGCCTGGCAGGCTGTGGGAGGCTTGGGGTTAACCTGCAAGCGCAGCCGTTTACGTGAACCTTAAACAAACTTCCAGCAGCATTTTTCTTTTCGCCGACTGACATTTTTCTTTCTGTTTCGTCAGTCATATCTGAGCGATCAGACAGGCTCTACACGTGGTACACCCACCAGGATTATTATCTAGACCAAAGGCCCAGAGCTCATTGTAGCAGGCATGTAATTCTTTACAATGTATGCCACGTTAACTGTGTTGGGTTATCTATTCAACAGCTGACTGAGCTGGGCTCTCAAGCTCTTCTCAACAACCATGTAAGAAGCGATGACAATTGTACTACTTCATAACGGCTGCATGCAACTCTGACACACACTTCACAGCAACCAGTCATCTATATAAACCAATTTCAAGAGCAAAATTGCATGGTGCCTCCACTCTGTTATAAACACAATGATATCCACTCAGAGCTGATAAATGCACTGCATTTCTCCAGAGCTTTAAAGAACAACTTCCCCGTGCCTGAGAGCTCCCTGAGGCTGATTGGGGCTCTTCCCACCCTGCCTGGCCGTGGCAGAGGCACGAGGAGCTGGGCATGGGCACTGGGAAGGTGATGCTGGCACTGGCACAAGGCTGTTCCCCCTCTTCCCAGGCTGTGCCTGATGAGCTGCGAGAGAAAACAAGGTTAGATGTAATTAAGGTTTTAAATACTTATCGACTCCTTAGCAATTTTCAAATTAATTACTGTATCTTTTCGCAGGATTACATGCAACGTAATCCTTGTTATGGAATAAAATATCTATAGCAACCATGAAGTCCTTGAAAAAATACTTCAACACCAACCACTCTAACAAAGGGGCAGATTAAAGACTGTCAAACAAATTAGAAACATTTTTCCTGGCTATTAGAGCTCGGAAAACGGAGTGTGGAGGCAGCACACACTGATGCAGTGCTGGCTGCACACACACTGGCAAGGGGTGAGGCTCTGGATTTGGGAATATTGCAACTTCCCATCCACTGGAGGTGGCAAATGGATTTCTTAAGTGCAGGCAAAGAGGCAGCCTTGTGGCTTTTGCCTCCTGCACTGTGTGTGTAACACACCCCACAGTCTCACAGAGCAAAGGAAAGATGAAATATAGCTATAGGAACCCTGATTTAATGAACCCTGTAATTGAATACCAAAGCAAATAGACACCCTGAGAAACCACAACAATGATTATTCTTTTTTTAATTCAGATAAAGAATAGGATCAATCTCTGTTTGTTTGCATTGTTCAGGAGTGCTACAGGAGAGTTAAAAAAGTGATCTAGAACAATCCATAGGTAATACTGTGTTCCTGTGTACTGCATAATAGCTTAAATATTATAAAAATTAACAAAAACCCATTTCTACATTGTTATCACACTGCTATTTTTTCAGTCATGACCTCTGAAAACACAACCAGCTGGGTCCATCCAGAATGCTTGGTGCTGTCTCAACAGGATGTTTGAGATGAGTCATGGCCCAGGTTGTCTCTCAGTGCTGGGATGCTCTGGGACAACTTCCCATGGGGCAAAATGCTGCCCACAGGGCTGGGAAGTGGTGGCAGGGTGGGGAAAGGGGCCCAGAGGATCCATGCAGGTGATGGGATAGGAAGGGCCATGCAAGGAGGACATGGATGGGCTGGAATAAGCCCAGGGAAGTCCACAGGACGTCCCTGGGGATACCCAAAACTCAGCAGGCCCAGACCCTGAACAACCAACCAGCCTCAAGGTCCCCAGGCTGGCTGAGCTCTGGGCAGGGGGTTGGCCAGAGCCCCTCAGCCCCCTGCCAACCCAACACCCTGAAGGACCCACACCCTGACCCCCAGTCCCTCACAGCCTCCTCCCCAGGAACAAAGCTCAAGATGTGAAGCACAAGATTGATTTTGATCCTGTTTTAAGTGCTCAAGGGAGCAGAACAGTGACACATCAGACCATGAGCTGAAGGTCCACGTGGCTGCACAGAAGCTCACTCTGCTCTCCTTGTTCCCTTTGCCCTTCCCCCAGTTGTGGCTCTCACAAACATTTGTTACCTTTTCTTTGCTTTCTACAAAAACCCTTAGAAATATCCTTTTCTTCATTGCTTGAAAAATAAAGTTTCCTACAAGACTCGCAGTGTCCTCCCTGCCAGCTCCCAGCCTTGACTTATCCTTCCACAGCAGAACTTATTCTTACAGGAACTATTAGCAATGATCCCCATGGAAAGGCTTCCTAATCCCAAACCATTGGTGCAGCTGTGGCTGAGAACAGGGGACAAAATGAGGCACTGGCTCGGAATTAACTCTGCTTCCTAGGCTGGGCTACAATGCTCATTTTACTCTAATTTAACCTTTCCTAGTTAATTTATACCGGTTCATCTTGGCAGCCTGTACCTGCCACAGTGATCATCTTCCATCAAGGCTCTGGGCGTGGAAGGGGTTGCTCTCTGTCGTCTCCGTAACCAACACACCTAATTAAAGTCCTTAAAAACCTTTAATGTGACAAGACGAGACAGGAATGGGAAAGAAAAATAAGAGAGAATCTTTCAATTACTTTAATCACTCTGACTTTCAAATCCCCCCCAAAACACAGCGTGCGCTGAAACTTTGTGCAGTTTCCCTTTTCCTTTGTGCAGTTTTCCCTGGGCCCTGTCCCACCACGGGCACCTGCCCAGGTAACGAGCACGGCCCTTCCGATGGGAAGGCAAAGAGAGAGTAAATACATAAAGTGCTTGTAATAAATGATTAAATTGTCCTCCAGGCACATTTTGCATATGAATATCGGAGTTGTGATTAATAGGTTATCTAACACATTAACAAAGGCTTCGGCAAACACCGGCCAGCGTCGCAGTATTTGCCAGCCCTTTCTGGTTTAAATAGAGCCGGAGCAGAGTGTTTGCTGGAGTCCCCAGTTCTGGCCAACAAGGCCATCAAAGCCGCCGAGATTGCGGCTTTTTCGCCCAGGAGGCTTTTTGCTCATTGTGAACCTGAATGCCCCCACTAGGCTCGCGATTAAGAGCGATTTAAAAATGAAAAACCTACGGAGGCAGGAAACAATGTCCCGTGCCAATGAGGAATGGGAATTGCTCCGAGCAGGGAAACAATGGGGGGAGACAAAGGGGACATCTGGAGCTCGGCCCCGCTCTCCCGTCTGCGGGGGAAGGAAGGAGCGCTTTGTGCTCAAACCGAGAGCCCTTTGCCTTTTAATTGCCCAATTTATGAATGAGTTCTACACGTTCAGAGCAGACAGCAGCCCCAGCTCCAGCTGCCAGAGGAGCCCGGCACCGGGTACCGGGCATTGAGCTGGTCCGTCCCGTCCCGTCCCGTCCCGTCCCCGGCGCTCCCGGGACGCGCTCCCAGCACTGGACGCGCCCGGCTCGGCTCGGCTCGGCTCGGCTCGGCTCGTCTCGATCATCCCTCCTCCCGAGCACCCGTGTGAGCCGCGTGTTCACTGTCCCGTCCCTCTGAGCAGCAGACAATGGAAGGAAAGGTTAGCAAAGCCTTTCTCCACCAGCCACTGAAGCGCTACCGAGAAAATGAACAGAAAAACGTGCTTTGGCCACACAAAAAAATCCTCCTGCAACAACAAATAGTTCATATCCATCCCATTTCTTCTTGCTCGCAGATTTTTAATCCTCTCTTAAGCACTTTTAAAGTGCCCAATTTTTGTCTCATTTGAATTTAAATCAGCTTGTAGGGAGAACTTGGAGAACTTTTTTTTTTAAGAAAGCTTGTTTGGCAGGTACATTTTCCCAAGATCACCCAGCTTTAATTTTAAATTTCAAAAGCTTTGCGTTTAATCCCTTGAGCTGGCCTGGTACCTTGCACCATCTGTTCTGGGGTTTTGTTATACCGGAGAGCACCTGCCGAGTTTTGCAACATTTCAAGCTGTCTGTGGACAAAAATCAAAATAATTATAATTTTCATAAACTGACGACGCCACAGCCCCACCTAACACCGATTTTCCACAACAAGTCTCTGCAGTGGGAACACTTCCCAGGTATCAGGGGGTTTGTTCTTTCTGCCACCGGATGGCTGATGGGAAGCCAGAAGGACCATGAGCACCAGGCAACATCCCATCTCCCCACCCCACTCCCTGCCCAGGATGCTCTGGGATGGGATGGGCAAAGCTCTGTCCGCGCTACCACAGGTGGGATGCTCACAGAAGAAGAAGAAAATGGCCTTTTCCAGCAGTCAAACCGCTCAGAGAAGTAGTGACAAGGACATACCTGTCCATACCTGTCTGCTCCACAAGGGCAGTATTTCCCATTTCAGAGGCATCTCCACCACCTGGGTGGGTAGAAAAGATTTTCTGCCACGTTGGGCAAACAAAAACTCTATTAGAAAGATGGTGTTTGTTTAGACTTCATTACCCAGAGCTCTTCATTCCAGATAAATCCTTCCTCAGGGCATGCTGGATAATTCACAGAGTATGGATGGCTCCCCATCAGGGTGGGAGCCCCCATCCCAAACTGGGGGATCCGCAGCATTGGCACAGCCCTCAGACTGAACAGCATCTTGGGAAGGTGGAAGGGGAGCCACAATTGCTGCTGGATGTGTCCTCCAGGACTCTGGTGCGTGTCCATGTTTGTGGTGAGTTGTGAGCTCTTCATCCTCCTCTTCATCTCCCTTCTGAAGGGGAAAATCTCAGCCTGAACTGGGAGTCATTTGCTGTTTGGTCCCTGCTAAGCAATGGATGGATAAAAAGGGAGAAAAGTTTTCCTAGAATCATGGAATGTCCTGAATTGAAAGGGACCCACGAGAGCCAGACATGGGCTTCTCTCCTTGCACAACCACCTGACCCAAAACACACCTCTCAAAGAGCAATCCCTCCACTTGCACTCACATCTGGAGGCTCCTCTCCTCTTGCAAGTGTGTTTGTTCAGGGAGGCTGAGGCAGGAGCAGGAGGAAAGGCTGGTTCCTGCTGCAGAGTCACCTCTTGCCCTGATCCAGCATGGCTTGGGCCTCTCTAACTTCTTACTGAAAATAAAATAAAATAAAATAAAATAAAATAAATTTTTTTTTTTCTAAATCATAAAAAATCCTGACACCTCTGAACACTCAGCCCAATTTTCCCCGAGCTGTGAAGCAGCAGTGACTCACCCCACGCAGTCTGCAGTTCCNTTACCCAGAGCTCTTCATTCCAGATAAATCCTTCCTCAGGGCATGCTGGATAATTCACAGAGTATGGATGGCTCCCCATCAGGGTGGGAGCCCCCATCCCAAACTGGGGGATCCGCAGCATTGGCACAGCCCTCAGACTGAACAGCATCTTGGGAAGGTGGAAGGGGAGCCACAATTGCTGCTGGATGTGTCCTCCAGGACTCTGGTGCGTGTCCATGTTTGTGGTGAGTTGTGAGCTCTTCATCCTCCTCTTCATCTCCCTTCTGAAGGGGAAAATCTCAGCCTGAACTGGGAGTCATTTGCTGTTTGGTCCCTGCTAAGCAATGGATGGATAAAAAGGGAGAAAAGTTTTCCTAGAATCATGGAATGTCCTGAATTGAAAGGGACCCACGAGAGCCAGACATGGGCTTCTCTCCTTGCACAACCACCTGACCCAAAACACACCTCTCAAAGAGCAATCCCTCCACTTGCACTCACATCTGGAGGCTCCTCTCCTCTTGCAAGTGTGTTTGTTCAGGGAGGCTGAGGCAGGAGCAGGAGGAAAGGCTGGTTCCTGCTGCAGAGTCACCTCTTGCCCTGATCCAGCATGGCTTGGGCCTCTCTAACTTCTTANCTGGTGAGAGATGGGCTCTGTCTCCATGGAGGAGCTCAGTTTTCCACTGCAGGAAACAGCCCCTCTCAGCCAATTCTCATTTCACAAATCCTCTCTTTCCGATGCCGAGCCCTGAGAGCTGTGCCGGCACCAGAAATAGCTGGTTAAGGCAGACGATGCGGGGAGGTGAAGGAAACCTAATTAAACAGAGGAGATTCTTGGACACACTGATATTCCCAGGAATGCAGTGCCCTCTCCCGGGTCCAGGGTTACCTGGGCTCCACCCCGGGGAAGGGCAGGAACAAAAGACACTTGGTTTCCCCATGTGCCATCCAGGAGCTGAGGGTGCCCACGGATTTGGGATCCCCATAACCGGCTGCTGCCCACGGAATGCTGAGCAGGACATGAGAGGGAGCATTGCAGAGAAAATCCTACAAAAACCCCAGCACTGGACTGTTCATTAAAGGAAAACATGGAGAGACCACGATGTAAAACCCTTTCCAACTCCTCGCCAGGAGGGTGGAGCCGGGGCGGGTCAGGACTGGCTCCCAGGAAATAGGAACAGGACAAGAGGTGCATCAGGGGAGGGTCAACTGGGACAGTAGGAGGAATTTCTGCCTGGAAAGGGTGGGCAGGCACTGGCAGGGGCTGCCCAGGGAGGGTTGGAGTGCCCAGCCCTGGAGGTGCCCAAGGAATGTGGCACTCAGTGCTCTGGGCTGGGGGAAAAGGTGGGCATCGGGCACAGGGTGGACTCCATGGGCTGGGAGGGCTTTTCCAAGGTGGGCATCGGGTACAGGGTGGGCTCAAGGGCTGGGAGGGCTTTGCCAAGGTGGGCATCGGGCACAGGGTGGGCTCCAGGGGCTGGCAGGGCTTTTCCAGCCTCAGGGAGCCTGGGATTCTGTGGCAATACCAGGAGATGCTGGAGTTGAGGCAGCACAGAAAAGGTGGGAGGGGACTCCTGGGTCAGGCTGTGTCAGGACTAAATGCTGTGCTGGCATCTACTGCCTCCTGGGGTTGGCAGACAGAGATTGAGAGGACTAATGATCACCTGATCCATGGGGAGATGGACACAGAAAGGCTTCTGCAGAACTCAAACCAGCACCACGATGTGATGGGATGATGCTCCACCAGGAGCAGCAGAGATGACATCCCAACTCCTCCTGCTCCTGCTCCACGTTCCTTCCCCACAAAGGCTTGTGTTGGTCACAGGAGGTCTCAGAATTACACTGAGTTTTCCAGGAAACGAGTCACTATCCTAGAAATGACCTTGTAAATAGTTCTCATTGAACACACCTGAACAAAAATCTATTAGTACTCTTCAGCTTCTAAATCCTGGTGAAAATTAAAATTAAACAAAATCCAAATCTTTTGCTCAAGAACCCAGGAATATTTTAAATCTGATCAGAATTGTGTGCCACAGAGTCAACACTTCACCTTCCATCTTTATGCCTCCAGAAAAGAAACTTGTATTTTCTTTATTTATTTTTATTTTATAGACTTCATATGTATTCTTTCTTTCTTTGTTCCACTTTTATCCTTTAATTCCCTCCTCTCTGAATACAAGGAAGAAAATCCAATGCTCTAAAAACTAAAATCTGTAAATTAATGCTTTTTTTAAATCTAGTTAACTCCCTAAGCTTATGGTGCACAGAACTGGAACTATAATATTATTAAAATCAATTGTCAAACATTTAAAAATAGAAAAATATTAAAAAGAACAAGAAATATATATTTTACATTTTCATGAAAAGGACTGTATGTTGTATTATCCCTCTTGCAATTTTGTGATTTTTTCTGGTCACACTGGGGAACGTGAGGAAATAGAAGCAAATAGGATTAAGATATCAAATGTTGGGGATGTTTCATGCATTTTATCTGCCTTGCACTGGGCCAGGGACGACGAGGGGCTAATGGAAACCGGGGCCCCCAAATTTATAACAGCCTCTTCAAAGGGAAATTCTTCTGCTACATGGATCTTATTTGTGTGGGAAAACCCAATTACTGCAGGGTTCTTGTACCTCCCCGTTTTCTTTTATGATGCTTTTTGCTCTAAGTGCTTATTATGATTCGATAACCCAGTTACAAATAAACTGTGACCCTCCGCTCTTATCTCCCAATTCCCAGCTTTCCAATTTGTCACAGTTAGTTCAGAACTTGACTTCTTATTAATTACTACCACGAGGTCCTGGGGGGAGTTGCAGGGCTGCAGCATCATCTCCACTCCTGTGAGGTATCATGGAAGATCTCTGCAATCCAAATCTCTGGAGAGGCAGCTGGCCAACAAAAAATAACCCAACAAACCAAACCAAACCCAACCAAACCAAACTAAACCAACCACTAAAAACACCACCAATAAAAACCCCAAAACAACTAATCAGGAAAAAAAAAAAGAAAAAATAATCAAACCCAACAAAACCAAACAAACCTAAATCCAACAACAAAACAAAACAAATCCACTATCACTGCCACAGATTAAAAAAAAAAACAACAACAAACGAGAAAAAAGAACTCCCAAACCAACATAATAAAACCAGACCAAACCAAAACCCAACAAAAAAACCCCACCAAACAAACAAAAAACCAAATCAGAAAACCCCACAATGATAAAAAATAAAATATTTTGGACATATCTCTTGAATAGATTTGAACAGCAAATCAAAGACCAAAAGATCTTCTCTGCATCATCAGACATTTAATTTCCAACTTCTTCTAAAGCCCAGTGGTTTGAGGTTTATCCCTTCTCTGCTCTGCCTCTTCCACAACATCCTCTGAGGATGCTGCTCAGCACCCACAGGGACCTTCTTTCCATGATTTCCAGTGCTGGAAAACCTTCCACATTCCCAGAGAACAACATCCAGGTTCTCAGCCCCGAGGAGCTGCCACAGTTTTCCCAGGTACTGAGCCCACATACAGAGCAAAACAAGGAATAAACCAACATCTGAACCCCTCCTTTGGCTGTTTCCAGCCAACTGCCCCTGCCTGGGCCAAAGAGATGGTGAAAACGGGTGTCTCAATCACACACTGTGATAAAGTTACTCCCATTTCCCCCAAACTCCACTGTCATATATAAACTTTGCTGCAGTAACTGCAGAGTCCTGAAAACACCTGCCCCTGTAGGGAAACCTCCTGCCTCACTCACACACACACGGGAATTGCCCAGTATTTCCATTCTGGAAACCATCATCAGGAATAAGATATTTTTTCCCATGCTGGTGCTCCCAAGGCCCCCCCAAATTCACCCTGAAGAGGCACCAATCCAATGGCAGGTGTGAGGTGGGGAAACAGAGAGAGAAGCAGCTCCACAGACCTGAGCTGTTCCTTCCCTCACTGCATCCAGAGGCTTTGCCATTCCTGTCAGCCATGGGAACGCTCCGCGTGGCCCAGGGAGGATCAGCTGGGAGCCAGATTTCAGGTACAGCATTTTCCCCAGAGAAGTGATGGAGCCCATCCTCTTCCAAGGGCATTTGCATCCTTGGCATTTGGCTCTGCATCAACAGGAAGAGCTTCTTGAGATCTTTATCCCTCTCAGGAATCTGCTGGAAATGTCCAAGGATATCCTTTGGAACAGGCACACGGCTCCGGGACAGATCCCAGGGGATGACAGGCAGGGAAGGAGGGAACCACAATTTCTGAATGAATTAGACATTTACTTAAATTTGTTTAACAAAAAAAATAATTGAAGCAATGTAAAAATTCCTTGAAGCCTTCTAATTACAGAGCCTTGGCAAAGGAATCAATATGATTATTTCTGTCATCCATTAATTATGAGGCACATTTCTACAGTCAAGTGAGAGATGATAAATACTCAACTACTGTCTAATATGACTTACTGAGCCCCAATTTCAAAGTTAAACAAATAAAATCTGATTTGCAAAGTACATTATTAAATATTTCATCCATTAACCGCTGCTAAAATAATTCAGCTCTCCAATTGGAGCCATTTTTATTTGGACTATTTCCAGTGCACTCGAGGAATAACACTCGGCATCAATTACTGACCAGTTCTCATCCTGAACTTACAACGTGCATTTGTGGTGTCTGAAACACCCTCCCTGTGCTCTGGGTGATAGATGAAAGATCCAAGGTGGCTGTTTTATTTGGGGGATTTCTTTGTATTTTAATTAATGTCATCAACAAGAATATATTGATTTGCTAAGCTGGTTTTTAATGAATTATCATACCCGAAGCCCATGCCTTTTCAAAAATCTTTTTTGCCGTGTTCAGGGAGGCTTTGCCTTGAAAGGAAAGAAAAAAATAAAATAAGAAAAGAAAACAGAAAGAAAAATGAATGTTTCAATCAGTTCTAATGCTCCCCAAACCCACAGTACTTAATTTCTTGAATCTCCTGTTAGTGAATGAACAAAGGTAAAAATAACAGGCTAGTTATAAACTAGTACTATGATGACATTGTGAATTATTTAAAAAGGGCATATTCAGTGTGACCATAGAGCCATCAATCATAATAGACATTGATGAGAAAAAGAGGTTTCAGTCACTTCCTATCTGCCAGGAGAACAATTCTATCTCGCAGGTAGCTCTGAAGTGCCGCTGACCCGATGTCACTCGCATTGTTGCTCTACCCTTTGAACGGGCAGAGCAGAGTCTCTCAATATTAGAATCGAATGAGTAAATAAATCCCCAGTTCAGCGCCGCACTCCTTCCGAGTGCACACTTCAATTTGTCTAACAATGGGCAGGACAGAGAAGCAGGAATCTCTTCAAGCAGGGATGAATTTTTTATGGCTGCTCCAGTCCGGCTGCAAAGAATGGGGTTTTAAATGGGAGCGGCGCTGCTTTTAGTGGCAGCCCCCAGAGACAAGGTCTTGGGGAAGGGTTTTGTGTGCCATTCAGCCCTTTCCCAAGTGTGTGCCTCTGGCTCTGCCTTCCTCCCAGAGCTGCTGCCAAACCACCCCATTGTGGGGCTCACCGGGATTCCTCCCAGAGGGAATGAAATCACCCCCTCACCTCCCGGCACTCCCAAACACCCGAGTGTTATAAACCTGCAGGGAAAAGCCTGGTTGAACCAACCCAAATCCAAACCCCGGCTCAATCAACAAAATCCGAAACCTGGCTCAATCAACCCAAATCCAAGACATGGCTCAATCAACCCAAATCCAAGAATGGCTTAATCAACCCAAATTCAAAACCTGGTTTAATCAACTCAAAAATAAAACCTGGCTCAGTCAACCCAAATCCCAAATCTGGCTTCATCAACCCAAATCCAAAACCTGGCTCAGTCAACTCAAATCCCAAACCTGCCTTAATCAACCCAAATCCCCTGGTGGCTTTAAAAGGGAGCAAATATTGCAGCTGAAACCATGACTGTGGAGTCAGAAGGGAGAGAGAAAATCACTCCAACTCTTAATTTGTGCTGGATTAATCTGGGAGAGAGTCTTTCACCTGATCCCCCACATAATTATACCCGAAACTTTCCCTTGGATCACAAGTTCCATCGTAGTTGGTTACTCTAATTAGCCCTCAGATTCCTGTGGCTGCAAAGACAGAATAAATTGTGCAGAACTCCAGCTTTGCACAACAAACACTTCACCCACAATCCCGGGGATGCTTCCCATGGCACCCCAGGGAGGCTTCCCTGGACTGCACACCCTGAGAGATGCTTTGGCAAATTCTTCTAGTTCTGGGCACTGGCACTGAGGATGCAGGGATGATAGAGGACAATGCAGGGCTCAGGAATGTGGGGATGAGGGAATGCATGGATGTAAGGATACGTGGATGCAGGGATGAGGGGATGCAGGGATTGAAGGGATGAAGGGATAGAAGGGATGCAGGGATAAGGGGATGCAGGGATGAGGGGATGCAGGGATTTAGGGATAGAAGGATGCAGGGATGTAAGGATACAGGGATGTAGGGATGCAGGGATTGAAGGGATGAAGGGGTGAGGGGATGCAGGGATGAGGGGATGCAGGGATGAGGGGATGCACGGCTGAGGGGATGCAGGGATGTGGAGCTGCCTCCCTGCCTGCCCCAGCCCCTCTCAGCTCAGCCCTCAGAGCCTGCAGCAGCATCCCTGCCCTCCACGTACTCCTCATCCTCACTCCCACTGCAGCAGCGCATCCAGGGAATCCATTCATCTCCCTGTAACCTCGTACCACTCCAAACCTGTGCATTGCCACTTAATTGTTACTAACAGGTAAATCAAAGGTAAAAGAGAACTAATTAATTTTCCAGCTCAGTTTTATTTTACTGTTACTGTTTTGAGAAAATAGAACTAAACCCCATTAGTGTTAAGGTAAGACCATGAAACAACATAATATAATGCAAGAAAGACATTTAATAGCGTAGAGGAATGTTAAATTACTAATTAACTCCAAGTTACTGTATAAAAAAGCAGAGTAATTTACAGGATTATTGCAATATGCAGCTTAGATTGCCACAAGGGTCAGCTGGGGAGCATTTCCTGCTATTTCTTTCAGTGGGGTGGTTATTGTAAAATTCCTCTCACATTAAAATCTACTGTCCTTACCCACAGTTCAGTGCTGCTAATTAGCAGCCGCTGAGATTTCCCGAGCAGTCATTTTTTTCTGTGTTAAGCTGCCAAATGTTCCCAACTGCTTGAGATGCTCCATACCCCGAGTGTCCTGCTGCCCACCCTGCTCCGGGTGCAGCACCCAGGAAAGGGAAACATTATTGTCCTTCTCTTTGTCTTAGCAAGCCAGGCCAGCAGAGCCCTTCTGGTGCCTTTGGCTGAGCCACACAACTTAGAAATGTCTATTTTCCCCCTCTTTTTTCCCCTAAACACTCCCTATACTGCTCCAACCCCAACACTGGAAGCTCTCCAATCTCTGGGTTTTTCCATTCAAAAGCGAGTGTTTCCACATTCTATTTAAACAAGAAAGCGAGAAAAGACATCTTTTAGTTTTTACCTAAATATATAAGAAGAATGCCATAACTTTGATTAATAATTGATTAAATAAACCATCCACACATCAAAGGCAGGAAGAAGAGCTGTTCCACAGAAAGGCTCCACTATCAAATAGCACTTTGTTGTCTTAAACACTGCTCAGATCTGCAGCATTACATAGCTCGTTGCACATTAATGTTTGAGGTTATAAATGGCAGTGTTTCCCAAAGAGTTTATTGTCATTATTATTATTATTATTATTATTATTATTGTTATTCTAAAAGAGAAATAGAATTGAGCTTTCATTTTTTTCTAATTAAACACCAGCAGTTTTAAACCAGAGGATTTGGGCTGATAATCATAGAGCCTCCTCTTTCCCTCTGCCTTTTGTTGGCTTTATGACTAATTTATGTTTAACCTTCTTGAGAATCCACGGTCACAAGACACTTTCTAAAAAAATTCAAAGCAACTTTCGCTGTGTCCAATAGAAGGGCAAAAGGTCTTGGGAGCCGGGAAATGTTGGGAACTGAAAGAGGCAGCACGATCTTCTTCACCTCCTCTTCACGGCAGTAAGAGCAATCAGGAAACAACTACTAATTGCTTCATCAAAATTAAGCTTCTCCAGCTTCATACCAATTATTTCACCGTGGCTGTTCAGAGTCTCGTGTGCTTACCATCCACATGAAGGAAAAACAAATCAGGGACTGGAGCTGCAAAGCACTTCCAGAATCGCCTGGTGAACGTAGGATTAGGATTTCAGGGCTCAGCTCTCCCACCCGCCGGAATTCCCTCTTTAAATGTCCAAAGTTGCCTGAAACAGAAAGCACCTGAATATACTCGTCCTTCATTTACACATGAGAAAGGATTGTAAAATTTACTCACGACAAGAGTGCAAAATTCCTTGTGCTGACAAGAATAAATCCATTCAGTCGATGATCAAAACAGTAGCCCAAGGGTAACAAAGAACAAGTGTCAACCACATTTGCTCTGAAGTGCCACAAAAATCCCCCCTGGGAATTCCACTCATGATGCTCTGTAACTATATTTATATAAGGGGTTTTTTAAAAAAGGAGGGAATATAAAGGGGAAAAGAACTCTGTATTGAGGATGAAGAACTTTTAAACCGGTTTAATTTTTCCTTGAAAATACGAGGGTGGAGTACTTAAAATGAATTTTTAAAGTATTTAAAATAAAGTGCATTAGTCAGTGCTCAAAGATACCTTTTATTCAGCATGATGTGCAGGGACCAATTAGTGGATATATACACATGTATAACTATTAGTGGATATATACACATATATACCCATTATAAATATATATATACACACATAAATACACGCATGCACACATATATATTAGCTTTTATATATGTATTGTGTATCTATGCTGCAATTTAAGTGCTAACCCTTGAATACAGGGCGGGTTTGGTAATGAAACGCTCTTAGTGCTCCTTAAGAGCTGCCAAATACCTCCGTGTAGCTCCGGACCGAGCTCAGGATAAAAGGCTGCAGCGTTTCCCTCCCGAGCCTGGCCAGCGGCTCCTGACTCCACAGAGCACCCCAATGGGTGGAACATGGAGCACATGCTGAAACACCTTTCTGTCTGCCAAAAATAGAGGCAACCCCCCCAGTGATTGCTGGAGCCAGGGCAAGTCAAGCCCCGGTTTGTGCTCGCTGGGTTTGGGGGTTTCCTTATGCTTTATTGTGGTCTCAGTGTTTCCTTCAACACTCTGACTCTCTCCAGTAATTATTACAGCACAATTTTTGCCTCATTCCTTCATATCGTGGCAAAGAACAGAGTGATGGGAGCACAGCACAGAAAAATTCAGCTATATTTTTAAATATAAGCTTTGTATGTCATCAGGGAAGTCAAAATGCACCTGGGCAGAGGAGGCGACTCCTCTCTGGGAGACTCCAAAAATTCCTGGGTGCAACTGATCATTTTTGATTATTTTTCCCCAAACGAGGCCTTTTCCTCCTATGTCACTCGCAGAGGCAGCCAACGCCAAGCCTAATGCCATCGTGGCAAGGGCTGTTATTGCTGTGAGTGGTTAAACCCAGCCCAGGGTGCGGCTTCTGTGTGTGCTCCCGGAGGGAAGTGCCCACTCCCCTTCACCAGCTTCACCTGGGGACTGAAAAACAAGGCACGGGAATAAATAGACCAGTGGGGAAAATATTTAGCACCTACTGTTCATGTCTAGGGAGTACAACAGAACACAGTTCTCTACTCTTCCCCCACTTAAAAATAAACCCAGTTTAAGAGACACTGATATCCCCAGAATTCAGCAAAGCTTTATTTGTTCATTTTATGGACTGGGATCATCCCGGAGTATCTTTTAAAAGCTGTCACCATGGCAGAGCCAGAAAAATGAGCTTTTGAACTACTTTTTTTTTCTCTTAAGCATCACCTACGTTTCATGATGTGAAATGCTGCATTTCCCCAGGTTTCTGCCCACCCAGCCGGGTCCATCCCCCCCATCGTGGAGGGGTGCCCGCCCCGCTGGCAGGCTGGCAGTGCCCCGCGGGCTCCGGGGCGGCAGGAATGGCCCTTGCCCTGGCACCAGGCACGGCGGGGCTCAGCCCCAGGGCCGCGCTCCTGCCGAGCATCCTCGGCCGCGGCTGCCCGGCCTGCTGTGCCGGCTGCGGGGCGGGATGCGCGGGGGGCACTCGGGGCCCGGCCCGGCCCTAATCGAAGTGGCAGAGCCGTCACCGTCCATCTATACCATGGGCTCCTCCCGCCTCCAGAACTCCCAAACGATCCCGCTGACAGATCCCCGGGAATCGGCCTGATCTGCGCAGCCCCCGCTCAGTCCCAGCCGAGCCCTCCCAAACCACCCGGGGAGCAGCGCTCGGTCGGAGCCCTCCCGTGCCTGGCACAGTCGGGGGCACCTGCGGTTCCCCCGCGGAAAGCCACGGCCACAACGCCAGCAGCGACCGCGGGAGCGCCCCGGGCAGGGCGAGGGCAGCGCTGGCACCCGCAGCATCATCCGCTGGCGCCGCATCCCGGCGGGCACCGTGCCCGAGCCGCACAGGGCACCAATCCTGCCCAGCCTGGCAAGGATTATCTAGTTCAGGCTGGTTCACCAGTCCCTGTCAGGTTTGAACAGGGCAGGGATTACCTGCAGGAAGGAAGAGTCAGCAAGGGAGGAAAGGAAGGCCCGCGGGCAGGGCTGGGGACAGTGCCCGGAGGTGCTTTCAGAGCAGAGGGAAAACACCCTTTAAAAAAACCTTTTTACTAAAATTCTGGATTCAAACTGCACCAAGAATTTCAAAGCATCAGTTTCTCTGGTTTGTTCACTGAGTTTGACTTAGCTTTTTTTAAAATGTCCTTGCTCCAAAATGAACAGGAACAGGAGCAAAGTGTGTGTTTCCTTCCAGTAACAACAGGATAAAATTCCCTTAACTGGAAAACCGCCCAGTGAAGGTGAAGCCTTGTGTGTTATGGGAGGAGATTATCTAACCCAACGTTTCATTGATTTTTAAAAATGTTCTAATAGTGGATACAACCAGAAGGAAAACTTTT
Organism: Sakesphorus luctuosus; assembly: GCA_013396695.1. Lineage (NCBI taxonomy): Eukaryota > Metazoa > Chordata > Aves > Passeriformes > Thamnophilidae > Sakesphorus > Sakesphorus luctuosus. The sequence continues at coordinate 204,130 of VWZD01007432.1, read as the reverse complement.
GGAAGTTTTAAAGATTGTATTTCCTGACTGTGGATTCTTCATGCAAAATGATGCCCTTAGTGCAGTTCTAAGGTTTGTGGAGATTCACTTCCAGAGAAAATGCTTCCACAGCAGCTGGACAGCCCACAGGAAAACAGGGAAATGTAGGGAAACAAGCTAAAATGATGCTGGAATTACACAATTACATATATTGCATTAAATGAAAACTGCATTAATTACATTTTTAACAACAGCTTCCTATGTCTCAGGAAACGTAAAAACTCAGTTGCCTGTTTGGTTTGGACATACTGAGGTAATATTAGCACTTAAAAATGAATTCCTGCTATTTCATGACTTCAGTGCAACTCAAACCACGCTCCAGTCACACGCAGATGAAGTTTGAGAGGACACTGATCTCCAACTCCAGCAGCTGGTACCTTCTGGGAGCTGAAGGATTTTAATTTTCCTGCTGAATCTGAGACCAAAATTTCTGCACTAGTCCCCCCACTAATTAATGCACCACTTGAGCTCACTAACTAGACCAGGCCAACAGATTTTTGGGTTGCTCGGGTTCTTTGGATTGCGGAAATTGTCGTCATTGGCTTTATATAATTATCGGAGCCCAACTCCTTTGCTTCCTGAGATCCCAATTGCTGCTGCCAGCATGGGAGAGAGCAAGGTTTTCTTCAGGACAGCGTTACAATCTCAGAGTTCCCTCCCCTGTCTGTGCTCAAGGGCTGCTGGTGATGTCAGTCCTCAGTGCTCTTCCCAGAGAAGTCCTGGAATTGCTCACTTTTGGCAATTTATGCCTTCAGCTTCAATGGGCTTTTTCTCTGATTTCTTCTGTATGTAGTTAATATCCTTCTCCTTCCTGCCTTCCTTCCTTATAAAGGATATAAATAAAGGGTTTTTCTTATGCTGTGCCTCGAGACATGTTCTCTTTGGTCATTGCTATCACCATGAATCACTATTTATTAATGAATTGGCAGCTCATTCTCTATATGATGACGTGTTTCAATTCAGTGTCACTGTTCTTATCATCTTGCCTGGGACATGCTCAAACAAAATGTATTTTAGATTTTTACCAACTGTTGTAGCCACTCACTACTTGAGTGTGGCCTTGGGGCCCATCTCAGATCTAGTCCAGCCCTTTTTATTGGATTTCTCTTTCCTTACGTTGTGTAAAAAGGATATACAAGTATTTTAGCAAACAGAGTTGCTCTTTCAAACTGAGGGGAGGGAGGTCTTTAGCAGTGCATGCAGAAGACAATTATTACCTTCCTGAGTAATGATATCAGGATGTCTGAATATCTCAGTGATGGCACTCCAGAACTGTGTTGACATTTTTGCTGACATATTGGAGTCCTGGTAGTGCTATATATAAACTATCTCACCACAGCCAAATATTAGGCCTTTCAAACCCATTCTGGATGCAGAGTGATCTACACACATCCCCCTCATTACTGTTAATGAGGCCTCCCCTGATGCCGAGAACATGGACGTTTAAAATCTCATTAAAATTTAAACTATCATCCCTCGCCTTTTAGGGTTGTGCCTTTTCTCTGAAGAACAATACATGGCATATACCCATTATTTTGGGAGATGATTCCAAGCTGAGCTTTCACCTGACACAACACTTCTCCCGACCCTCCTCCTGTGCTCTACCAGCACCACCAACCTCAAGTTCAGCTCTCAAAGCTTTATTTCTCTTTCAACTCCCTCCTTGGCTTGAGGCAGCACGTCCCCCATCCTGACTCCCCTTATGCCTCAGAAGCAGCTCCCAGAGCTGCTGCTCTGCTGAAGGTGGCAAAGCAAATTTTGGTCTTGTCACCTTTCTCTCCTGCACAAGGGTCTGATCAGGCAGCTCCAGTGAGACGTGGCTGTCCCAGGCAGGGCAGTCCCACCTCCCTTCCCTCTGCCCCAGTGGGCCTGGAGCCCAGGGAGATGTTCCCTTTGAGGACAAGGATCACCACCAGCATTGCATCCAAAACCTGCATGGGGAGAACGTGCCAACCTCAGTGTTGGACCCCAAAGTAATGTGGTTTATTCTACCTGTCACATCCCCCTTGTGCTCCACAACTTCTAATCTTCTTTGTGCCAAATAACAATTTTTGGTGCATATGAGGAAGGAATTTCAATTATCACATTTTAATTCTTGGTTCTGCCTGAGAAACTTGAAAAATGCAACGTTTTGAATTCATCCTTCAAAAAGGGAGAGGAGGGAAGGAGCTGGATTTTTCTTTACTCTGTTTTGTCTGTGATTGGGGGTTTCTCTGATCCAGAAAATCCCTCCTAAATTTCCAAGAAACCTGCACTTGTGGTGGGAGCACAGGTAATTCTGCACCCCAGCAGCCTTCTGCATAGTTTCATAAATGCATAAAACAAAGGAAGGGAAGGAAATGCACAACCCCCCAGAGCTGGATTTTCCTACCCCAATTTCCCTGGGACTGGGAGTTTCTCTGCTCCAGAAACCCCTCTTAAATTTCCAGTGAACCTGCACTCATGGTAGAAAAAAAATTTCCCGAAGAGAAGCGTTCTGAATAGTTTGATAAATAGAAGGCAAAAAGGAGGGGAGGGAAGGGAAGAATCCCCAGCAAGGCCGAGCCACCCCCTCGTGTGTCGGTGCCTCAGCTGCACATCAGACATGCGGAACATTGAACCAGCCTCTTAAATATTATGACATGGAGAAAATCACATTGTGCTTTAACCTATCAACAAAGGAGCAAAGCAATTACAGAGCTAAACACAGTCGAGGAAGACCCAATAAAGAGAAATCCAAGAAAATTTGGTGAAAATTCTTAAGGGGCCTTACAATGTTTAATCATGCTCCAGGCCTAAATTAATATTCTGCTTCTAATTCAAAAGACTGAACCACAAAGGTACATCTTTTGGGTATTTTTAATAACCAGAGTACAACACTCTGTGAATTAGCAGCTGGTCTGACTGGTATTTTACTTTTTCTTTGCTTACTCAAGTAAAGCAGTTAATATTAGTATAATCATCAAACTAACATTAGTCAGACAGAGGACAGATTTTTTTTTCTGCATTGTAATGCAGAATATAAAAAAAATTAACCCCAGATTTAGAAATTCCTTTGTGTATTAAATAATTTTTCTTAGGCAATTTCAATAAAACAAAAAAAATTGTTATATTCACACATTTTATAAAACAAACAGTAGATTAAAGAGTACATAAACACATGGAAGACAGTAAAAAATCCCATTATGTGCTGCTACCCACTACTAATCAAGTGACATGAAAAATATTTATGGAAATTTATCCATCCTGCTCAGAATTGGTGGCAAAATACACTTCCCTGAGCTGAAAGTGCTGGTTAGCTGATTCACTTCTGGGTTGGTTTTTGTTCAGCCCCAGCTATTTGCAAATGTGTCACTGGATGAGACACTTGGTTTTACATCCAGTTTGCGGAATAACCCATTAAATAATATTTGTTTGCTCAAGCTCTACACAGACTTGGAATAATCCCATACAGTTGTCAAAGAGAAAGATAATTTTCCTTAAAATAAATAAGAAGCAGAGATTGGAAAGCTCAAAAATGTGAAACAAAAGGACAGTGCAACTCTCTGATTTGTTAATGCTGCTCTGATGGTGAAGAACAGTCCAGGACGTCTCAGACAGCTCAAGGACTTTATGGAGTTGGCCTCACCTGCAGGTTATGCCAGGTAGGGGGTTCCAGCTTAGTCACTGACAACATGCCATGGATTCAGCACAGAGATGCCCATTTTCATACCATTCCTACTTAAAATTGCAGCCAAAGGAGCCTGAAGCCACACTGACCATATGCAACATTTTATATCACTAAATTCCTGTTTCTGCTCATCTTGTGTTGCATTTGTTGTACAAAGAAGAAAATAACAAACCTACAGAGCTGGAAAGGGAGGTGGGCAAGAAAGCGTGGGAAGGAGATTTCATCTCTGAGACAACATGAATCCTCTCCTCGGAGTGTTTCCCTTTCCCATCTGTGTCTGTTTGTACCTCTGCAGCTTTGGGCTGGTTGTGCCACTCTGTGTTAGAACATGGTATGGACACAGCACAAATCCAGGCTGGGCAGAGAAGGGATGGGCAGCAGCCCTGGGGAGAAGGACTTGGGTGTCTTGGAGGATGAGAAATTCCACTGNCCTGCCCATGGCAAGGGTGGCACTGGGTGGGCTTTAAGATCCCTTCCCACTCAACTCATTCTACGATACCATTCTGTGATATGATATTTAATAAAACAAAGCTGCACCTTCCAACACCATCTCCTGCTGCCACAACACATCCTTGCAGGTGGCTCCCTGGGCTTGCTGAGCTCTGTGGCCCCAGCAGACCCACAGTGAATATGCCCAGGGCTCCTGCTCTTGCCATCCGTGGGCAGAGCAGGATGGTGAGGGACCCATGGATTGCCATCAGGAGTCCCCCCAGCCCAGCCCAGCCCAGCCCCAGGCACAGGATGGAGAACCTGGGAATGGCTCTGGAGAGGACACAGCAGCCCCTCTCTGCAATGGGAGCTCGGCAACGTGCCGCAGGTAACATTTTTAATATCTTCATGGATTAGTGCCCAGTAAAGCTCAGCTTATGACAGTGTTTACACACGGTCTTAGGCAGAGCCCCACGCTCAGAGCTGCTCCGAGTCCCTCTGCTGTGGCCATCTGCTTCCACTGAGAGGATTTGCTCAGGGAAAAACAAAAAGAGACCTAATGCAGGGCCTTCTCCTCCTCACAGTCCCTGCCCATGCCAAACCCCAGTGAGGAAGCTCCTTCCATCACTTATTGGTTTTTCTCAGAGTTACCTTAAGGAAATAATGATTTAGAATAATCGCATGGAATTGTCAAGGAGAAAGATAATTTTCCTTTAAATAAAGAAGAACAAGATATTTAAATACATTTTTTTAAGAAGTAGAAAGTATTATTCTCTATCTCAAGGGAAAACCTGCCTTTCCAGGGAGCCTTGTTTGCCATACAGTGCTCAGCAATGTGCCCACTGCCCATCTTCTGCAGCACAGGGAGAACAGAAATGGATCAGAAACATAATCCCAAGTAATGGGAGATTATTTTGCTTATTGGTGTTTCACCAAAATCTATAGGAGGGGATAAAACATAAGGAAAGATTGGCTTGACAGAGGAGGGAATGACTTCATTGTGCAAGCGATGACGGAAAGGGACCCAAACAGGAAGGAGAAAAGTCAGCCAAGATCTGGACGGTTGCAGTGAGCCCTTTGGGGCTCCATGTGCCAGAGCCACTCACACAGCAGCCACTGCAGGCTCCCTCCCCAGCACTCCCAGGAAAATTAAGCTCAATTTAAAGGACCGTATCGCTCTGTCACATTTATTTTACATCTACTTGAAAACATTGTCCAGATTGCAAAAGGACGAGCCAGGAATCAAACTTAGTTAAACTATTAAATCAGCGTGGGGAAAAAGAGGGGAAAAGATGGTAAGAAACACTTTGTCAGCAAGGAACATCTGAGCAAATCCCAAGGAGAGCTTAATTAAGGAGGAAAAGCAATTTTGTGTCAAAGCACCAGCCTAGAAACAGGTTGTAAAGCACATATTCCTCCCCTGCTGAAGGGCAGGGGGTGCTCCCGGCATGTGCTCGAGAGCAGAGCCCTGCCCGGAGTGCCGGGGCCAGGCTGGATCCCCAGAGGGCACTGCAGGGCACGAGCCCCCTGAGAGCGACCAGTGCTCTGATCCACAATGGCAAATCCCATCCCTCCCTGTAATGTCTGCAGACAACGGGATTTAAGGTGTCCCTTCCATTACCCGAGTGCACAAATCACTACGAGGTGAGAAGACAGCGGGCACAGAGGGGCACGGGGAGGGCACCGGGGAGTGCAGGGAGGAGCAGCAGAGAGGCTGGTCTGGCTCTGAGAGCAGCTCCTGGGAGCAGAACGGGTGGGAAATGATGCTGTGTTTGCTGGCCTGTTCAGGGGGCAGAGTGTGGGAATATCCCTGGCTTTGGCACCATGGCAGGAAGGGACACTGGGAGATGTGGTACCACCTGTGTCTCAGTTGGCATCCCCTCCAGGGTGCACTCCCCAGCCCTGGAAGTGTTCAAGGCCAGGCTGGATGGGGTTTTGGTCAGCCTGGGATAGGGGAAGGTGTCCCTACTTATGATGAGGAGTTGGAACTGGATGAGCTTTAAGGTTAAGGTCCCTTCCAAACCAAACTACTCTGGGATTAATTCACTCCCATTGGTGCTCAGACCAGCTCTAACAAACCCAACTGTTTCATGGCAGAGTAGACAAAAATTGAGCATGAAAAGAGCATTTGGTGAGAGAATCAAACCCAGTTCTCCCAAACCCCGAGAAAACATTGTGCAAAAACAGGGTCTAATTTCACTAAATATTCCTTTATATTTTTTTGGTCTGAGTCATCTCCAGTCTAGGCTCACAAAGTCTCTCAAATTTTGCAACACTTTCCTCTTCTTTCTTCCACATCACTGTATGATGCCATGATCATACTGGACAGCAGAAGACACAAGTCTCTGCATCTCCAACTTGCCCTTTTTACCACCACCCTGATTTTATGGAGGAAGGAGCCATTTCACTGAGTATCAGGCCCTGTTAGACTGGCTCCTCAAATATTTCCCACAGTGTATGCAAGAAACAGGCTCAAAAGAGCCTGCCCAGGTGTGCCCCACCTGCTCAGCCAGGACCCACCACAACGGGGTTGCAGCCCTGGTACCACCACAGTTCAGGCAAATAAATTGTAATGACTGCGAAGGAGCAGGGACTGACTTAGCACTGCAAGACATGCAGAGGAAATGAAAGGAAAACATTTTGCTGGGATCAGCCAAGGGGAGAAGGGCAGCCCACAAGTCCAAACGTGCTCATCTCTCTCCACTGCAAATATTGGAAGGGATTTGGAACAAAGACAGTCATTAAATCGTGGGTTTTAAAAGCCCACTGCACTTAAAGCCCAGCTCGGCCCCCTCAGCCTGAAGGGCTGTTTCATGGCAGGGGAAACCTGGAGACATTTAACTCTCTCTTGAATTTATCTTCAAAACTTCACACTAATTCTTAGTGTCTAGTCACTTATTTGGAGCATTTTTACTGAATTTTAATACCTTTAATTCTTTATCTACAAATTGCTCCTTTGTTAGGGACAGACATGAGAAGAAACCACCACACCTGGCCCCATGGCAGGCAGAGCAGTCCCCCAGATCATCTCCCAGTGGGCTTTCCAGTGGGGACACTGGGGGCTCCTGATGGCCCTGATGGACTTCAGGCAGAGCTCTGCTCAGTATGGAAGCCCATTTAACCAAAATAATGCCATCTTCTGCAAAATTCTGCTCTCCCGTGGGATAATGAGGGTGGAAGTGCATTAGTAAGTCAGGTGCTCCACCCAGTTGTGAGACAGGCCCGGGAGGGGGCACATGTGGCACTGACTTCATGGAAATGCAGCTCCTCCAGTGTGGCTTTTAATGGAGCTTTGAAGGTGCTTCTGAAGATTTGAGAATTTATTTTCCTGGTGGACGCAGTTGTCGTCTCTTGGAATGGTTTCAACACATCATTTAGTTAATCTGTGTTTTCTATATTTACTCAAGTTTATCTAATCTGTGAAACCACCAATCTGCAACAATTAGCTGAATACGTAACAAAAATTCTCTCACCACTAATGGGTGAATCTGTTTATAAAAATATTCTTGAATGTCTCCCTGTCCCTCTGTTTCTGCAAAATTTGGAATGAAAAAGAAAATAATATTTTTTTCTTTCCTTCTTTTTTCCAGGTGATTTTTGAATTCCCCCTTTTTCATCACTTATTCCTTTCTTTTCCCCACATGGGCAGTGCTGAAGCACCACAGCCAAACTGGCCCCACCAACTTCTGACCTAATCAAAAGTCAGAACTATTAAAAAAATCTGTTGAGACACAATTTTTACAGTAATTTCAGCCCAATTTTGTCCCCATTATATCAGAGAAACAAGTTGTAAAGCACATTTTAGGTAGAAGAACTATAAATATCTCTCCAATACTTTTACTGGGCTGATTGATCTCATGGAATCCCAGAAGGGTTTGGTTTGAGGGGACCTTGAAGACAGTCTCATTCCAGCCCCTGCCATGGGCAGCGACACCTTCCACAGGGCCAGGTTGCTGGTCTAAGTGACAGCAGGTTATAGGAACAGAAAAAAATGAATTCTGAACCCCTAAAATCCTTCCATGCTCTGCACTGACCACACCGGTGCCCTCCATGGCTCTGAGAATGCAACATCACCTGACAAACCTTGGGAGAAATTCAAGGAGGATTTCCCAGCTCTCCTCTCCAGGTGGGAGAGGGCAGGACACGGAGGATGCTCAGGCTCACAGCCCTCTGTGGTGGGCAGAGCCCACCGTGCCAGCCCAGCAGCTGCCACAAGGGAAGAGCTCCCTTGGAGCCAAAGCCTCCCCAGTGTTCTCTCTCCATTTGACAGAGTATTTGTAAAATGCTCAAACCTTGCATATAATGCGGAATGCTATTAAGTAGAATATCTAAAGTACTTAAACTAATTATGCCTATTTTGTAAGATTAATTATAATTAATAATTTAACATATTTTATCATTTAAGTCAGTATCCGTTCTGATCTTTAACTTTAGAGAGCACACTGTATACGTACCACATAATTAGGGCTTATGTATCACATAATTAGGGCTAAATACTAGGAAATCAGGCTAATTAGACCAAATCAAACTGAATTATTTAAGCTTTTTTTTTAATTTTACATGTAGAATATTTGGTAATTAAACCCTGATTTCATTTTCTCGTGCTGGCACATCACACTTGTCTCTCAGCCGTCGGGATAATGAAGCTTTCTGGAAGTGTTTGTCAGGGAGGGCTGGACTGGGATCGTGGGAAGGGGCACAGGAGGCACCGAGGGGAGCACAGACATGGCACTGAGCATTTAGGAGGAGCTGAGCCACAGGAGCATCCCACGAACACACAAGGCTCCTCCCAGCTTGGCACTTTCCAGCACACAGTGTGTTCCCACAGCACTGTCAGGAGTTTGTGTCAGCCCAAAGCTGAGGAGAACCTGCAGCAAAGCATCTCTGAGTCCCAGCGTGGGTCAGGCTGGAAGGGACCACAGTGTCACCTGGTCCCACCTCCCTGCTCAGGCAGGGTCACCCCAGAGTTGGATGGGATGACCATCCCATGGCACAGGATCGTGTCCAGATGGCTCTGGAATGTCCCCAGTGAGGACACTCCACACCGTCTCTGGTCACTGCACAGCAAAGAAGTTCTTCCTCCTGCCCAGGTGGGACCTCCTGGGCATCAGTTCCTGCCTGTTCCTCTTGTGCCATGGCTGGGCCCCCTGAGCAGAGCCTGGCCTCTGCTCTGCCCCCCTCCCCTGGGCATAATTTCCTGCCTGTTCCTCTTGTGCCATGGGCTGGGCCCCCCGAGCAGAGCCTGGCCCCTGCTCTGCCCCCTCCCTGGGCATCAGTTCCTGCCTGTTCCTCTTGTGCCATGGGCTGGGCCCCCCGAGCAGAGCCTGGCCCCTGCTCTGCCCCCTCCCTGGGCATCAGTTCCTGCCCGTTCCTCTTGTGCCATGGGCTGGGCCCCCTGAGCAGAGCCTGGTCCCTGCTCTGCCCCCTCCCTGGGGCACTGCCAGCCATGGGGAGGTCCCTCTCAGGGTCCCCTCTGGAGGTGAACAGCCCCAGCTCCCTCAGCCTGTCCTGCTCCCAGGGATGCTCCAGGCCCTTCAGCATCTTTGTCACCCGCCCCTGGACCTGCTCCAGGAGCTCCATGTCCCTCCTGCCCTGAGGAGCCAGAGCTGGACCCAGAACTGCAGATGTGCCTCCCAGGGCTGAGCAGAAGGGCAGGATCCCCTCCCTCAGGTGATCAGGTATCTCAGGTGCTGCATGTACCAGTGCCCAAAATCTAAATATTTAAATATTCACACACCTCTGGTGTGAGCAACTGAAAATACTCCTCTGATGAAGGTAAATGTTAAGGGAATCCATAGGAGATCAAGGGCCATGGAATTGAAACCAGCCATATGCCAAGCAGTCGGGGCCCTGTGCACGTGTGGCATTCGCTGCTGCCGCCTGAGCCAGCGCTCAGCCAAGTCAATAAAAGGAATCCCGTGGACTTCCAGGGGCTTAGAGGGAACCTGCAGCTTCCCTGGGCTTTGTTTTGAAAGAGGAATGTTCCTCGTGTTTGAAGTGCTTGAGATGAGATTTGCACACTCTGACTTTTTTCGACACCAGCTCTTGAATCAAAATAAGTTGGTTTGTGGGTGGTTGTATTAAAATCTCACATCATGTAAAAGTGGGGAAAGTGGACATGTGGCAAAGCCAGAGGATCAGGTGGCCCCCAAGCCATCCAGACACAGGACACAGTGGAAATTGTCACTGAGGCCATGGAAGAGAGGGAAGAGCTTTGGGGAAAGCAGCAAACCAACATTTAACTGTAGGAGACAGACCAGGGAGATGTTGTCCAGCCCCTCACCTCAGGAGTGCAGCATCCCCAGCAGCATTCCCATCACTTCTCCATCTTGCAGCATCCCCAGCAGCATCCCCACCACTTCTTCATCCCCAGCAGCATCCCCACCCCTTCTTCATCCCTGCAGCATCCCCAGCACCATCCCCAGCAGCACCCCAATCACTTCTCCATCCTGCAGCATCCCCAGCAGCATCCCCACCACTTCTCCATCTCTGCAGCATCTCCAGCAGCATCCCCACCACTTCTCCATCCCCAGCAGCATCCCCACCACTTCT
>VWZD01007432.1:149302-193400 GCA_013396695.1 Sakesphorus luctuosus | reverse complement strand
CCCCATCACTTCTCATCCCCAGCAGCATCCTTGAAACAGCCACCACCCCCTGGAGCTCCACCTACAGCTAACACTCCTCATTTCCACATTCCCAGATCCCCAGTTTTCATGGACACAGAGGCAGAACCCAGCCCAGGACCCTGGGGCTGAGGGACATGCTCAGCTTAGTTTTGCCAGTGTCCTTTAAGGTGCTTGTTAAAAGTATTTTTTATCTGACTTTTTTCCATACAAGGCATTAAAACCCTCAGGTGAAATTCTACAATCCCCCCAATCCCATGTTTCCTGTCCCAGCAGAAAGGCACCTGCTCTGCTCAGGATTCTGCACGGCGCAACCTCCTCACTTGGTGGTAAAACACGGAACACAAATCGAACTCAGAGTACAAATAAACAATTAATAAACATTGACTCTATGGATTTCTGTTTCTCTCCAGCCCTGTGAACAATATCTGCCGTGCACAAATCACGAAATGAAGCTATTTTGATTTTTTTAAAATAGCGTTTTCTAAATCATTATTTTATTTGTCATTTATTACACATTTGAATTGGCCTGGAGTCATCCTCGCTCAGGATCAGCTGCACAACTTGGTTTAAAAGTCAATTTTCATTTACTCCTATGAAAGGAAGAAGTTGTTTTTATGTGTTTCTAATCACTTTTTTAATACTTGCCTTGATCAGACACAGAGATTTAGGCAAAAGGGAAGTTTCAGAAGAGGAATTATTGAGTAAAGCTCCACCATGTGCAAAGAGGCAGCTCTCACTGCAACTGCAACTACAGTCAGTTGTATTTTGGCTATTTAATTAATGTGCTAAGTCAGTATCATGTGGGGAGGATTTACATGGAAATACACTCAATCCACACACTCCTATGCAAAAAAATTTAACTCACCTGATTTAAAAACATCCCCCAATTAATGACCACTGAAGAATACTGGAATATCAGTGTAATTTTAGGGTTTAATTAAACAGACTCCCTTCCCCAGCTGAGTAAAAATAATAAATATTTTCAGGTTTAAAGCATTCCACAGTGATTCCCACACTGGTGGCAGCTCCAGGACTTCACGTGCAGCACAGCCACAAAGAATAATTTAACACCCATTAATAAAGGAATTTTCAGAGGAGCTCGAGCTCAAATTATATCAATCTTCTACTGTTCCAAAATAAACGCATCAGGTGGCATTTAAATGCAGGTGGCTAACCATTTTATCAGTGCACATATTTAAGCTATTAGAAATATAATTAGAAAAATTAAATTAAACACACTTAATGCAGATTCTAATTCGAGCAACACTGTCCTTATCATTATGCCATTTTTATAGCAAATTATAAAGTATGTCTAAATTGTGCAGCTTTGTTGCTGACTGATAGCTGAACTCAGATAATTAAGTTGTTAACCATGTACTTCAGTGGTCAACATGGTTATATATCTTTGTCTGCTCACTCCCCCTCCTCCTTGTTTCCCCCGAGCTCAGGGGAAGCAGATGAATGGCACTTGACACTACCCACCTACACAGCCGNGCTCAGCCAAGTCAATAAAAGGAATCCCGTGGACTTCCAGGGGCTTAGAGGGAACCTGCAGCTTCCCTGGGCTTTGTTTTGAAAGAGGAATGTTCCTCGTGTTTGAAGTGCTTGAGATGAGATTTGCACACTCTGACTTTTTTCGACACCAGCTCTTGAATCAAAATAAGTTGGTTTGTGGGTGGTTGTATTAAAATCTCACATCATGTAAAAGTGGGGAAAGTGGACATGTGGCAAAGCCAGAGGATCAGGTGGCCCCCAAGCCATCCAGACACAGGACACAGTGGAAATTGTCACTGAGGCCATGGAAGAGAGGGAAGAGCTTTGGGGAAAGCAGCAAACCAACATTTAACTGTAGGAGACAGACCAGGGAGATGTTGTCCAGCCCCTCACCTCAGGAGTGCAGCATCCCCAGCAGCATTCCCATCACTTCTCCATCTTGCAGCATCCCCAGCAGCATCCCCACCACTTCTTCATCCCCAGCAGCATCCCCACCACTTCTTCATCCCTGCAGCATCCCCAGCATCATCCCCAGCAGCACCCCAATCACTTCTCCATCCTGCAGCATCCCCAGCAGCATCCCCACCACTTCTCCATCTCTGCAGCATCTCCAGCAGCATCCCCACCACTTCTCCATCCCCAGCAGCATCCCCACCACTTCTCCATCCCCAACAGCATCCCCACCACTTCTCCATCCCCAGCAGCATCCTTGAAACAGCCACCACCCCCTGGAGCTCCACCTACAGCTAACACTCCTCATTTCCACATTCCCAGATCCCCAGTTTTCATGGACACAGAGGCAGAACCCAGCCCAGGACCCTGGGGCTGAGGGACATGCTCAGCTTAGTTTTGCCAGTGTCCTTTAAGGTGCTTGTTAAAAGTATTTTTTATCTGACTTTTTTCCATACAAGGCATTAAAACCCTCAGGTGAAATTCTACAATCCCCCCAATCCCATGTTTCCTGTCCCAGCAGAAAGGCACCTGCTCTGCTCAGGATTCTGCACGGCGCAACCTCCTCACTTGGTGGTAAAACACGGAACACAAATCGAACTCAGAGTACAAATAAACAATTAATAAACATTGACTCTATGGATTTCTGTTTCTCTCCAGCCCTGTGAACAATATCTGCCGTGCACAAATCACGAAATGAAGCTATTTTGATTTTTTTAAAATAGCGTTTTCTAAATCATTATTTTATTTGTCATTTATTACACATTTGAATTGGCCTGGAGTCATCCTCGCTCAGGATCAGCTGCACAACTTGGTTTAAAAGTCAATTTTCATTTACTCCTATGAAAGGAAGAAGTTGTTTTTATGTGTTTCTAATCACTTTTTTAATACTTGCCTTGATCAGACACAGAGATTTAGGCAAAAGGGAAGTTTCAGAAGAGGAATTATTGAGTAAATCTCCACCATGTGCAAAGAGGCAGCTCTCACTGCAACTGCAACTACAGTCAGTTGTATTTTGGCTATTTAATTAATGTGCTAAGTCAGTATCATGTGGGGAGGATTTACATGGAAATACACTCAATCCACACACTCCTATGCAAAAAAATTTAACTCACCTGATTTAAAAACATCCCCCAATTAATGACCACTGAAGAATACTGGAATATCAGTGTAATTTTAGGGTTTAATTAAACAGACTCCCTTCCCCAGCTGAGTAAAAATAATAAATATTTTCAGGTTTAAAGCATTCCACAGTGATTCCCACACTGGTGGCAGCTCCAGGACTTCACGTGCAGCACAGCCACAAAGAATAATTTAACACCCATTAATAAAGGAATTTTCAGAGGAGCTCGAGCTCAAATTATATCAATCTTCTACTGTTCCAAAATAAACGCATCAGGTGGCATTTAAATGCAGGTGGCTAACCATTTTATCAGTGCACATATTTAAGCTATTAGAAATATAATTAGAAAAATTAAATTAAACACACTTAATGCAGATTCTAATTCGAGCAACACTGTCCTTATCATTATGCCATTTTTATAGCAAATTATAAAGTATGTCTAAATTGTGCAGCTTTGTTGCTGACTGATAGCTGAACTCAGATAATTAAGTTGTTAACCATGTACTTCAGTGGTCAACATGGTTATATATCTTTGTCTGCTCACTCCCCCTCCTCCTTGTTTCCCCCGAGCTCAGGGGAAGCAGATGAATGGCACTTGACACTACCCACCTACACAGCCGACTGATTAGACACAGGCCCTGCCACAGGTACACTCAATTATCTGCCTTGCCGAGATTCCAGCAGTTCCTGGAGCTGGGAGTGGGAGCTGTTTATTTGCTGCCTTTGGCAGCCCAGGGAAAGCACAACAAGCAGTCCTGGAAACTTTCCAGTCTGTTTTATCAGCTGACCCTTGGGGCAGGGTGGCTGCAAAGGTTTCTCCTCATCTCAGGAAGAGGGAAACAATAAATCCTCTTCCCACAAAGAATTCGAGGCTCAGGAGCAGCTCCATGGCCCGGCCCTGCCCCCCCAAACTGTCCAAGTGCCACCAACCCCAGAGCGATGCCAAAGCCACCCAGGGGCACATCCCTCCACTCAAGGGGTGTTTTCCTTCTCACACTTTCCTGAGTAATTAAGGGCACTCCAGGGAAATAAAAATAGTGCTCATTTACCAGTGGCTCTAATCAATAAATAGCAAGATACAGACACAGGTAGAGGTGCACAAAGGAAAACGTGGGTTGCAGCTCCCCCAGGGAAACAATTGGTATTCAGGTAACACAAATGCATTGCTGAGGATGGGATTTGTAATGGGAGGAATTATTTGTAATATGGTTGAAATGAAAGAGTTTGGGCAACTTGAAGGCTTTGGTCAGATCTCTGTCTGCATCTGTAATTTTAGGTGTTGGAGCTTTCTCCTGATTTCAGGGGAATCACGTGGGTCTTATAGAATCAAAATCTCCTGGTGTCCTGTTTTCATCAAAATAACACAGAAAATGAAAGGAAAAATCTCCTGCATTTTAAACCTCTTGAATTTTTAAGTATTCCAAACTAACTTGTGAGAGTTCTCCTTGCCCCACTGGGAACAATGGGTGTCACCAGCTCGTTTGATGCTTTTGGACACAAACCCCAATGGGAACACGTGGGAATTTCACAGAGAGATGTCCCCAGGAAGGTCAGGTGGTCACAGGGCTTATCAGAAATGTGAGAGCTGTGCTAATGACACACACCAGACTGTTTTTTCACAAAATAGTTGCAGGCATTTCTTTTCCCACTTAACCTGCCCAGATGCTGAGCACTGTCTGCACTGAGAACCAGAACAGTCATGGCCCTAATGGAGTTCCACTTCACTGCTCCTAAATGATTACAAACTAAAGACCCTCAGTTTAGGAGAAGAATGGGTGGTTTGGTTTTTTTACCATTTGCACAGGAAAGAGCAACACAAGGGGTTATTTTTATGTTATGTCATCAATAAATATTTTGATTTCATAAATCAGTTACAAAAATTCTGTTTTGTTGGAGGATTTGTTTTTCCTCCTCCTGCTGCAGTTTAGTGGAGAAGAAAAAAATTCCTGCCTGTTATCCATATTTATTAACAAATTCAATAGGATCTGGTGGTTCCCTTTTAAACTTCTGAGCACAGGAAATATTTCAAAAGACGCCTCCTGAAAGGAAAAGGAAACCACTCTGCTTGGTGGGGGGCATGAGTCTTTCCCTGGAGATCTTTCCAGGAGAGCAAACCCACACACACAGAGCCAGGCTGGGCAGCAGGATTAAAGCAAATCCTCTCCACAATGCATTTTCCTGCTCCTCACTCTACGTGACCAGACTCAACTATCCTCCCTAACAAATATGTAATTATTAGCATATAAATTTAACACCTAGCTATGCTATAACCATAATGTCTGTCTTTATTTCCTTTACTTTCTTATTATGGAAAGTTATCTCTCTGGAATTATTGTTTCCTGGTTTTTATTGTTGAATGTAATTTATTCCTCAAATTATCATTAGCTTCCACATACCTGTCAATGCTAACTTTTGATATGTTTAAAATAATAAGATTGAGGATAATTGTCCAAATGATTTTTTTTTTTGAATTTTACTCTTGAGCATTTGGATTCCCAACCCTTTTTCCCCCCACTGCCAGGGCAGGGCAGTGCTGAATGTCCCATGGTCTGCTGGGAGATGGTGAGTTCTCCTGGCTGAGCACCAACCTCAGAGTGGCAAGAACTGGAGTTTAGTCCAGCGTGAACATTTTGTATCTTGTCTAACTGTTAACTTTTGGGGACACAAAATGGATTTAACCTGAAGGAGAGTAGGGTTAGCATAGAGATTTGGGAGGAATGCCTGGCTGGGATGGTGGGCAGGCCCTGGCACGGGTTGGGCAGAGAAGCTGTGGCTGCCCCTGGATCCCTGGGAGTGTCCAAGGACAGGGGTGGCACTGGATGGGCTTTAAGGTCCCTTCCTACCCAATCCATCCTGGGAATCTGTGATGATTCCATGAAATTCCATTTGCTGGCCACAGGGACATCCTGGCCACACTCAGATATTGAAGGTGCTGGTGTAGTATAAAACAAGAGGAAGCTCAGTTTGGAACTGGAAAAACTTCTGGGAATTGCTCAATGTCCATCCTTCCCTGCCGAGGAGAACTCCAGGGAGTTGTTACAACAAAGTTTAATTTAAGGAGTCTTGTAGGAGACAATGAGTGAAAGCACCAGGCTGGAGCCACTCTTGTCTTTAGGTGTCTAAAACTAACCCAGCAGAAAACTGGGGACTGTTAAAATAAAGACACAGACAAAGCAGTTGTTCCAGAATTCCTGGGTTAACTTTCCTCTGTTCTGGTTTAAGGTCATGTTTTACCTTGTTTGGGGATGTCAGTGCAGACAACCCACTGTGAGGGGTGGGTGAATGAACTGCCCCACTTCTGCTGCCCAGCCACAGTCTCTGAAGAATCACCTCAAACTCTACCAGCACATGGGCATGATGGACACTTAAACATCTTTAATGGATCATGGAACCCCAGATTGCCTTGGGTTGAAGGGACCTTAAATCTCATCTCATCCCACCCCTGCCATGGGCAGGGACATCTCCCACCAGCCCAGGTGGCTCCAACCTGGCCTTGGACACTCCCAGGGATCCAGGGGCAGCCCCAGCTTCTCTGGGCACCCTGTGCCAGGGCCTGCCCACCCGCCCAGCCAGCGATTTCTCCCCAGTATCCAATCTTTCAGCTGGCCAGTATGTCTGGCACCAACCCCTGATCCCCTCTGAGCAGGGCAGTCGTGCTGATCTCCAGAGGAAGATTCCCCATTTCACTGAGCACCACTTCAAATGGAGCACCTGCATTCCAAACTTCACCACCCACACACTTCAGACTTCAAAATTTAATCACTCCATTTTGAACATGTTGTATGACCTGGAAGATGGGCAGGACCAACCTGAGAGATTGCTTTTTGCAAAATGAGTTATTTGCCATTAGATAAAAATCAAAACAAAGGCCACAATCACCACTAATTGAAAACCTCTCTAAAACATCAGTGTGAGGGACTTTTACTCCCATCCCCTGAAATGTGAGGGTGGACATTTATGATACACATCTAATTTGACTCAATGTTTTATAAACTCTTTTGTATTCAAAGATTAATTATTCAAATTTTTACACTAAGAGAAAAATAAACTAGTGGGAAGTAGGACAATTATACTGCCTGGTAGTTTCATTTTCTAGCATTATTTTCTCAGCAATCACAGTTTCTATTAAACTTAGTGCCACCATTGGGCACTGCTGGTTATCAGTGAACATGGTCCTGAGGAGAAACTTGTCTAACAATGTTAGAGGCCAGACAACAGACACAGGTCAATGTTTGCTTTTTCTTCCCCATTAATGTGCATTTTACAACTGACTGTACCAAAAAAGTTGTTAAAGTTTCAAAGAAATGAGACAATAAGCAGCACATGGGATTTTCTGTGCATTTGCCCTTTTAGAAAACAGTTATGTTGTGAGATCCAGAACAGCCTCCCTCTGCTCTGTGGTCTGGGGAAAAGGCTTTTCTGGCTTTGGAGATGCTGTGCTTGGAGCAGGTCAGCATCCTAGAAATGTTAACTTGGTACAATCTGAGCACTAATTGAAAAGAAATAAAAATAAAGAACCCATGAAGAGTGTTCAGTCTGACAATTCAATGAGGATCAGATAATCCCAAAGGAAAGAAAGCAGAGGAAGGAAAAATGGGGAAAGCCCTCGGTTTGTGGCGATGGTGAATTCCGTAACACCTTTGCAATCATCAATAAACAGGATTATTGCTGCACAAGAGAAATCGTGTGGTCTCTACTCTATCACTACAGAGGGCAGCAACAGACAACAGAGCTCTTTAGCATTACAGAGGGAATGTTAAACATTCCCAGTAAACAAGGGAGCTGGGAGAGGCCGCGGAGCTTCGCTGGAGCGCGCCTAGAGGAGAGCCCTTGGCACACAGTTCAGGCTCCTCTGGATGAGAGCAGGAACAGGGAAAGCCTTCGGGAAGCATTGGATGCTTAGGGAGCTAAGCCTGTCTCCTGTCAATTCAGCAACCCCACATATTAAAAATAATCATAAGCCATGAGTTAGAATGTATGAGCTGGACTGTGAGGCAGCGAGTGACATTCACTGAGCGTTCCCTGCCCCACTTCACTCCCAAACGCAGGGCTTTGTTTCCTGGAGCACCCCTGGGCAGGAGCTGGGCAGGGGCTGGGAAGGGGCTGAGAAGGAAGGGGCNGAAGGAGCTGGGAAAGAGCTGGGCAGGAGCTGGGCAGGGGCTGGGCAGGGGCTGGGCAGGGGCTGGGAAGGGGCTGGGAAGGGCTAAGAAGGGGCTGGGAAGGGCTAAGAAGGGGCTGGGCAGGGGCTGGGCAGGGTGTCCTCTCCAGCCCGGAGGCAGCGCATCCCATCCCACAACACAACGACTTCACCCCGCACACAGAAAAGTTGGAGTCGGCAGAAAGTCGCTCCGGTGAATACATTTTAAGGACTTTCTGTGCCTTTGGCTCCCGTAGCAGCCCGGGCTGGGCCGGGGGAGCCGCCGGCTCAGCTCTCAGCAGTGGTCACATCCTCCCCGGCTCCGGCGGCACATGCAAAGGAGGGCAGCAAAGGTCTTACGATCAAACGGGGAGAAAATGACTGACAACACGGAGCCAGTTCAAAGGAACTAATGGAATAATTAGTTCCAAAAAGACTAAAAAGACTGAAGAATTCATGATGTCATAAAAAGCAGAGCTACTTAAATTGGATTAGAAAATAAAAATGACACGAACATTGTAAATATTCACAGATCACATCATTGACGTGTAATGTGCCGTTAAATGATGTCAAATTAAAGGGGAAATTACATGTGTAAGAACTAGGAGGAATAAAGGGAAGACATTTTAAAGATGCACAGTCCTTCAAGTGAAAATCCCTATCGTATATCAGGGCTGATCACTGCATGGATGAGGAAACTATGAGAGAAGAATAAAATAAAATATGAGAAAGAAAACATAAGGTAAAAACATCTCAATTTAAAGCTATGGTGAAAGGCTGTTAACTCCAGAGCCTGTGCACTTCCCTCAGCCTGGCTCTGTCAGGCCGTGCCCAGCACCAGGCGCCTTCACCGCTTAAACCCTGTCAAAATTAGTCCTAATTTATTACAACAACTCCAGCAGTCAAGTGTGCTTTCACATGGGAGGCTGCCCTGAGTGGGAAAAAGGACTTGGCTCCAATGGGACTTTGGAATCTCCTGAATTGTGGTGCAATTAACACAGTGCTCCACGAGCAAAGTGAGCCAGGTAAGGATGGCACTTCTGAATCCACGCTCTCCCGAAGCAGAAGAAGCCATTATGGATACCCTTAATCACACCCCCCTCGTGTACACCATCCAGAGAGGCTCAGAGACCCTCCACGAGAGTGAGCTCTCATCTCCTGCATGGCAGATAGCAGGGCTGTGGCTATTAATTTACCTACACTGTGCTCTTTCAAGTGAGCTCGACAAGCAGGTCCTCCCAAGCTTCCCCTTCCCTCCACGTGCTCTCAGAATCCTCTGCTCCAAAGATGGCATTTAAACCTCCTGAAAATACCTGCATAATAAAGGGTAAAAGATACTCTGCACATATATATATGTACATATCTTTGCCTTCCCTCGTGGTCCCTTCCACCTCCCAACTCGGCGAGGTGTTACAAACACATCGCACGTCCCCGAGGAGCTGGAGATTATCGGCATTATCTCCCCGCTCCTCTGGATATAAGATGGTCTGATGTGCTCACTGTTGTGATAACAGGCACCAACTCTGCTCCTCAGCAGCACTGCCAGGCTGGTTGTGCCATTTCCTCATCGCCTGGGCCTTTTCTACAGGAGTTTATTGCCCCTCATAATTGAGAACCACAGAACAGTTTGGGTTGGAAGAGACCTTAAAGCTCTTCCACTTCCACCCCCTGCCATGGGCAAGGGCACCTTCCACTAGACCAGATTGCTCCAACCTGGCCTTGGACACTTCCAGGGATGGGGAATCCACAACCTCTCTGGGCAGACAGGGTGTTTAGACCAAGCACACATTTACCTGCCCACAGAAGGTGAGCCCACAGTTTGGGTCTTTTCCCACAGTGATGTTTCGTGTGGATCCCAGTGGAAGCACTGGGGGCAGCCAGGGAGCCCTTGGCACATCTCAGGTTGGCTCACAATGCAATCACCCATCTTTGCCCCCAGTTCAGACAGAGAGGTTAACACCTGTATTGCCTCCAAAATGCCAGGTGATCTCTAAGGATGAACAATCAGCTTTGTCTCGTAGCCAAAAGACGAATGTTTACAACCTGGTGACTCTCCTACACTTAAACAGTCACATGGAAACACAGAAAAATATATGTGAGGAAAAGAGCAAGGTTTTCTTATGTTTTTTTTTTCCACTGAGTTGAAATAGCACCACTTTAATTCTTCGAGACTTCAGTGATCTCTGTGCCTACTCTGAGAAACCTCCTGTCCCCACCTGCATCTCCCCAGCTGAGGTGGGAACCCACTGGGGCCCTCACTGCCAAAGGCACAGGGCCTACAAGGACACTGAAAGTTTGGAGATTCAAGAGCTGAGCTCACAGAAAGCAACTAAAATACTTCAAGAGCTGAGCTCACAGAAAGCAACTAAAACACTTCAACCAGTTTTAAACCCCTAATGTAATGCCTTTTAATTGCTTCTGAGAGCCTATTTTTGTGTTGTTAATGCCCAAGTGTCTCCCAGACAGGAGGATCTGCAGAGGAAGGGAAGGAAAGACACCTGCACCACCAGAGGAAAGGCAGAGCCTGCTCTGCAGTACCTGGTTATGGTCTTTGATTTACCTGGAGGGTCAAGATGAAAACATATTAAAAACAATCTGGACCTTCCACCCGATGGGCAGCTCTGATCTGTGCTCTGTGTCCCAGGGAATGGCTGCAGCTGTGCCTGGGAGGGGTAGGTTGGATATCAGGATGGTGGTGGGCACTGACCAGGCTCCCCAGGGCAGTGGGCACAGCCCCGAGGCTGTCAGAGCTCCAGGAGTGTTTGGACAATGGGGCAGGGACAGGGTGGGATTGTTGGGGGGTCTGTGCCAGGCCAAGCCTTGGACTGATGTTCGCTGTGGGTCCCTTCAGGATATTCCAGAATTCTCTGATACATTCAAACAAGCAAGGGAAAGACAAAAGAATCACTCTCTGTCACACTATTACAGTTACATGTAAAAAAAATAGTCACACTTGTCCTGGCCCTCTCAGTGGGCACTGGGATGCCCTTAATGCCACGGCTCCTGTGCTGACCAGGAATGACAATCCAACCATTAACTGGGGTGTGCTGGTCTGGCCATGCACAGAGGGGCAGGGAGGAAACAAGGCAATTCCAGGCAGGAAGGCAAAGCCTGGGAGAGCCTGGCATAGTCAGGACCCACAGCCCTGCCTGCACGGCCCCCAGGGTGCCAAGGAACGGTTTGCCATTCCCTGGGGAGGGAGAGGGAACGATTTCTCCCTGAAATTTGTCTAACTCCAGCCTATAGCCAGGAGTGATTTCCAAAGCGGAGTTGCCTGAGCCCCAGGAACAAACAAAAGTATTTCGAGACTCTCCATTTGTGCAATGGCATTTCCACACTGACTGCAGGGACCTGCTGGTTGCACTCACATTGTTACTACAACAATTTAAAAATTAGAGTGATAATTATCTTGGAGGTCTTTTCCAACTTCAAAGATTCCGTGATTCATTGCTCAAGAGAACGTGTTATTCAGACTCCACTCCTCTGGTTCTCTCACTGCCTTTTACCACATCCTAAGGACACACATGGAGCAGGTTTCCAAAGCCAAAGGGAGAACTTTGCACCCATGACCCAAAATCTCTCGGACATAAGAAGCCCTGATACAGCAGGAGGTCTGTCAGGGCTGAGGATCCAGCATATTACGAGGCCCCAGCAAAAATAGATCCCAGCTAAATAACCTGGGAAATATCACACTTGTAATGGCACTGCAGAGTCAATCAATTTAAACCTAATAAAGACAATGACAGACAATGAAGAGAAAGTTCAAGGACTTTTCACCCAGGGCTTTGCTATGGCAGGGAGTCAACCTGCTGGAGTCTCTGGAAGTCTACAGACTCTGGAACTCAGCTCCAGGGAGCAGAATCACATATGGAAACTAAGGACACCTTCCATTTTGGGGAACAGTGCTCCAAAATACAGGCATAAATCCTGGAAAAGCAACAGGAACTGGAATACTTTTGAAAGAAAGGACAAATTTTCATACTTTTTTTTTTTTTTTGGCCAGACAATACTGTAATTCACCCTTTCATGTCTTGGCTTCATCTGTGAACTTTATCACAGAACAACATCATGGGCTGGGCCAAATAATCACATCGACACTGCTCTGCTTCCACTAGTACTGGGAGGTTAATACACTTCCTTAGCTGTGCATCTAATTTCTGGATTTATTCCTTTGGTACAAATTTATTCCCTAACTGTTGTTTATTCTTCATCCCAACACAGGAAAATAACCAGTATATAAGACACAGTTTACCAGTGGAGTTGATTTACGACCTGGAACTGTGGAATCCATTAAGTGTGTTTGAAAGCAGGTGGTGGTTTGCACACCCACCCCACTCATAGTGCCACCTTCCCTGGGACATCTCAGAGCACAGGCTTTCTATGGAAATGATGTTGTTTGCTGCCTTTGCTCGGAATGTCGAGCGAACTGCAGATTGCAATTGGGATTCAGTGCAAGATGAAGCTTGGAAGCGCGAGGTGGAAAAACTGCAGCTCGTTTCTCCTTGCCAGGTGGTAAGAAACTGGCTTAGCATTCAGCAGAGTCTCAGACTTTGTCCCCATTTCAGCCACTGGAAGGGAAAACTGAGCTTTGGTCCAGCTCCAAGAGATCACAGGCATGGCCAGGCCAGTGTGCAGGATGCCCTGAGGATGAGCTTGGAGCGTGGGAAAGGCCAAAGAGCTCCACGTGAAGCTCTGCGTGGTGACACAGCAGAGCAATATTTGGGAAAGGAAAAGCAGGGCACAGCCAACCTGCTGTGTGGGAAACGAAAGGTGGGAAATGAAAGTCTGTAAGAAAGCTAGAAAAAAATAAATTATCATATTTGAAAGGAAAAGAGAAAAACTGAAAGGTTCTGAAGAGACAGAGAGCGCTGTACGGGAGAGAAGATTTGAGGCTGAGGAGGAGGCAGCAATCACAGGGTCATTAAGGTTGTAAAAGACCTTCAGGATCACCAAGTCCAACTGTCAAACAATGCTGGACATCTTTCATAGTGTCCTTCACAGGCACCTTGGAAGATGAGAAGGGAGGAATATACTGGTGCAGTCAGGTCACAGAAAGGGGCTAAAGAAAAGGCCAATGACAATTAACAGTCTGACTTCTCACTTACACAGCAGAAAGGGGAAAATGAAGCAGATGGGTGGGAATTTGGAAAGCTTCATTGTGAGCTGGTGATCTTTTCCATCAAGATTTGATCCGTATTAACTCTCTAGCACTGAGCTGGATCCTCAAAAATCCAGCTCCATGCATGAAAGCCCCCACCAGTTCCATCAGGAAGAGCAGTGACCCCTTCCAGTCACCCAAACTTCAAGACCAAAGCCTTGGTGAGACCACGAGTATGGAGAAAGTCATGCCAAATGAAATGCTCCTCACAGAGGCACCAAACAAATCCTGCAGCTTTTGCATCCCAGAACATTGGGCTAATTTCTAGATTTGGGAATTACACAATTATCACATAAACTGCCAACGCAATGGCAAATGCACAGTGACATCATTAATATTCCCAACAAGGGAGGCACACCAATGTCATAGGCTGGAGCATTAATATCCCCGTACAAAGTGATTCAGCACAGTTTAATTAAAATATGCAAAGCATTTTTGTTTATGTGAAGCCTGACAGAGACCATGGGCATCACTCACCGGTGCTTCCAGCACAGACCATGAAACTGAGAGTACAGAGCCACTCCTGCTGCATAGGAGACCTTGAATCCAAAACTTGGGGTCTCCATTTTCCTAAAAACTGGCCTATTTCCAGAGAATACCCCCACCAAGAGAGATGGATCCCACACTGGTGCAAACCATCACTGTGCCAGTGTGTTTTTAAAGTAAAAACTAAAAAATCCAACCAACAAACAAGCCAACCCAAAAAACACACCCAGATCTCAATTTCTCTTATTTTCAGGCATTTTCTGGGCTCTGCACCCAGGATATTGATGGGACACATCAGCAACAAAACACTGATTTGCAGGGACTGAACTTTAAGGTCCCACCCAATCCAAATTGTCCTGTGATTCTGTCATTATGTGACTGGGTAGAGAGGGATGAGAGGAAGAGGGAGCTTTACTTCATCTTAATTTATTGGAATTTAAAAGACTCTCCTCTGCCTTCCATTTTTGTCACTGTATCCTCTATTAATATTTTCCCCCCAGCTTTGTTTCAGAGCGAAATCAGAGCACAGCCTGGGGCCAGGAAGCTTCTTCTAAACCTGTTCTGGGGCTGCTGGCCAGAGCAGACTGATCTCCCCCCAGGCTCTGCTGCATGGCAGGTCCCCAGGTGTCACCCCAACCCTGCATGACCAGTTTGAGGTGCCCAGGTGGGAACCAAGTCCCCTCCAGGGCTGGGAGCACCCTCCTCCCTCCCAGTGCCCAGGGGGGTTTCACAGAGGGGATCCAGAGCAAACTGCTGAGATGGTGCTGCCAAAGCACATTCTGCTCTTTGTAAATCCATCGAATCCTGGAATATCCTGAGCTGGGAGGGACCCCCAGGGATCATCAGTCCAAGTCCTGGCCCTGCACAGACCCCCCAACAATCCCACCCTGTCCCTGTCCCACTGTCCAAATGCTCCTGGAGCTCTGGCAGCCTTGGGGCTGTGTCCACTGCCCTGGGGAGCCTGGGCAGTGCCCACCACCCTCTGGGGGAAGGACCTTTCCCTGAGATCCAACCCAACCGCCCCTGGCACAGCCCCAGCCATCCCTAGATCCTGTCCCTGCTCACACAGAGCAGAGATGAGAGCTGTTCCTCCCCTGGCCATCAGGAGGAAGGTCTCCCCAGCTGTGAGGTGTCCCCTCAGCCTCCTCCTCTCCAGGCTGAGTACAAAAGATTTTGATTATATAAACTGGAGCCAGGCACCTTCCCTCTGTGCTGCAAACTCAGTCCCAATATTTCATACACACTCAGATAAAATATCTCTAACTGGAGTAATAAATTTAAGCCAGATACTGGACTAGAATGAAACCATTAACTGGTAAATCAGCTCTTAAGTAGCCCGTGTTTCTTTTAATTCTGGATTCCTAAGGCTAGATTGAAACAGTAATACGTGCTTGACAAAAGCTCATTCCAAATACTGGGGTGACTGGGAACACTGGGAGCAGCCTCCAGTCTGCTGCTCTCTGAAGTTTAGCTGGGAGAGACTGGGACCAGCTCCAAACAAAGGCTGCAACAGGAGCCAGTTGTTGACACTCTGCATCACGTGCTGCATATTAAATGATTCATCAAATGCTGTGTCACAACCTGTATAAAGTCTTTTAAAAATAGATCCTTCCTCCTTTTTGTGTTTCTGGCAGCAAAGAATATCTGGATAAATCTAGACTTCCTCAAACAATATTCCTTTCCTGAAACCATTTCCCATTTAATGCAAACACTCAACCCAACAGTTAATAGGAAGAGCACCAGTCACCAAATTTCAGTAAATAGTACTGAAATAAATAAACAAAAAATATTTGTTCAGTATAAAATGCAATAAACCAGACTGAAATAGATAAATAAATAAAATGTACCCAGAACATTTTGGAAAACTAGATAATAGATGAGCAAATAATTTCCCTGTCTGATATGGAATGGCAACATGTTATTGTAACCTGCCTTGTATGCTCCTTGTAAAGCACTGTAAATTATGATTTTAAATTATCATGTTAGATTAGGTTTTCTGCAGCTTAATATATTGTAATATAATATAATTGCCAAATGCAAATGAGCCACTGTACAGCTTTGCCATAGAGTTGCTCATGAAAGTCGTGCCTTTTACACATTACCCTGAAGTGTGTGTTATAAGAAACAAATGATAATGAAGCCAAATTTAGTTGGGAGACAAGATACCTCCACTTTCTCTCTGCTGACAATGCACTGAGATGTCTCCTGGAGCTTTTACACCAACTTGGGAGCAGCTCCAGAGCTCACACAGACCTGGCCAGGCAGCAGCTCCCTGCTCAGACCCACCTGCCATCTCATGACCTGGAATCAAGTAACACCATAAAGTCATCAGTGTGGCTCCAAATCACCCCTGACAAATTCCCTTCTCGCAACAACTAATGCAAAGTTGATTTGTGCCCCCACACTGTGCTCTGGGAGGGGAGTGACTGGGTTTGCTGCCCAAACCAAATGATTGCCCAAACCAAACGACTGGGTTTGCTGCTGTGCTGCTGCAGATCACAGAACTGGAGTCACAGAACTGGAGTCACAGAACTGGAGTCACTGAATTTCTGGGGCTGGAAGGGACCTCTGGAGATTACCCAGTCCAATACCCCTGCCAAGGCAGGTCACAGGAATATGTCCATGCAGGTTTGGAATGTCTCCAGAAAGGGACTCCACACCCTCCCTGGGCAGCTGGTCCAGTGCTCTGCCACCCTCAACATCAAAAACCCCTTCCTCATGTTGAGGTGGAACTTGTGTTTTAGTTTATGGCCATTGGTCCTTGTCCTACTGCTGGGCACCACTGAAAAGGGCCTGGCACCATCCTCTGACACCCCTTGGAGACAGTTATATGGATTGATGAGGTCCCCTCTCAGTCTCCTCTAGACCCACCACCCTTTGTGCCCACAGACCTGTGACCTACCCAACAGGCACAGCCCTCGCGCTTTCCCTCTTCATTTTCATCAGCAAGTCACAAAAAACAATAGTTGCTGGTAGATGTGCCAGCAGAGTGCACTCCCTAAATAATGCATCAGCTTGTAAATTGTCCATTCGACTGTAAATTCCAAAAGAAAAATTAAAATGTGGTTTTTCAGCCTTTTCTGAGTGGCCCTCGCTCCACATGGAGCCATCCCCGCATCCCCCAAAAGCACAGGCACCAATGGGTTTGGTGGAGAGCAGGGAAAACCTGCTCCAAAGCAATTCATTATTAATGCCAGAATATTCTTGCTAAACAGTTCTGATTATTTCACAAGAAAGAGGTCAAGGTATTGGAGAAAGGGATTTAATCAAATAAACTCTCAATCTCTCTCCAAATAGCATTTTCATCCAGCTGCATGTAAATTCATCAGCTGACTCTGCTCCTGATGCCCAGGCAAGGTTAATCTGCTATGACTGTTAAAACTTCTCGGAGATGCCTATGGAATAACGATTTAAACTGGGAAGAACCACCAAAATCTTTCCCAATTCTCCTTTTCCTGGAAGTTTGGTCCTCAATCACAACATCTCCAACAGGAGCTGAACCCCCTTCCTTGGGCTGCACTTTTGGGACCCCACAAAAAAGTCTTTGCTTTGCATTTGCTGCTCAACTCTCTGGATTATGACAACTCTCAACAGTTTATTTCAGCTGCCCCACAGCAAATCCCCCGCCCTGGGCAGAAGGCAGAGGGGGAATCATGGATTAGCAGGAATATTTCCAACATCACCAAAGCAGTCGTGCTGGAAAACAAAGCAGTGTGGGCAGTGGCAGGGAGGAAATGGAATTCCTCTTGTGTTCTGGATTCAACATTGCACCGTTTTGCTTAACTGAGGAGCCAAGGAATTTTTCACAGCACATCCCAAGGTGAATTTAGTGGCAAACACCAATAATCCCTCCTGGCCACTCAGCACTTATTAGGCAAACCCTGCCTTCCAGCAGTGCAAACCTACGGGTGTTTTTAAAAAGGATCTTTGTGAACTGCATGTTTAACCACAGGATTATGATATAGCTGTAAACTGCACATTTGGTCATAAATGAAGAACTGCAATTTGGGGGGTTGTTTAAAAAAAAAAAAAAAATCCCAGATGCATTTTGAGGCAAACCAACAAGGGAAAAAGGAGACTGAAATACAGCAGGGAGGCAGGATTATTTTCACTCCTGCTCTCTTTACCCAAAGTCTGGCTGAGCAATCTGTGTTTCGTGGACTATTCTGTAAATATCTTCACGGAGCCAGGTCACTAATGAGGCAGAGAAAAGGTCCCTGGTGTGACCCGGGGTGTTGCCCAGCCCATCCTCCCCCTCCCGCTGGCACACGCACCCCACACACCGTCCCCTGGTGCCAAACAGTCCCCAGGTGAGCCCAGGGCACACCTTCTTTTAATTTTATTTTATATAAATGGCCATTGTAATTTACTTATGTTACAGAAGCAGCACACACCTAAATAGCCTCCACCTGAGCAGCTTCACTGCCACTTTCTTGGAGATGTCTAAGCTGACATTTCCTCTGCTCAAATCTGAGAGGATTTCGAACACCCACGATCTCCATCCGTCGATGAGGAGCCAGGCAGTGGTTAAAAACTCTGCCTCATCCGGAGAGGAAGTGTTTTGATGCTGGTATTCTGTGCCCCTGTTGCTCCCAGCACCTCTGTGGAATCTCAGACACCATTTTACATGAGGACGCTTTCTAAAGAGCCAAATGTAACTGTCTAATTAAGAGCGGAGTGATTGGCTGGTTCATGGACTCTGTGACAGTTATGACAAATACACATATTGGCACAGCCCTAACCTCACTTCACAGTTTGCAACACAAAGATGGTATTTCCAGAAATGTGCAGAACACTCTGATACAAAGCTTCACCTTGTCTAGTGCTATTCCATTTAATTTTTTATTAACTGCCTGAACATATGCCATTCTAGGAGAGGGTAATAGTTACAAAATGTCAGCAGAAACATTTAAACTGCTCAAATGTAAATGATTTTATAAATTTGTAATGAAAGGTAATTGTCATGTGGGAAAAGTAACAGAAAAACAGATATGTGTAAATGTAAAACTGGCAAAAAATACATCTGACTGGTCGAAGGCAGCAAAATTTAAGTGTGTTTTAATGACCACTGTAAGGAGTATTTAAATAAAATTAGCTTCATAAGCAGAAAATGTGAATTCTATAATATTTTATTTTCTAACATTAGCAAAGTTCATAATAATGAAAAGACCTCATGGAACTTTAATGCGCCCAAATTCATTAAACAGTAAGACATTAAGATTCCTCACCTCATTTTAAAAAACAAATAAATCAAGTCAGATAACACAAATACAAAGCCCCCGCCAGCCCGGCTTCAAAAGAACAATATTAGAGCGCGCTCAGTTAGTTTCTTTACTTTCCGCTAAAATGAGAAACAATTTGGTGATTAATCCCTTCAGCGATGCGGTGCTGGGTCAGTGCTCGCCGAGATGGCAGCAGGAGGAGACTCGGGCGAAGGAGGCACTTTTGCTCCAGCCACCACACAGAGCAACCACCTTCCAGTCAGGTTTGCGGGCAACCATCTTTAAATGCTTGAGCTGCTCTGCGTGGCCATGACAAGATTTGCAATTCCCCACGTTTATTTACACACCATCACCCCAAGTAGACATCAGATGGAAGTGGCATGGTCGCGGCTGACCCCAGGGTAGTGGCTGTCTCAGCCGATCCCGTGTCACCCTGCTCGGCACTGCAACTGCGCTCAGCCCGCCCCGGATGCTTCCACCGCGCCGCAATAAAATTAGCAGAAGCTTGTCAGGGGCTATTTTCTAGTTTTCCACTGACAGACACTGGACAAATATGTCTGCTTTCCAGAAACCCACGGAGGCTCCCGCTCTCCCGGAACGTGGCGCAGCGGGGCGGACGTGCAGCCCACGCGTGGCACCCACGAGGGCCGGCTGAGCCCACCGACCCCAGCTCAGAGCCCCATCTCCCCTCCTCAGGCTGGGCAAAACCCCCAGACCATTGGCCAATCCTATTTTCATTGTGTTCTCCTGCATCCAGCCCAGCTCAAGGTTGGACACCCAGAGCGAGTTCCTCGGCCAGGAATGAAGGGAACGTAAATCCAGGCCATGTCGAAGGCCAAGGCTGGGGGCAGGAAGGGCTGCCCAGATCACCTGGGACCTGAGAGCATGGCAGAGGCCACCTGCCACCCCCTGCCCCCACCAGGGAAACCTGCATTCATTTTTTTAAAGTGCTTTTGCAAATAAACTAAAGAAAACGATCGTTTGTTTCGGAATCAGAAGCCGAGAGAAGGTAACGCAGTAAATAGGGGAAATTTACCATCCGTAATGGGAACGTTTTTAAATAAAACCACCTAATATGTTTGGTAATCTACACCAATGTAATTTTATTAGCTATTCAGTGCAGTTCTTACATCAAACAGCCTCAGAAGCCCCAGGATCATTTTATATTCACTGGAAGACAGAGAGAAATCCAAAACCTAGTTAAATAAATTGTTCATTTATTCCTTTCCTTTTATGCACCAAGATCTACATGTGGTCATTAATTATAAAGAGACTATTATAGCACCATATTTTCATTCAATACGATGTCCTGGTATATATCAAAGAAGTCCCATAATTAAAACAGAAGGGCCACAATGACAATTAAAATTACAATCTATATGGGGAAAGAAAGTACAGTTCTGCAATTTTTCACCCTGTCACTGTCAGCACCGGGGGATATTCCAGTCACGTCTCTTGTAAAGCAGCCTAAATTCTTCTTCACCAATGCAACCTCAAAAGCATTATCAGCACCTAAGCAAAAGCCTATGCAAGTATAATTTAATACCAAGCCACAGTTTGCAAGTAATAGCGTATAAAGTGATATTTAAGTGGTGTTTTAAGCACACTTCTGATGGCTACAGCCGCCTTTTACTGGTAAATGCGTTTTCCTTTGAGTAGTGATTATGAGTCCTGGGTGAAGAGGTCCTGTGTGCAGGTCTGCCTGTAAGCCTTACTTCCAGCTGCCAATCTTTACTTCACAGTGAAGAAAAAGCCACATAGCACCTTGTTCTTACTCTTGTAGGCTGTCATCCCCTGAGCCTGATAACTGCAAAATCATTTCCACATAACACTTTTCTGCTTCTGCCTCTTAAACCTCGAGACCTACACATTGTGCACGCACTCGCACCCCCGGCACTGGGCCCCCCAGCAGCTCCGCCGCCGGCCCCTTCCCCAGCCTGTTTTTAACACTTAGCCCAGTAAATATCTGCATTAATGGAGGACGGGGCCCCGCTGCAGCAATATGTATTTGCTACAATTTATTGTCTATAAAAGTCACGAGCGGTGAGTTATTACAGTTAAAACTGTGTTTTTCTTTATAATAACTGGAAAGCGAGCGCTCACACATGAAGCATGCAATGGAGATGGAGAAGGTTTTGTATAATAAAACGGTGACATGGTCATTTTTCCCAGTTTTGCATTACACAGACACACTCATGCATGGTGCTTTTTAAATTCTTATTATATGTGAGGTCAGGGGGTCGAATGTCAGAAAGTACTGTTAATTTCACGGGGTTAAGGGAAAGTAAATTCAGAGGGAATACAGATCACTTAGCACAGAAAAGCAGCTCCTCTGAAGTTTGGTTTTACATTTGTTAACCATATCCTTCAGCCGACGAACCATTGAGACCAGGGTGACATTCTGGTCCCCGCTATAATGGCCTGACACGCTGTGGGGACAGTGNTTTAAATTCTTATTATATGTGAGGTCAGGGGGTCGAATGTCAGAAAGTACTGTTAATTTCACGGGGTTAAGGGAAAGTAAATTCAGAGGGAATACAGATCACTTAGCACAGAAAAGCAGCTCCTCTGAAGTTTGGTTTTACATTTGTTAACCATATCCTTCAGCCGACGAACCATTGAGACCAGGGTGACATTCTGGTCCCCGCTATAATGGCCTGACACGCTGTGGGGACAGTGGGAGCCGGGGCCGGAGCCGGAGCCGCCGGAGCTCCGGGTGCTCCACCAGCCGGAACCGAACTGAGCCGAGCGTGGTGCCATTTGGGCTGCGGCGGGGAAATTACAGCCAGAGCAGTGGAGATGTCTGAAAGTTCAACCTGACAAGAAATGTAAAATATATTTCTGTCTCTGTTCGGCGGGAAGGGAGAATCCTGCAGCTGCCCAGAGTCCTCTCCAAGTGCTTCCCAATATATCATCCAAGCCTGAAGGATGGTGCAAGCACTCGGAGCATCANAGAGAAATCCAAAACCTAGTTAAATAAATTGTTCATTTATTCCTTTCCTTTTATGCACCAAGATCTACATGTGGTCATTAATTATAAAGAGACTATTATAGCACCATATTTTCATTCAATACGATGTCCTGGTATATATCAAAGAAGTCCCATAATTAAAACAGAAGGGCCACAATGACAATTAAAATTACAATCTATATGGGGAAAGAAAGTACAGTTCTGCAATTTTTCACCCTGTCACTGTCAGCACCGGGGGATATTCCAGTCACGTCTCTTGTAAAGCAGCCTAAATTCTTCTTCACCAATGCAACCTCAAAAGCATTATCAGCACCTAAGCAAAAGCCTATGCAAGTATAATTTAATACCAAGCCACAGTTTGCAAGTAATAGCGTATAAAGTGATATTTAAGTGGTGTTTTAAGCACACTTCTGATGGCTACAGCCGCCTTTTACTGGTAAATGCGTTTTCCTTTGAGTAGTGATTATGAGTCCTGGGTGAAGAGGTCCTGTGTGCAGGTCTGCCTGTAAGCCTTACTTCCAGCTGCCAATCTTTACTTCACAGTGAAGAAAAAGCCACATAGCACCTTGTTCTTACTCTTGTAGGCTGTCATCCCCTGAGCCTGATAACTGCAAAATCATTTCCACATAACACTTTTCTGCTTCTGCCTCTTAAACCTCGAGACCTACACATTGTGCACGCACTCGCACCCCCGGCACTGGGCCCCCCAGCAGCTCCGCCGCCGGCCCCTTCCCCAGCCTGTTTTTAACACTTAGCCCAGTAAATATCTGCATTAATGGAGGACGGGGCCCCGCTGCAGCAATATGTATTTGCTACAATTTATTGTCTATAAAAGTCACGAGCGGTGAGTTATTACAGTTAAAACTGTGTTTTTCTTTATAATAACTGGAAAGCGAGCGCTCACACATGAAGCATGCAATGGAGATGGAGAAGGTTTTGTATAATAAAACGGTGACATGGTCATTTTTCCCAGTTTTGCATTACACAGACACACTCATGCATGGTGCTTTTTAAATTCTTATTATATGTGAGGTCAGGGGGTCGAATGTCAGAAAGTACTGTTAATTTCACGGGGTTAAGGGAAAGTAAATTCAGAGGGAATACAGATCACTTAGCACAGAAAAGCAGCTCCTCTGAAGTTTGGTTTTACATTTGTTAACCATATCCTTCAGCTGACGAACCATTGAGACCAGGGTGACATTCTGGTCCCCGCTATAATGGCCTGACACGCTGTGGGGACAGTGGGAGCCGGGGCCGGAGCCGGAGCCGCCGGAGCTCCGGGGGCTCCACCAGCCGGAACCGAACTGAGCCGAGCGTGGTGCCATTTGGGCTGCGGCGGGGAAATTACAGCCAGAGCAGTGGAGATGTCTGAAAGTTCAACCTGACAAGAAATGTAAAATATATTTCTGTCTCTGTTCGGCGGGAAGGGAGAATCCTGCAGCTGCCCAGAGTCCTCTCCAAGTGCTTCCCAATATATCATCCAAGCCTGAAGGATGGTGCAAGCACTCGGAGCATCAGGGTAGTTGGTTTTACCTTATGATGCTCTGATGGTTTACATTGTCTTTTTCCTTCTTTTTTTTTTTCTTTTTGTTAATGTCGATGCTTTAGTGTTTGGTTTGGTTTTTGTTTTTTCCCCCCAGTGGCAAAATGAAATTGTGGAAAGCAGAAGAAAATTTAGATGATCTGGGTTTCACAAATAACAGGGGAGTGGTGATAAAACACAGGGACTGAGCTGCTCTTTTGCCAAGACAAATCCAGCTTTTTTTTAATTAAAAAGAAAAAGCCATTTACTTGATAAAATCCACCTTACTCACATGCAATTTAAAGTAATAAACACTTCAAAAATAAGTGGGTGTCTTGCATCAAAGATGTTAAAGACCTTCTTGCCATTGTCTCTATCGAAAGTTCAACTTAAGAGTGCCATAAGGCCCACGCTCTACAGCCATTTGTGACATGCAATAAAGGGGAAAATCCAACCCAACAAAACAAGCTAAATTTACTCAAATGACTGCAAGAGCCATTTTAGGAAACACGCAGGATTATTCCCTGTAAGGAACCTGCCTGGCACGACGCTGGGCTGAGTTTATGTGTTGGTGCTTTTTGCAAGATTCCTCCGAGTCAAAACCCAGCCCAGGCTCAGCTGCCCCCTCGTAATTACATTTTAATGACTCAGGCTGGGTGTTTGTGTTTTGGCAGCGTGTTTAATAGCGTTAGCATTTAAATGGTCACAACTGGAGCCGGCAGGGCAGCGCTCAGGGTGAAGTTCACCCTCCTGGTGCTGCTGCTCATCACAGGAGCCACTGTCAGCCAGGACAGAGCTCGGGCCAGCCCCCTGGGAGCTGGGCCTTCCCAAACTCTGCTCCAGGTCTAAGGGATAGAACAGCATCTGGAGAAATATTTAAACCTGCAGAATGGAGCACACAGCACCCCCAGCTTTTCTCTTCCTCAGTACCAAGAGATGCCAACGATATAACCGAGTCCGTAATCATCCCTCTCTTCCAAACAAACACTCCCTAAAATCTCTCAGGCAGACAGGGAAGTGGCAAGCATAACAAATATGTATATATTTTACTGAAGATGCATTATTAACTTTGCAGTGGTGTATTTCACCAGCTGCCTTTTATAATTAAAAACTTTTTTCTCCCATCTCCTTTCCTGCAAGGAGCCTGTTGCCTGAAGATTTAATCCTTCATTACCAGTTAAAACAAAATCACCAATTAGGCACATGAACACGTCTGTATTAATCTCATTAAGGTGATGGCACCAAATAAATTGGAACTATTTTTGTGCTTTTACTGTGTTCCTATGGCTTTATCAGGCCCTGTGGTCATATACAAAGACCTTGCAGCTCAGTCATTTAGAGTCATTCGGTTGTGGACTAAATGTGGCATTACCATCTATGGCTGAAAATTGCTTTCAGCTTTTAAACTGCACTGACTAGTCTGTAGTTAATCTTAGATCATTCACTTGCAAAATTAAATGAGCCAGAACGATGGTCGTCTTTTTTTTTTTTTTTTGTAAAATAATACATCACAAAACACTTATTTGCCCTGCCCAAAAGAGAGATCAAATTCATTTAAAATCCCATAAACCTGAGTTGTGAATTTTTAATTTTATTTAGGAGCACAGAAATAGAGGGGGAGCTATCTTTGCACAGCCCATCATCGCTATAAATTTACATATAGAACATAGTTTGATG
The DNA here is from genome assembly GCA_013396695.1 of Sakesphorus luctuosus. Classification (NCBI taxonomy): domain Eukaryota; kingdom Metazoa; phylum Chordata; class Aves; order Passeriformes; family Thamnophilidae; genus Sakesphorus; species Sakesphorus luctuosus. The sequence goes on along the minus strand of VWZD01007432.1, from coordinate 168,139 downwards.
CCTAACCAACCTTTAATCTACCTTTGATGTATACTCCTGCTCCAGTATGGATCATGTGATACACCTTATTAATGCAAATGGGAGAAGGATTGTTTTGGATCTCTGATGTAATTAGCCATAAACCACATTTAAAAGGAAAGGGGGGAAAAAGCACTTCCTTTGCCACTGTGGTTGCACACAGACGGGCACGTGGAGAGGAGATCACAGAACCACAGAGTCTTTTAGGTTGGAAAAGATCTTTAACACCATCAAAGCCCAACCTAAGGATGGTCCAAACAGGGCTACAGGAAGCAACAGGACCCTCGTTCCCAGCCTCCTGCTTTCACTGAGCCTGGATTAGCTCTTTGGCTCTAAGCTATGTCACCAGGAAAACAAAACAAAACAAAACAAAACAGAGGTAAAGCAAAGCCTGGTTAGTTCTTAACTTTCCAAACAACGTAAGTAACAGAACAATTGATTCCTTATCCTTCCACTATTGAAATTGATGGAAATTTTGCATTTTAATTTAACGTTCAGGCCACCTTCTCTAAATTTGCCTCGGAGTCTGCTTTTCCCCTGGTGGAACCCCATCACTGCTCTGTCCACTCTGCACTGTTATTATTATAATTATTATTATTTCTGTGTTGCAAATCGCACGTGGCCATAAGGACGAGCCTGGCAGTGGCTCCCCCCAGCCCTGGCACAAGCAATGGGGGGAGGCTGTGAATGTTTGAAGGCTCCCCGAGCTCTGGGGTTCCGTGGTGGAGATGAGGTTGAGGCTCCTCCGTCAGCGGGGCAGCCCCAGTGCCAGGGGCCAGCCCCAGTGCCAGGGGCCAGCAGGGCTCTGCTCCGCGGGGAATGCCAGGAATAAATCAAGCAGGAGCCAAGCAGCAGCCAAGCCGGGAACAGCCGCGACTGAGAGCCAGGGATGATGTTGACATCCGCGGGGGAGGCCAAACCCCAGCGCTCTATTGGGTTTTAATTCCCGAGGAGATAACGCAGGAGTTTATTCCTCTCTAATGACAGCACGGGAGATGCGGCTCCTGCTCTGCCGCGTGTACACGGCTCCCAATTAGAGGGAACAATAAGGGCGAAGGGTCGTGGCGCTGCCCAGCCCAGCCCAGCCCCGGCCCCGCTGCCGCTCCCCCCACACCGACAGGTCCTCTGATGCCACCGCAGCGCGGTTTGAACGCGGGCACGGCCGTGTCCGGTCCCTGCCACGGCCACGCGCGACTTCAACACTGACAGGGCGGGGGGAGGAGAAGCAACAAACACAAACCCCACCAAACCCACACGTATTTGTGCATTTTGCGCTGCTTTGCTGCATCCTCCGAAAACTTCCTCGGCGCGGAGCGAGCAGCGAGCGGTGCCCGAGCGGAGCGAGCCGAGCGCTGCCGGCCCCGCTCCCGCTGCAAGTGCCGCTCTGCAAGAGCCGACCGATTCTGCTTTATCTGCCCGTCTGGCAGCTGTAAAACAACCTCCCGCCCTGCCCAGCAGCGGGCCGCTCGGGTTTCTTCAGCATCAAGTGATTTTAAAACAGATATTAAGATTATATTTCTCAGTAATTTGTAATAATGATTCCCACTCCCGCCCCCAGAAATCAAAGTTTACTCCAATCGCTGTCTCCCAGTAAGGATATCCAGAAATGATAAATTTTTATATGCATAGAATAATGTTCTAATATAAAGCTGCTATTCTCATAAAAAATATATTTATCTGGTAGTTTTCACTCTTCCGAAGAAAATCTGCATATTTTGTTTATTCTGGAAAATATTCTCTTTTTTTCTCTTTTAATAGCCTGAACCAAATAATTTCTCATTTTTACAGGCTTCACTTCACTTTTCTCACAGTGAATAAATTGCAACTTATTTCCATGAAATTCACAGATGACACAGATCTTTATTTTGCATAAAGGCATAGAGAAGTGTCTAATATCTTCAATATTCATCCGCTAAGTGGACATTTGCATTGGGTGAGCGGGGAGCCGGAGCCCCGGCCCTCCCGCGGTGACAGCTGTACGGAGGGATGACATCTGACAGCTGTGACAGTGCTGACGGGAGGCTGGGATGGCTCCCGCATCCCTGATCCAATTACGGCACACATCCCTCTGACAGGGCCGGCAGCCGCTCCCGCGCCGGGAGGACAGTATTGATCTCTTGTCAGAGACGGGGCCGCCGTGAACTTTGCCGAGCCGGAGCCCCCTCGGAAGCGAGGAGGGCGCCCAGGTTGGGCGCTGCAGGTGCGGACGGAGGGGCAGAGGGGCGGGCCGAGCGCCCCGTGCCAGGGCGCGGTGCCAGCCCGGCCGCGGAGCGCGGATGGAGCCGCGCCCGTGCGCACCGAGCGCGAGATCCGCGCAGCGAAAAGGCCGCTGCAATTAGCGCGGGCGGGGCCGGGGACAGCAGCCTGGATGGGCCGAAGGCAGGTGCCGATAACGCCGACCCCCCAAAATAAACCAGTCTCCCAGCAATTAGCCCCTGGAACCCCCTGCTCCCGCTCCTCTGGCTCGGGGCCTCGGCGTGGCACCATCAGCACAGCGTGAGCTCCCGAGCCAGGTGCCTCCACCTCACCCTCCTCATCCTCACCCAAAGCCAGCACGGCACCCACGCCCCAGGCCACGGGGGATTGGGCCAAAACACGTAATTAAGCATTAGGAAAGTGGTTAGAAAAACAAGTAGGGGCCATTCACTTGAGTTGGACTCAGCCCTTGTGGGTCCCTTCCAACTCAGAATATTCTGTGATTGTCCCTAAGGGACAAACTGGTCACCACCAACCTCAGCACACCCGGCCAGAGGCCACAGCACACCTTTCACCTGGTTGTCACTTTATACTACACTATAATTCAAAATTACCAAATTTTGGGGTTTGTCATCTAATTTAAAAGTTTCTATGTGATCTCTAATAGTTCAAAGGAAAATTATTTCTAAAGATCCTTATTATGCCATTATGGACTCCATACAACAGTCCACCAGAGTCTAATCCAGCATCCTGATATATTCCAGACAAAGAAGAGATGGTGATTTCAATCTGCTCCCAAGGAACAGGCTGAGAAGAGCAAAACAGAGAAAAGTCGGGAGCATGTGGACACTTCGAATCATTTTGACAAAAATAGAGGCAAGAGCAGAAAAGCTCCCTGGGAGCAACCAGAGACCTCACGAGCCGTGGCCCTGCCCTGCCAGGGAGGTGGGGTGTGGAACCACATCTGCACGGCAGGAGAGGTCATAACTCTTCACAAGCATCGGAAGGAAGCACAAAATTAAGCCCTTTTTTTTTGGAAGAAAACCCTCATCCCTGTGCTGCTTCCTCCCCTGCCTCTCTATTTTATGTCAACCTGCATGGGAAGAGGCCGTGCCTTGGCTCACATGGTAATTCCAGTATCATTCCTGTTTGGTCCAACTTTTCTTTGGTCGGGCTTTGCAGCAGCCCCACGCTGCCAGCTAGATGTCATTATAAACAAAGTTATTGATTACCTCCCTTGAGCTGGATTGGAACCTGCAGACAAACTGTGACTTGCTGCCACGCTATAATTTTATTGATCAGAGCAGTCCAGCTGCCAGTGCTTTCTGGAGAGTAAAAAATAATAATAAAAAAAATTTAAAAAAATAAACCCCAACAGCCTGACTACATCTCCCTTTGCCCACACAGGAAACAAACCAGAATTTAAAAGCCCAAAGAACAATTTTTTAAATGTTTCTTTCTCCTCCAAAATCCTTTAATGTAAAACCACATATGTCCTCATATTCCAAAGGGTTCCCATCTGCCAACTTTGGGATGAGACTGCAACAATTTCCCACCACTCTGTATCCGGATTCCCGAGGGGGTTGTGACCATCGAAGGTTTGATTTTAAAAAATACCATCAATTCTATTTCACTGAGTTTAGACCTCTCTGGAAACCAATCTATTTACACACTTTGGTCACTGCTTCAAATCAAGTTCCTCAAATGCAAACATTGCCTCAAAGGTTTTTGGGTCCATGCCCTCAGCCAGGTTCTCATGGAATTTTGTGAGGTTGTAGAAAAATGGGGTTGGCCTCTTCTCCCAGGCAACAGGACAAGAGGAAACAGCCTCAGGCTGTTCCAGGAGACGTTTGGGTTGGACATCAGGAGGGATCTCTGCATGGAAAGGGGTGGGCAGGCACTGGCAGGGGCTGCCCAGAGAGGTTTGGAGTCCCCACCCCGGAGGTGCCCAAGGCAGGACTGGCCAGGGCACTCAGTGGGTTTCAGGGGCTGTTGGAGCTCTATATGTTACTGCATTGCCAAAATTGTCCTCTCTCCCCATTTAACCCATTGCTGCCTTGCAGTGAAGGTGCCCAAGATGAGCACAAGTCTGAGTCCACCTTCCCCTGGGTCTCACCCCCAGCATCACCTCTTCCTCTCACCACCATTTGACCAGAAACTCAGTGGCAGAAATCACAAACCTTTGCATAAAGTCACTGAACAAAGTTTTTCTGAGAATAAAAACTCCCAGAGAACATTTACTCCCAAGAGAAACACTTATTGACAGGAAAAGCACCAGTCTGAGAAATACAAATGGAAAGGACATGAGGAAATTCTGCACAGTGTTAATAAGAAAGGATGGCAAAATGCATATGCAGAATTTAAACAGCAAATTGCTTCCAATCTGCTTGAAAATGCAACTCACATTCTCAGGCCAAGCAGTTGGGACTTCTTGTTGTTGTTTGGCTTTTTGGTGGTTGGTTTTTGGGGTTTTTTTTGCTGACACAGTTTTACTCTGAAACAAAAATATTTCAAGGTAGAAACTGTTGCTTTAGCAGCATCCCAGGAACAACGGGATCTGAGCTGGGCTGCTCAGAGCAGAGCTGCTGGAATGTCACAGAAAACAGAAGCAGATCTTTAGAATTTCTTTTTCCATTTTTTAAAACAAAGACAGGAATTAAGCTTTACACCTGTGTTACTGAAGTGTCACCTCTGGCAGAAGTGCCACACACACAGTCCTGCAGATGAGACCAGATTGATCCCAGTCTGTACAGAAACTATGAAGGCTACGGAGGCCAAACCTCAACTCTGCATAAATCAATAAAGCCATTGCACTGAACTCAACATTTTACCTCAGATGCCACCTCTACTTTCATTTTCTGATCGCTGGAGGTCTCTTAGGCAGCAGGAGAAACCCATAAAGTAGACACCACATCAGCAGGTTTGGACATGGATGTTCCAGATTTGTGCACCCCTATTCTTTTTTCCCATTATATTTCCTCTGCCTACCTTTTAGCATTATGGTAAAAGCTGGATACTTCTGAATAAAGTCATTAAGAACAACTGGAATAGTTACAGGTGGCTTTACTACGGAAGGGGGAAAGGAAAGCATCTCAAGGAACACGAAAACACAGCGGAGGTTTTAGTGTAGCTCATTAATTCATCCTGGATTGCAGACATTCTTTGATTGTGATACTCTTTAATGGCAACTCTTAATTGTTGACATTAAAAATATGCTGAGCTGAGCAGAGAGCCGAGTTCTGGCTACAGTGCAGACGCTCCTTCCAAATCTCAAAAATTAAACATAACAGGCACAGTGGCTTAATAACCTCTCTCAAGAACCAGAGTTCAGTCCCAGTGCCACCAGAAAGGTTAGGGGTGTAAATCTTGGCAAACAGGCAGCTCAGGAATCTCAGTGCACAGGGGCAACTCAGGCAAGTCTGGAGACTACAGGAAATCCAGAAAAGAGGAGGAGGAGGACTCCTCTCCTGGAAGCAAAGAGGCCAACACAGACTGGCTGCTCCCAACACATGGATTCAGTCAGGATTACTGGACAAAGTGGGGAGATGTGGAAATTCACTCCACCTCTCTGACCACCTTAGAAGAGTCCAACTGCATTCACAGGCAACCAGAAGACCCCTTTCCTGAGCCAGGGGAGGGGCAGGTTGGACATCAGGAGAAGTGTCTTCATGGAAAAGGTTGTCAAGCACTGGAAGGGGCTGGCCAGAGAGGTGGTGGAGTGGACTCGGTGGTCTTGGAGAGCTTTTCCAACCTCAGCTGGGATTCTGGGCTGGGCTCTCACACAGAGCAGGGTGGGAAAGCCAAGATTCCTCTGTGTGCAGGTACTGCTGCAGTTCAGGAGCTGCCAAGTTAAAGTTTCATTCAAAATATTACCCCGATTTGAAAAATTGGAAGTTATAAACCAGTTCAGCTCACACTGTATAAATACCTTGGGTCTGAATTAATCTGCAAAGTTTGTTAGAAATGAAGGTCAGGACTTGAATTGGCAGCAATTAGAATCATTGATGTTTTCGTGGTATCAGCCTCCTGTTCCTGATTATGAACTTCCATGGTGCTGACACCTAAAAAGTTTGCCCCTCTGACCCTGCCTGAGTTCAGATGTAGACTCTGTAATGTCGAGAATATGTGCCTGCATCACTTTTTGCAAGTCAGAAGAAATTCCTTCTAAAAAACATCACAGAGAGAAAATGTATATGCAGAAATATATAATTTTACATATTTTAATTGAATATTATAGTCAAGTAAAGTACTGATCGGGATTCTGCCTTCTCCAACCTTTGCCTCAACATTTAATGCAATTTATTAATGATGTTCTGACCTACAAGGCAACTAACCAGGAGATCAACTTCCAGCACAAACTTCTGGGAATGAGCTCGCCAATAATCTGCTACTTACTGAAAGCGAGGACAAAAGGCTGATCTGGTGCTGGGAGGTCTGAAAGGAAACACCATTCCCTGAGATTCCTTGGAAAAGGAAGTTGTGATGGTCAGTGGAGGCAAATCCAAGAAATTCTCAGTTTAAGCTATCCATCGATCCTTCTGCTGGCACATACAAAAATATATCCTTGATCAACACTGACGAATGTGCTGTCCCTCTGCGGATCCAGAGGTGCGACAGCTCATGGAAATCCCACAAAACAGAGGGAACAGGAACAGTCAGAGCATCACTTCAGGGGCTACATGCCAAGGAGTCAAATCCTTCCTTTATCCCTCCAAACAACTTTGCAGATGTTGCAGAATCACAGAATAGTTTGGGTTGGATGGGACCTCAGGAGAACATCCACTCCAACCCCTACATTAGGCTGAAATTCGGGCTGAAAAATGTACTGAAACCTCCCCCAAACCACCCAACTTCAGCCCAGCTCAGCAGAATGGCCAATCACCAAAAATGTCCCAGTTCTTCACTATTTCCTGAACCTACAAGAAGGGGTTGATGCTTTTCTGTGGGGAACAGGTTTCTCCACTGTACAACCTCGAGTCACCCTCTAAGTGGCTCAACCTCCCAAGCCAAATAAACCAGGAGTTCCTATGACTTTGCAACCACAATGACCATCTTTGCCAGAGTTTCCTCAGTAAAATGCTCAGGCACAGGCAGAGTCAAACACACCTCCTTGAGTCTGATACCATCACAGTCCTTCCCCCTCGAGAGCAAACTGCAGGCATGTGATTTCTGTACACACTGGGTTTCTTGGGGTCTAAAAATTACCAGAATTTAAAACACACAGGAGGGAAAAAAACAAAACAGAGAGAAAGTGACAGTTTTCTCTACTCTGGATGCAGAGTAAAAAGATAAAATAGTATAACCTTGTTTTTTCTTGCTAATATACCTCAACTCTGACCTTCCTGAAAACCAGGACCTCCTGGGTAATATGGTAATTTAATGTGAGTGCTTATATGCTGATTTCTATGGAGTGGGTTGGCTTTGTGAAATACGACGTGGTTTACTTTTAAATAGAGCTCAGCTGAGACCTCACAGGGAACTGGAAACAGGCCTCCAATGGAGAGAGATAAATGCCTAATTTACTGTCCCACTTAATCCAGCGCTTTTTCCTTAAGTCATTATCTCCCATTCCTCATTATTGTGGCAGCACAGTCATGAAAGACATGTGCAGTGAGACCATGATTTAAGCACTTCTGTTTACAATAGCCACAATTTATCATTAAAACAACAGCAACGCTGAGCCGTGGTATGAAATATTAAAGATAAAAGGATAAAGCCTGGCAGTGTCTGTTCCAGCTCAGATGTACCTTTACCTGGAGAATATCACACACAACTGCAGCTGGAAAATCTGTTTCCCAGAGCACCATTTGTACAGCAGTGCAGATGATGGAGAAGACAAGTGGGGCAAGTTGAGCATCAAACATTTCAACATCCTTTTCTTCTGATTGTAGTTTTAAATGCATTCCAGAGGTGGAATGACACACACAGGCTACCAGGAATACTCTAAGCAAGAAAACCCACAACCCTGTTCACTCAGATCTTCTGCAGATGTTGCCAATCCCCCAGCACTGCTCTCACCACTGAGACACCTCCCAGTGACTCCAGTAGGGTCCTGCCACAGCCAGACCCAGAGCTGGTGCTTCAGCCAAGGTTGGCAGCCTGAAATCTAAATCCCAGAATCCTTAAGGCTGGAAAAGCCCTCCGAGAACATCAAATCCAATCTGTGGCGAATCCCCTCTTTATCATCCAGCCCAGAGCACTCAGTGCCACGGCCAGTCCTTCCTTGGGCACCTCCAGGGCTGGCCACTCCAAACCTCCCTGGGCAGCCCCTGCCAGTGCCTGCCCACCCTTTCCAGGCAGCAATTCCTGCTCTGTGCTCCCTGCCCTGCCCTGGCCCAGCCTGAGGCTGTGCCCTCTCCTCCTGTCCCTGTGCCCTGGGGCACAGCCCGACCCCCTGTCCTGGCTCTCCCCTCCTGGCAGGGATTGCAGAGCCAGAAGGTGCCCCCTGAGCCTCCTTTGCTGAGCCCTGCCAGCCTCTCCTGGTGCTCCAGCCCCTTCCCCTCCCTGCACACACTCCAGCCCCTCAATGTCCTTCCTGCCCTGAGGGGCCCAGAACTGCCCCAGCACTGGAGGTGCCCCAGCAGTGCCAGCACAGAGGGACAATCACTCCCAAGGACACCAGATCTACTGGAGACAATGAGATGAGATCACATTAAAACCACTGTGGCCATTTAGACTTCAAGACACGTCTCTGCCTTTTCCCAGCACTTGGCACTGAACGAGGAGAGCGGCCAGAACGGGGTGTCACGTGTCCAAAGTTTCAGGTGTGCATATAAATTAAAATAGTCTCAAATAATAAAAAAAAAGGGATCTATAAGTTTGGATCGCCTCAGGGCAACAGCAAGTGGCCTGTCATGTGGCCATTAAATTTGGTATTCACTGAGGACAGTGGCTTTTTAGTGCAACCACCTGTGCAGCCCCTCCCTCACCCAACACTCCCCACAGACACCAAGAACATCTTCCCATCAACACACCAGTTAATTTACATCGTAGAAATTCCTTTGCTTTGCACATTTTAAAGGAGGGGAAAACCCCAACTCCATCACCAAACAGCTTTGCAAAGTGCCAGGTGGCAAGGCACAAACTGCCCGAACCCTGGGACATGTCTGGGGGTGTCCTCAGCCCCGGGGACCTGCAGGGAGGAGCTCTCTGGGACCACCTTCCCTCCCACCCTCCCATGAGGCACAAACAGCTGCCCTTCTCTAATGGCACGATCTGAAAATGCAAATTAGCCAGTTAATTCCTTGTAAATTTCACATTAATTATTACTCTTTATCAGTTTCAATATTAGTGTCATATGTACGGGGATGGGGCTACTTGTCTGTGCGTTCTGAACAGATGTTGCAGCAAAAGTGGAGTGTAAATATTTATGGGTTAAAAGGAGAGACTTTGTAATGTGCAGATCTCTGCTGCTGCTTCTCTCTGCCTCTTCCCATCCTTCTCTGTCGGCTTGTTTTGGAGACAGACAAATGCTTCACATGTACATGTATAAACTGCCACTTGCAAATTCTGCTTTCCCAGCTCAAAATATCAAATATTTAACACATGCAGAGCTAGAACAGAAAACATTGTTTTCCAGAAAGAGTTTTGCTCTTTATTTTATGCACGTGTTATATTTCATTCGCTTTCCTCCTCCTTTTTCCACACTTCCAGAGATGGGGCAGCCACACTCGGCACCTTTCAAAAATACTTGAGCTGAGAAAATTAAAACTGAAGATTCCCAAAGGGATCTATCACTTGGCAGCCCTGACTGGCATGTTGATCACGTTGGTGATCTGAAATCATTCCTCCTGTAACCAGAGGGAAGGAACCCCAGCCTGTTGTGGGCCACCCCTGTGCTGCTCAGCCCCAGCCTGGCCCACGTGGGAAGGTCTCCTGTGGACTCAGGGCCTGGGGATGCAGCTCTTCCCACCTCACCCTCCAAACACCCCCATTCCAAACACAGTTATCCTGACCCTGTTCATTAAAAATTCATTATGTGGAAATTTTTCTGTCCAGCTTCCTAGTGGAAAGTTCAAATGTTTTAACTAAAAAGAAAAAAAAATACAAGTACAGCATTTTTTTTTCTCAGAGAAGGGAAACTGTGCAACCCAAGAACACTTTGCTGGCGTCGCTTTCAGTGTGTCAGTGCAACCAGAAACATGGTCTGTTGACACAGTGAGCAGAGCAAGAACTACAACACTTCTGAGATGTAGTTTACAGGGGTTTGAATGTAAAAAATTTGCAATATTTGCAACTCAGTAGCCTGTGGTTTCCATCCTGACTGAAGGAGTAAGTAAGGAGAAGAGAGGAGAGCAGACCCTCACTATTATAATTAATCACAGTGCATTTCTAGACTTGCCAGCCATTTACAAAGCCTGCAAAGTCCCTGACTTTGTCAGCTCTCACTTAAACCCACTTCAGCCTCCAACAGAGGCCTGACAGAAATCTGGGTGTTTATTTACAACTTCAAAATCCTTCACAGCTTCACTGGGTGAGCAAAGTTTAGGAAGCCTAAACACCCAAACCAGGACGTTGCTCCAACTGATCCATTTCTGCCCCTCCCACGAGTTCAGGTTTTTGCCACTCCTTGGGGCCACTCAATGATTTATTGACAAGATCAAGCCCACGTTGTCTGAGTGTGTGTGCAACAAGTCCAGCTCCTGACAATGAGGGTTCACTCCAACATCTGCTGCTGCTGCTGCCAGAGTCTAACAAGTCTCAGAGCCCAAATACATTTATCAGTTTTAATTATTATCACTTATTTGGGCTTCTTGTAGTTCTGGGCTTGCAGGAAGGATGCTGGTGCTCAGCTGCTGCGTCAATGGACACATTGTAAAATGATTAAATGAATAAATATTCGGCCATAGGTATAAATGACCTATCCTGGGGGACAAGAGCCATTATTCACTGAGCATAATGCATCTCAAGGAACGCACCAAATTAATCAGAGCCCTGCAAAACCTGACATCTGAGGAAAGATTAAAAGAATTGGGGTTGTTTATCCTAAAAAAGAGCAGTCAGTAGAGGACATGATAACAATTTTCAAGTGTGTCGACAGCTGTAGCAAAGATGGAAGGAAAATCAGTTTGGGGGAAAAAAATAAGGGATTTAAATTGCCACAAGGGAGATTCAGGTCTCCTGGCAGAGAAAAAAAACCTAACAACATGGAGGAGCACAGCACTGGGATAAGTTCCTTGGGAATGTCTAAGAGGGGAGGGAAGGGAGCACCTTGGCAGCAGGAGATGGGAAGCTGAGCCGTGCCGGAACACGGCCCCGATGACATCCCTGGTGCTTTTCCAGCCGTGTTTTCCTGGGAGCCACACAAAAGCTCACTCTATTGGAGAGGAGTAGAATGTCTTGCTAATTGAATGTCAAAGCAATTAAAGTGGGTATAGACTTCCCTCAACATTATCTTGACTTGATAAAATAAAGTTGTTTTGACAACGCGCACTGACAATCGCTGATTTCCAACCCCAGCCATTTTTCTCCAGGCGAGACACGGAAAACGTGGAGCCTTTAGAGGGAATTTTCAAAATCTATGCAGGAACATTATTTGCAGAATAAGCCTATTAGACAAAACTAATCAGTGATTTTCAAGGTTTTGCCACGATCCTGGAGATGGGGCTGATTTCCCTCCCCACAGACACAAAGCATTCCTAACACACATTCCTGACAGAGCTCGAGTTCCAGGTCCAGCCCACACCAGGATGATCCTTCCAGTACTTAACACTGAAATTCAATTATCCCCATTTGCTCATATTCTTACAGTCACTTGTATTTTAACCAACGTGCATAAAGACATAAAAAAACTCAATAAATATAATGTTGTCTCTGTTCTGGCATTTGGTTTTTTTCCCCATCCCTTCTCCCCAGACCCAATCCAACACTCCCCTTCATCCAGGCAGAACAGCTCACGCTTTCAAAGTGAGCTCACTGAAGTTGGACCTGCTGGGGAAACCCCAGTAATACAATGCAAAAAGAGAGAAGAAACTTATGTTCCAATTACTCATTTTCGTGCAGGAAAATGAGGAATTTCTCATGGACCCACTGAAATCAGTTGCCAAGGACAGACGCTTAAGCCTTGGGCCAAGCACGAGTGGCCACCCTGGCACTGAGCAAAGACCTGCTGACCTCAGGGAAGAGCTGGAGCACAGAGTGAACATCCAGCACTATTTCTCCAACAAACTGACTATCTGAAGCACAGGGAATTCTTGAGCCAGGGGCTGCCCTTTGTACTTCACAGCCTTGCTCAGCTGCCATTTGAACCCCTGGAAACCTTTGGTTTGAGGCGGAACAGCTCAGAATCACAGAATCATTTGGGTTTGAAAATACTCTATGACAATTGAACCCAATTCCAGCACTACCAAGGCCACCACAAACCCCAAGTGTCTCAACCACACAGCTTTACATCTCTCCAGGGATGGTGATTCCACCACTGCCCTGGGTAGCTCTGCCAGGGCTGGACAACCATTTGAGGGGAGAAATTTTCCCTACTATCAAATCTAAACTTGCCTGCATGGTTGTGCTCTCCATCCCTTTCCCAACAGTCACCAACAGCACTTCCATTCACCTGATGTCCTCTGGCACTGGGTGCTGTTTTAACCCCAAGAGATGCTGAAAACCCTTCTCTGAATGAGAACACAACTCCCACTGTCTCATCTCCCCTTTTTTAGATCTAAGCTTCCCCAGACCACTCAAAGACAGACCCACACAAGTTCCTGCATCACTTCTGCCAATGCTCAGGTAGAGTTGACCACATTTGTGGTGGCAGAGTTTGTTTTTTCAGCACAGCAATCTGGGATAGTGGAGTCTGTCCCTGCCCATGGCAGGGGGTTGGAATGGGATGGGCTTTAAGGTCCCTTCAACCCAAACTGTTCTGCAATTCTGTGATATCCAGGACAGTGCCTGGCGTAAAATTCATCTCTCTGGCTTCCCCTGCTGCAAGAAGAGGCTGAAACCAACTCTGTTCCCAGACACTTCAATATTCATTCCCATTTCCTCCTCTGGGTTAGGATTTTTGGAACACCCTGTGAATAAAAGCTGTTTATAATCTCAAAACTTGCTTTCCCAAAGTCTGTGAGAGAAGGTGAATTGAAAATCCAAGAATAAAGGTTTTCCAATAGGTAACAATTTGTCTGACACAAGACGCAGAAGTGTTTGCTGAGTTACTCAGGAAGAATAATTGGGCAGTTGTGTTAAGTGGGGGCAGTTATGAATTCTGTGAGCAATCTTTGACCTTTGCAAATTCTATTTCCAGAGCTCTGGTCACACACCTTCCCACAGCACGGCCCGGGTGAGAGAAAAAGGAAATGCTTTTATTTATTGTCATGTTCTCTGCTGTCATTTGCATAAGTGACCCATTACAGACAGCTCTCTCTTTTTGAACACCTGCACTCCCGGAGCTCCATGGCCAAGGCTCAGCACTGCCCAGAGCAGCTGTGGCTGCCCCACCAAGGCCAGGCTGGACAGGGCCTGGAGCAACCTGGGCTGGTGGGAAGAGTCCCTGCCCATGGCAGGGGTGGCACTGGGTGGGCTTTGAGGTCCCATCCACCCCAAACCATTCTGGGATCACCAAGGAAACTCCTCCAAGACTTACTGCATTCCTGCCATGCTCCTCCTCACACTTCCATCACAACTTAAAAATGAGTTCCAATGGTGAGATATTGCACAGGGATGTCATAATGACACTTCATGTCACTGAAGACATCAGAGTCATTTGTTCCTTTGGAATCCACAGCCAAACATTTCAAGGATATGGAACAGAGTGGAGGAAATGGAAAAATGGGGAAAGGAGAACAGGGAACCATCCAGAGAGCGCCCCAGTTCTACAATGGCTGGGACACGCCGGGGACTGGGAATGCCACTGATGTCACTGACACAGCCCTGAACACCTGACAAACACCAAGTGCATTTGCTACAAACTACTTATAAAACCAGCATTTTTTTAATGGTGGTGTTTTGGTTGGTTTGTTTGTTTGTTTTTAAGAAGAGAACCACATGTGGTGAATTACAGACTTTCTGCTTTTGTGCCTCAGACCAGGCATTGCCAAACACACCACAGTTTAAAAAACAACGTAAAAAAACCAAACCACAACAAGACCCCACAAACTACAAACCCACACAAATCCACAGCCAAAGTGCAAGTTCCATCACCTTAAAAAACAAAAAAAGAGGAGGGATTTATTAGTTCCTCTCTCCAGTATGAGCAAAGATAATGCCAACAATTATAGAAATACAACAAGTTTTCAAACCACCACTGACGCATGAACTGAATGACCTCAGCTCTCTGCTGCTCCAGAGAAATAGCACTCACTCCTGAAAAATGTAGGCTCAGGGATGGGAAGAAGAGGCTGAATGAAGGGAAGGCAGGAAACAAGGGGCTGTTGTGTCCAGCCCAGCACAGGCTCCTCAGCCTCACCCAGTTTGCACCAGCTCCTGCTGCTTTTTCCATTCCCTCTCCCTGGGACACTGTGCCTGCTGTTCTCTGCCAGCAGTGGGGGAACTGCTGGAGCCCCAGGCTGGCAGTGCCCAGCTTTGCCTTGGGAATGTGCTGCTTTGCCACATCCAAAATGACCCCCCATGCCCTCCTGAACACTCACACCAACACACCTGAGGAGTTCTGTGCTGGGTGTGCCTAGTGTGTCTGATAAAATGTAAAGGTAGCCATTTAAAGGCTATTGATATTAAAAAATAATTTTAAAATTAAAAAATAACATGCAAAATGCAAATTTCCCCCGGATTCTGTTTTCCCAGGGATTTCCATTTTTAATTTAGCAGCCCTCCAAAATGGCATTTGTGAGGACATTGTGTCAGGTGTCCCTGCCCAGGGCAGGGGGTTGGAAACCTCAAAGTCCCTCCCAGCCCAGGCAATTTTACAGTTCTGTGATTCCCATGGACACCCCAGTTTATTCCTGGCTCCATCCAATTCCATAAAGACTCAACCATGTCACGCCTCAGACCTGGCTGTTTGCCCTCTCTGTTTCAAACAGTCAGTATTCCCAAATTTGGGGGGTGGGAGGGTCCATCCTTTGCTTGCCCAGGCTGCACACCACACTCCAGATAATCCAAGTTCATCCCTGTTTTCTGCTCTCCCACCACAGACCCAGCAAGCCCGAGCCACAGAGCTGCTGGCCAGGCTGAGATCCTGCTCAGCCACATCCCGACAAATCCAGAGCAGCTCCACTGATATTAAAGGTGTTGGTCTGGACTTAGACCAGAGCAAATGAGAGCACAGCCTGACCTTTTCTCTCCTTCCTTTCACACCTCCTAATGGCTTTTTTTAATAGAAAAGATAAAATATTTGTGAAACCAAGGAAATCTCTCAAATACCATGTAAATTTCCCTTCTAATTTTCCCAGATTAATTTTGAAACTTCTTTTAAAAAAAATTAAAACTAAACTGCAAAGAAAAACTTCCAACACCCTTCCCTTGGTCTCTGCTTTTCTGTGGCACCCCCAGGCCTGACCTCCCCAAAATGCCCCACTCAGGGCTCTGGGATGGGATTGCTTTGGAATCCCCCTCGTGGCTCAGCCAGCCCCGTCCGTCCATTCCGTTCCCTTCCCAAACCTTCCCTTCCCTTCCCAAGCCTTCCCTGCAGCCCCAGTGATGCAACTCCAGCTTTGCCTCTGAAGGTCAGTGTTAATGAAATGTTAAGGATCTCACTCAGCTGAGGACCGGTAGCACGTGGATTCATTTTGGTTTCAGCTTCCCAGGCAATTCAGGTAAAGAAAACAATGCTGTTTCTCTGTTTTCCCTGGCCTTAAGTCTGCTTTTAACTCACTCCTTCCCCAAAGCTCCCAAGGTTTCCTGCTTGGCATTTGCTTATCCATTTTGTGAGAAGTGCACTAAGTGGATTAATATTTTAGATTCATTGTGTCTTTTAAAGTTATCAACAAGCACAGCTCTTCTGAAATGAGTGAAAGCTAATGATGAAAATACTTCTATTCTCTGCCTCCAACAAAGTGCTTCTGCTGGAATCAAAAAGTCCCACTTTCATTTGTGCCATTTTTTTAAAGCCAGTAATCACAGCAGAGCAGCATTTCTAACTTTTGAGTCATCAGCAGCACAAGTAAAGCTTTCACAAATTGCAATAATTTCTCATCAAGGCCTCCCCACAGAGAAAAAAAATACAAATTAACACAATGTCACATATCACAAGTCGAACGCTGGTACAGAACATTTTTGGGAATAAAAGAAATTGCGGGAAACAAAGCACAACATCTGACAGAAACAGGGGAAGCCACAATTCTGCAGCAGCAGCTCCAGGCACTTCTGGAATTCTGCTTGGGCAGAAGAACCTCTTCCATTCACAGGCCTTTGCCACAATAAAACCCCTCCCAAAGAGAGGACTCCAAACTTGCTCCTGTCTGAGCCTGAGGAGAACTCTCTGCATTCTGCAATAGCAAAGAAGGAATTGGAGTCCTGTCTCTTTGGGGTCCTGCCTCTTTTCTTCTGCACTGGAAATGAAGCAGATAAAGGCTTAAATCCCAGACTGGCTGAGGGTGGAAGGGGCCTCTGGACACCCTTCTGCCCAACCCCCTGCTCAGACAAGGCCCCCCAGAGCCCACGGCCAGGACTGTGTCTGGATGGCTTTTGAGGGTCTCCAAGGTGGGAGACTCCACAACCTCCCTGGGCAATCTGTGCCAGTGCCCAGTGACCCTCACAGTGAAAATGTGGCAGAGAATCATGGAATTGTTTAGGTTGGAAAAGCCCTTTCAGACCATCAAGTCCAACTGTTCCCCAGCACTGCCAAGCCCATCACCAACACACGCCCTCCCTTCCTCACCTCCCTGCCAGTTTGTTGGACTGTCTCGTCCTGGGGAGCCCAGAACTGGACCCAGCACTCCAGGGTGGCCCCACCAGTGCCAGGCAGAGGGAAGGGATCACCTCCCTTGATCTGCTTCTCATCATTCATCCCAGAACCCCTTCCACAGTCTCCTCAGCAAGGGCTCATTGCTGGCTCGCGGTTACCGTGGTGTCCACCAGGACACAACACTTGTTCCTTCCTCCCAGCACCACATTTGCCCCAGAGCTTCACCTGCAGCTTCCCAAGCCCCTTCTCTGCTGCTCAGAAATGATTCCTGGGCCCCAGAGCCATCAGCTCCATCACCACACAAGAGCCTCTTTGTCCACTCTCAGCAAGCAAAAAGGCACAAATCTAAATTAAATTGCCTGTGATGCCACCCCCTCCCTGTCCTGCCACCCTGACAAGGAGGTGGCTCTCCTGAGATCCCTCAGTTTAATTAAAAGCCCATGGGAATCACTGATCCACAATCCCACTCTCATATTTTTGCTGATGTTGCAACTTCAGGAGGAATCCGGATTTTATTTTGAAACACATTTTAACGTTCAGCACAGAATTACAACTTTTTTTTAAGGGCTTCCCACTGCCAAAGGGCAGGGTTAGATGGGATAGTGGGGAGAAATTCCTGCCTGTAAGGGTAGTGATGCCCTGGCACAGGTTGGGCAGAGAAGCTGTGGCTGCCCCTGGATCCCTGGGAATGTCCAAGGCCAGGTTGGAGCCACCTGGGCTGGTGGGAGGTGTCCCTGCCCATGGCAGGGGGTGGCACTGGATGGGCTTTAATGTCCCTTCCAACCCTCATCATCCCTCCATTCTATGATCACAAGCTCCACACAGCACCTTGGCAGGGTTCCCTTTCAGTCCATTCTCTCTCTGCCACAGAAAACTCTTAATTCTCAATAGAATTAATGTCTTCAAGCTTTAACTTCCCAGTTCCCATCACACTGGGCATGGTGAAACACCTCAGATAAATCACATGTGAGCAAAGCCCTCCCAGGAGGTAATTCCTGAATCTTTCACCAAGAACATACTGTGTAATTTTTCCCCACTACTTCCTTACTTTTACCTTCTCTTAAAAGACAATGTGCCTAGTAATGATTCTAGGGCAGAGAATGGATTTTATTAAATATTAAATTTTCTATGGTGTTTGTAATTTGGAGTTTGTCAGATCTGAGTCACAGTAAGTTACAAGCTCAGAATTTGTGGACTAGAATAGATGATATTTTTTATTGGATCTCCACTGGCTGCATCCGGCAGGGAGTTTCGTTCACCCTGTCAGTAAGTAACAATTAAGGTGCATTTATGACAACAATTCTTATGACAGATACAGAAATTTAAACCCACTTTATTTACTGCACACACAGCTGACCACCAGGAGCTGCACAGTGTGTGGGTCTGCCCGAGGATTTCTGGGAAGCTGAGGGGGCACAGTGCCCATGGTGGTACCCAAGGAAATAGGAACTGGTTGTGCTGCAATCAGAGTGAACCCTCAGGAGACTCAGCCAGCGCCAGGGGGGCTGCTGAAGGGGCAGTGGGGCCAAGCCCAAAGCCACCCTCTGAGGGGCCGAGCCACCCTCTGAGGGGCAGTGGAGCCAAGCCCAAAGCCACCCTCTGAGGGGCAGAGCCACCCTCTGAGGGGCAGTGGGGCAAAGCCCAAAGCCACCCTCTGAGAGGCAGTGGAGCCAAGCCCAAAGCCACCCTCTGAGGGGCAGTGGGGCAAAGCCACCCTCTGAGGGGCAGTGGGGCAAAGCCCAAAGCCACCCCCTGAGGGGCAGTGCGGCCAAGCCACCCTCTGAGGGGCAGTGGGGCAAAGCCCAAAGCCACCCTCTGAGGGGCAGTGG
>VWZD01007432.1:63485-149223 GCA_013396695.1 Sakesphorus luctuosus | reverse complement strand
CCTCCACCCTCTGAGGGGCAGTGGGGCAAAGCCACCCTCTGAGGGGCAGTGGGGCAAAGCCCAAAGCCACCCCCTGAGGGGCAGTGCGGCCAAGCCACCCTCTGAGGGGCAGTGGGGCAAAGCCCAAAGCCACCCTCTGAGGGGCAGTGGGGCAAAGCCACCCTCTGAGGGGCAGTCCAGCTCAAAGACATCTTGGCCTTGCAGGAGACTTTGAACACCCCTGAAATTCCCTGTTCCCAGTTTGCACCCCCTGTAGCTCATCCTTACCCTTGAGCAGCAATTTGCAAGCATGAAGTAGAGAGGAAAAAATAAAAAAAAAAAAAAGGCTTTCACATCCCTAGAAGTGAAGCCTCTCACTCAATGCCCTGCCAGGCTATCTGCAAAATGTCAATTCTTTTAGGAACTATCGTTGCAAAAGACAAACTCGGGATCGTTTATGCCACAGCCAGCCCAGCACCCAGAGCAGCCGAGTCACTTCTTTATTTACTGCTGCGGGGAGCGGCGAACACGCAAAGGTCTCTCCTCCTCACGAACCACGGGGAGCAATCCAGAAATGCACGAGGGGGAAAGAATTCCTCAATGTGACTCCGAGGGCCTCGTTCCCCCCGAGCAGTAATTCCAGGCTCGGTGCTCAGACTGTCGCGATGGCTCCGGCGGCGTCGGGAACGCTCCCATTTGTCACCCGCACAGACCGTGCGGCAGCACAACCCGAGGGCTCAGTGACACCCACGAGCCGAACCCTCAATGTTAAACACAGGGCACAGCCGAGCACTCAGCTCACTCCTGGGGGTGCCCCGGAGAGCTCCAAACAGCTCCAAACTTGCTGTCCTGCTTTGCTTGCAGAAAACCTCAAACCAGTCCATTGCTACAGAGTTATAATAATTTAACTTTTAAATATGAACTGACTTCAGAACCTCTTCTTTGCACATATTTATGCCAGCACTTGTTTTAAAATAACACTGGAGAGTGGCTTAAATCTGCAACTCCAGGTTAAGGCTGAACACCAAAAAAAAAACCACCATAAGAGGGAACTGATGCATTCCAGGCTTATTTTTCAAGCAACCCTAAATCAAGGAGCCTCATCACCTGTTCTGGAGCCTGGCAGTGGCTCTTTTCATCCCAAACACTGCCAAGAACCAGCACCGGGGGAGGTGCCGAGCAGGAAATCAGCTCCAACAGGAGAGGGCAACAAGCAAAGCAGCTGATTGTCAACGATCTGTCGGGGGAGAAAAGAACAGGGAAAATCTCCACCAGTGGATAAAAATAAATTCCCTTGGATTTACTTTGCCTTTGGTAATGCAAAATTCTGATAGCAAAAGTCAACTATGGTTAATTTTGGTTTGGGGTTTTTTTGGTTTGGTTTGGTTTGGGGTGTTGTTTTTTGGGGGTTTTTTGTTTTGTTTTGTTTTGTTTTTTCATTCTAGAGGTACCTTTTTCAATGGGCAACAGAGAAAGAAATAAAGCTGTTATGTATAAAATTTGAGAAGTTTAGTATTAAATTATAAGATGAAAAAAGTTGCCTCCAGGAATGCAGGGCTCAAGTAAAAGATTTTCCAGGCAGATTCCAGGGGTGGTTCCAGCCCTGTATCCACCTCCTGTACACCTGCCCCTGTCCCTAATGCCAACAGGGCCCTCAAAACAGGAGTTACCACCCAGAGCTCCACAACTGCACACTGGGGGAGCCCCACCAGAATGGGGGAGTTTTACAAAACAATCAGCAAATGAACCAATAAAATTCCAAGGGGGAAAAAATAAAATCTTGATTTTTTTTTAATTTTACTTAATTAAAAAAAAATCTTAATAATGGTGCACTTGTATTTATAGTGATTCATTCAGTACTTTTGAATTACAAGGGTGACTACAAAAATACAGGATTTTAATAGCCTGAGACAGACTGACTGGAAATTTCTGTTGGGAAACAGAGTAAATCCCTTTTTTCCAGCACTTTTGTGAGTGCCTGCTGTACCCTCAGACAGCTCTTTCCATCGGGCTGTGCAGGGATATACAAGTATTTACAGATGTGCATGACTAGGGAGGGAATAAAATCCCAAGGGAAACAAACCCCAGCAAGAAGCACTAAAGTGTTACCCACACCATCCCCAAACCTTCAGCAGATTGCCCAGTGGGGACTGAGCCCAAGTCCTGCTCCCAGAGAGCAGAGGGGGTTTCCTCAGCAGCTGAGCTTGGAAAAGGGTTCATTTGGCACCTGCACTTTGCTCGCTCTGCGCTGGCACCACGGGCAGGGGGCACAGCCCGGGCAGGGGGCACAGCCCGGGCAGGGGGCACAGCCCGGGCAGGGGGCACAGCCCGGGCAGGGGGCACAGGTCTCTTAGAAATGGTAACTTGGAACGAAGTCCACACAAAAAAGTGGATTTAGAGCAATGCTTTGCCATAAACAGCAAAAAGGCATCAACTCCCTTGTAAATATTCACACAGTTTTGCTTTGATATAAAAAGCACAATGAATAATGTTTTTCTTGTGATGGGAAAAGTCCAGGAGGCACCAAAACTGCCCACTGGGCTCCCACACCCCCGGAGTGCACAGGGTGAGTGGGGCATCCTCCCCAGGCAGGACTTTCCCCAAGAATGAGAAGTGATCCCTCATTCCTGCTCCAAATAATTCACTTCAGGTGTTATTTCAACGCCACACACACGGCATTGGATTCCTCACACTGAGCACAGGACGTGGCACTCGGAGAGCAGCAGAGGCTGAGCCAAACCCCAGCCCTGGCATTGCCAGCCCACCTGACAAAGCCACTCACCACCCCCAGAACAACGTGGTAGGCAGCAAAAAAATAGAGTAATTACAAGAATTTCATTTTCATTAACTAATAAACCGAGGAAAACAATTTAAGTATCTGAATGTCATTTTTCAAAGGAAAATAAACTGTAAACATTTGAATAACATCACAGCAGGGATAATATACCTAAGGAAACCTATTGAAATCTGCTGCTGAATTCATCCTCTTTTATCACATTAAAACTGCAATTGACTGTAAACCTCCTACCACTCTCCACTGAGACTTTAATTGTAAGGATTCCTGTTACACATCATATTAGAATTTAGTTAAAATTGTAGAACACATTATTTCCAATCAGACAGCCAACCATCACTCACAAAGATTTTTAAAAAGGTGATTAATAATTCATCTCAGATAAGGAAAAGATCTATATTTATACCATCTTCTCAGCCACCATAAACTACCTGACAATTGTTCAGTAATGATGCCCAGTAAATTCTTTAAAATGGTAATTTGTCATTCTGTCACTTCATTTGTGACCTAAAATTCCTCACTTGAGGCATCATCAAATAAATTAATCACTTTCCAGGATCCATTTCTCTGTTCTGCACGTTATTATGCCCAGGCTCTCTTGTGTTTCTCTTCATTTACATATATTTAATGGCTCAGCAGTGGTTCACTATGGCACATAACGCACACATCTCATTACAGGTGAAATATTCTAACTGCCACTATCACTGGGAAAGAAAATAACTCTCCCAATTTAATTTTCCTGATGTAACAAAACCATGATTCTTCACTATGAAATGTTGATGCCATCCATCAGTCACAATCAATAAAATCATCACAGAAGTTGGCCTTCCCCAGCATCCTCCCTTCAGCCTGGGATTATTTGAGGGAGGTAATTAAACTCATAATATGTAATGAATGTAAATGAAGAAAAAACCCTCGTGTTCTCCCTCTAACTACGCTTATTTTACTGCTTTGATTTAAAGTATTTTTACATCTTCCAATCTATGAGATACACAAAGCCCTGAAGGAAAGGCATCACAAGTACAGTAAGCATCAATCAATACATATAATGAGTAATTAAAACGGAACATATTTTAACATTAAAACCCCACCAAATGCTGTTATTTATCGATTTTTCATTTAAAATGATGCATTCCCTCTGGACTAATATATTTGCTGTCTTTCTGAGATATAGATTGTGAGACACAAGTTTTAGATACTGTTGCTTTGCTAAAAAAAATCCAACCCAAAGTGATTTTTTTGGGTGCTTCATCCCCCCCAACCATTTGAAAACCACAGATAGAAAGATGCAAACTATTCTTGCTCTAGAGAGAAAACCTTAATCATTTCAGTCTCATATATGTGCCTGTGCTCATATAAGTCAAGAAAGAAAATGCTCTCTTAGAAATGATAACTTTGAACGAAGTCCACACAAAAAAAATGGATTTAGAGCAATGTTTTGCCATAAAGAGCAAAAAGGCATCATCTCCCTTGTAAATATTCACACAGTTTTGCTTTGATATAAAAAGCACAATGAATAATGTTTTTCTTGTGATGGGAAAAGTCCAGGAGGCACCAAAACTGCCCACTGGGCTCCCACACCCCCGGAGTGCACAGGGTGAGTGGGGCATCCTCCCCAGGCAGGATTTTCCCCAAGAATGAGAAGTGATCCCTCATTCCTGCTCCAAATAATTCACTTCAGGTGTTATTTCAACACACACAGAGGGGATTGGATTCCTCACACTGAGCACAAAGTAGAAGGGAACGATGGAGAACGTGGCTGGTGAGACCTGGCTGGTGACCAACCAAACTGCCCCTGGCACTTCCCTCTGCCCCCTGGCTCAACAGGACACTGCTGCTTCTCATAAACATTTATTTGCAGACAATATTCCCCTCTCCCCACCCCATTAGAGGTGAGGGATTTTGTTAATCCAGCCCCCATGTGCCCCCCCCAGCTCCAAGGGCCAGGGTGAAGGGATGCTGTGGTTCCCCTTGGGACTCTCCCCAAGCATCCCCCTCCTCAGGGAGCCAGCTGTGCCCAGCTGTTTGAGACAGGCTTGCACACAGCAGCTCAGGAAACATCTTTTGGGAAGTGAAGTTTATAGCAAGGCTGAGATGGAAACTGGGCAAAGACTCCAGAACAGAAAAAAATATATTTGCTATCTGGTAATTGACAGCTATGCAGGAAACTTCTGCACTGCATAAAGGAGAATTAGGCACAGCATGTTTTTAATTATTATTAGGTTTTTTTTTTTATTTTAAAGCCTATTTACCATCAGGAAGGTATCCAAAGAGGTGGGCTACTCTCCCAGTAAGGGCCAAGGGACACTGCAAACAGTCCAGCATGGACAGTCCTTGTCAGACCAGCTGTAACAGTCAAGGAGGAGTCTTTAAAAGAGACAATTAGATACAGTCTTCAAAAAATTTAGGCCTTCAGAAACATTAATTGGGGACTCCTTCCATTTGTTTTCCCTAACTTTCCCTCAGTGGAGCTCTGCAGCAGAGCAGCAGCCCTGCTGGGGTACCAGCCCTGCCACTTCCCCCTCTGCAGCCCAGCCCAGGAGAATTCCAATCACCAAATTCCAGACTGGGTTGGGTTGGGTTGGGAGGGATATTAAAGACCATCTCACTCCAACCCCCCTACCACGGGCAGGGACACCCATTAGTGCCCAGAGCACCCTCCCCTCTCTGCAGCCCCCCAGGGGGATGGGATGGGAGTGGAGAGGAGGGAGTTGTCTCCCGTGAGTGATGCTGCTCAGCAACTCTGTGCACTTCAGCATTTTTCTTCCCAGCCATGTCCAGTAAATGTATGAGCCTGGCACCACCTCTGTGCCCACCAGCTCCGGGGCAGAGGGGAGTGGGGAGAAGGGAGGGACCCTCAAACCCACAGAGCACTGAAAGACACTTCACAGAGCTGGATTTACCCGGTAAATAAATAAGAGTCTCCCAGTGTCCATTTCTTGGCAGTTTTTCTAACAGAGGTAACCCCAGAGCACATTGTTCTCATTAACCCCTCACTGCTGGGACTCGGCGGCTTCTGCTGCGCCTGCGCCAGGGAGCAAAGAGCTCCTGGAGCTTATTACCAGGAGAGGGGAATTTCTGCTGGGTAATTGCATCCTGCCACACACAACAAGCTGGCAGCTCCCACGCTGTACACACAGCCCGGCGCCTCCTGCCCCGGCCCCCGTGCTGGGCTCTGTTGAGCTGTCATGTTTCCCTCCAGAGGTGGTTGTAGCTCTGCTCGAGGTGAAGCAAACCCATGTAGGTTCCTTCTGCAGAGGTTACTCAACTGCCTTTACAGGGCACGTGGGCACTCGGAGCGAGATGTGACACAGGACCTGAGCTCGTGGCACAGATTATACCCAACAAAACTGCCTGTGCCATGTGGGGGCTCGGCCTGGGCACCTCCTACAGGAGACAGCGATGTACCAAACCTGTCTGAGCTCAAGAAGTGTTTGGACAACACTCTCAGGCACGTGGTGGGATTCTTGGGGGATCCTGTGCAGGGTCAGGAGTTGGACTCTGATCCTGGTGGGTCCCTTCCAACTCAGCACATTCTGTGGTTCTGCACATGCCCACAGAGCTCAGATTCTCCAAGATGACACTGAAAGCCCCAAAGCAGACAAGAATCTGTTTTGTGGTATTTCTATACCCACAGAACCATAGAATGGTCTGGGTTGGAAGGAAACTTAAAGCCCATCTCATCCCACGCCCTGCCATGGGCAGGGACACCTCCCACCAGCCCAGGTTGCTCCAAGCCCCGTCCAGCCTGGCCTTGGACACTTCCAGGGATGTGGGGGCAGCCACAGCTTCTCTGCCCAACCTGTGCCAGGGCCTCACCAGCCTCAGAGGGAAGAACTTTTTCATGACATCCAATCTAAAGCTGCTCTCTGCCCATGTGAAGCCATTCCCTTGGTTTGTTTAGGGTTTTTCCCCCAATAACTGCTGGTATGGGAGGTCTGTGAGATAGAACAGAACCAGAAAGGTTCTCCTCATAGTCATAATACTTGCACATAACATGCCTTGGGAGAGAACTATGATT
The DNA here is from genome assembly GCA_013396695.1 of Sakesphorus luctuosus. Classification (NCBI taxonomy): domain Eukaryota; kingdom Metazoa; phylum Chordata; class Aves; order Passeriformes; family Thamnophilidae; genus Sakesphorus; species Sakesphorus luctuosus. Next base: position 142,429 of record VWZD01007432.1, on the reverse strand, counting down.
CATTTTTACAACTCCTGAGGTGGCTTTGCTAGTTCACAATAAATATTGTGGTTTATGCATGAAAAGTCTGTTGCCTGCAATATTTGTAATCCCTAAATTCTTTAATAACCACTTAGATCCCCACCAGATGCCAGAGTGCCCATCAGGGTTGTGCAACAGGACCGTCATTAAGTTCGCTCTGACAACTCTGCTCTCGTGATGTAAATTACCTGGATATCAGCTAGGAGAAGCACGTGTTTATATCATTACCTATTTCTCATTTCTCTACAGTCCCCTGGAATTAGACCAGTTTTCTATTTAAAATTTTAATTCTAATAGTTTTGTATTTATGTTTTATAAAGCATTTGCCTGTGAGAACTTCAATTGTTTTAAAGGCAAAAGCAACGTGATACAAGAGGGAGTAACAGTGCCTGTTAACACTGCTGGGCTGTAAAGTTAACTGGGGTCACCCCAGGGTGTTCATCATAATATTTGCATAGCAAAGACACATACAAAGTCAGAGGCAATTAAAAAAAAATAATATTTTTGTTTTAAGACAATTTTGCCATGTTTCTAAGCCTTTACACCTTGGGTTTTAATGACAACTGCCTGATCACAGGATAATAAAGATGATAAATTCCAAGGAAATCAAAAATTTATCATTTTCTACAGGTTAAACTGCAGGTTGTAGGTCCTGGAGAGGAAACTTCTCTAATGCAATGGTTTCTCTGCTGTGGTTACATTGACTTACAGAATCACAGAATATCCTGAGCTGGAAGGGACACACCAGGACCATCCAGTCCAAGTTCTGGCCCTGCACAGACACCCCAACAATTTCACAGTGTGCCTGAGGGCATCATCCTGACACCCACAGTCTGACATCCTTTTCAGATTTCTTCTTCATTTTAGAATGAAATCTTGGGAGGACAAATTAAAAAAAAAAAAAAAATCACGAACAGAGACCTGGTGAAATCAGTCTGAGGTAAACCTACCCTATGAAAAAGCACCACGTCCTCATGTTTTGAATTAAAGGGCCAATCCTCAACATTCAGAGCTGGACTTCAATATGAGAGAGGAGATCAACCCAAGGGCAGATGTTTCCTCTTGCTCCAAACATCCCTCCAGGCACTGGAGCTCAGAGACCTGCAGCCAAGCTGAGTATTTCTGGTTTGCAGAGAGAGGACACGAGCAGGGCTGGGCCACTTCACCGGGGGGTGAGGAAGAATTTCAGGAGGAATTTCTGCACCAAAGGGGCTGTGAGGCATTGGAAGGGGCTGCCCAGGGAGGTGTGGAGTGCCCAGCCCTGGAGNGGGCTGGGAGGGCTTTTCCAGCCTCAGGGATTGTGTGAGGTTGAGCCTGCCCAGCTGCTCTCGGAGGTCCTGCCCCAATAGTTACCCATGAACTGCCACACACTATGGCTCTCATTAGCCCACACCTTTTGCCCCCCACCATCCATCACAGCCACGACAAATACTTCTGATGCATTTGGGTCAAAGAAACAGAATTCGTTGTGTTTGTGGGCAAACCCTCCCCAGACAGGGGCACCACAAACTCCCACTGCTGCTCACTGGAGGTTCTCAATAAACCACCAGCAAAACAGACCCCAATTTTATGCTGTTGGGGCAGCAGGTCCTGCCCTGCAGGCCCTCACTGCCTTTTTTAGCACAAATCTGACAGTCAACAGCATCAACAAAAAACCTGGGATTTGTTCTGCTTCCAGCCTGCTCAGAAAACAGTCACACCAAGCACTAGAAGAGCTTAAAGTTGGGTTAAGCCCCTGTGGGTGGTCAGCCCTGGACTGCTCTGCTGTCCCAGAGCCCCCCTGGGTGCTGCTGTCACATCCCTTCCCTACAGAAGGGGACCTCGTGGGACCAGCACCCACCCACCTGCAGGAGCACCGGGAGCTGCCACCTCGGCACCGCCGGCACAGCCACTGCCAATCGATCCGAGTGTGCACCAGCAGAGCTGACTGGTACATCTGTTCTGGGGGAAAACATACATCCCGCCCCTGGTACAATCACTGTAATTAAAAATTAACATGCATTAATTGTTGGAGCTGATGTAAACAGCTGATGTTCCACTTAGCCCTGTCTTCTGTACATATCATTAGGCAAAGCCAAATATTGTTAAGTAAACAGGCAACACTTACAAGAAGAAATAGAAAACTAATTCCAACTAAATAAATTGACAACACCGTGCAAGTCATATTAAAACAGTTGAGATAATTATTAGGCTACTGGACTAACTGAGAAAACCATAGAAGACACATTTAATTGTTTGAATCTCATCTCACTAAATATATTTAGGCACAGTGTGAAATACAATTTATCTGGAATGGGGACGCAGCTTTATCCCACAAGCAGGATGTGCAACATAGAGTGGGAATAAAAAAAAAATAAAATAAATATGCAAGTCGGAGTTTGATATGCAGGTAAAACAAATAACTTCCCAAATGCAGCAATCTCAACCAACTGCTTCAGCAGCCAGTGGTCTCCAGAGAAATTCGGGTTGGTTATGCAACGTGAAAGGTTTTTTCTTCCTCAGATACATCTGCACAAGTCCCATCCGTGCCAGTGGGAGCCGCAGGCACACACCAAGAGAAGAACACACTCCCGAGGAGCTCCTGCCCACTTTTCATCGTTGTTATTTAAATGTCATAGCAAAATCATTCCTCCAATTTGTATACCAAAAAAAGCAAATAAAGGCCCAGCAAATGTGCTCGGTGCTGCACCCCCCGAGCTGCTCCTCAGATCTCGGTGGTGTTGCTGTGCATTGCCTGGGGGGCATCAGCTGCTGGTACCCCCAGGCTGCTCCTCCCGCTCCGGGCACAAGGGCTGGGGGGCTGCTCTGTCAATCTCAGCCCTTGTCCCTCCACCGAGGCAAAGCTGGAGTTTAAAGGACACTGCCAGGGAAGGGAACTCTGCAAACAGGCAGCAGCAGCCCCACTGATTCTCTCCTGGCAGTTACAAGCTGTCTGTGCCATGGTAAGGCTGAAAGCACCATCCAAAGGAGGCCCCAGAACCCCCAGTGGGGCTGGGACCAGCTCAGTGCAAGACACACCACACATTTCTCCTCTGCAGAGGGAAATCCCCAGGAGCATCCCCAAAGCCCTCGTGAACCCAGGAACCAGCACACCTGAATGCAGGGCTCGAGAGCAAGTGCTAATTGCTTAGTGGCTCTTGGCATCTCAATGAGCAGGAGCTCAGGAAATTTTGGCTTGGTGGGAAAGAGAAAATTTTGTTTGTTTGTTTACAAAAATCAGCTTCAAGTGGAAATAGCATGAAGGGGTTTTCTTTAATAGACAAGATAAATTTTGCTCAATGGTTCTCACTGAGGAATCCCGTTAATCCACTCCAAAAATCATTTCTACACAATTCCTGTCATGGGTTTTTCTCTACCTCATCCATGAGCCCCGTGCTGGGCTGGGACCCCCCCAGCAACCCAACTTCTGCCTCATCCCCAGCTTTCACATCCATGAGGCTTGAGTTGTGCTGCTTTGGATATTTCCAAACACCACAATCATCCTCCTGGGTTTTTTCTTTGTTGGTTTTTTTTTTCCAGGAGTAAGGCCTTTTTTTACCCTGTCCAACCTTTCTCATTACAGTGAGAGGAATGTCAGGATTATGGACTAAAAACTGCCCTCAGCAGCATTAGCCACACACCTGGGTGTTACACAGGTGGTTTTAGGAGCATTAGAGAAATAGCTGTAGTATTTTAAGTGTTTGGGAGTAAACTACAAGGAAAGCACATGGGGAAAACACGCCTTAGAGACAGGAACTGGTTGTGATATTCCTGAAAGCCTTTGAGGCAGAAATCCCCAAGCTGTTTCTCCCATTATTGATACATAACCACAAACACCATCAATTAGACAAAGCTGGAACATGCTCTGTGTAAACAGCATCATTAAAATGCTGCAAACCAGAGGATTTTGAGGTTTCAGTGCTGTGTTTCAGTTTTCTTGGTGAGTTCACTTTTGAGTTAGTGCTGTTGAAACCTCTCAGTGCTTGAGGAACTTCCTGTTGCAGACACTCCTTTTTTGACCAAATACCCCTGGTTTGCCATTTTTAAAGGCCCCCCACAGCCCACAGATGAAGTTCCCACCCCACTCCCTGCCCTGAAAGTCCTGAAAGGTTCACAGCACTGCTCAGCTGTTTCATAACAATATCAGGCTCATGATGAACCAAATGAGTTCTGATTTGTGCTATTTAATGTCCTAATGGCTTGACTAGTTAGGTAGATAATTACACAGTATGATTTATCCAACCCATTTATAAATATTTATAATAATGGATAGATTAACCTTTGGGATTTCTATCCTGCAATCCCTTCAGGAAGGGGGATCTCTCCACGGCAGCGGGGAGTGCCATCTCCTGTGAGGGAGCACTTGTGTGGGCAGGGGGGTGGGCATGCAGCCTGGGCCATGGCCAAGGGGTCCTGCTCATCACCCACTGACACTGGCACGCCTCCTCCTCCCCTCCAGTGAGCTCCATCTATCTCCAGTTTTACTTCCTCAGGCAAAGAGAAACCACAGGAGATCAGGCTCCTGCTGCCGAGCAATGCCAGACCGACCTGCACCGTGGAACAGCAGAACAGCATCCTCAGACCTCCAGAAACATGGCAGAAATTCCAAGCATGGTGGAAATCCACCTTAGACTCTGAACCGTGAATGGCAGAATCACGGAATATGCTGAGTTGGAAGGGACCCACAGGGATCATCAAATAGAACCCTGAGCCCTTCACAGGACCATCCCCAGGAGTCACACCCTGTGCCCCAGAGCATCATCCAAACCCTCCTGGAGCTCTGGCAGCCTTGGGGCTGTGCCCACTGCCCTGGGGAGCCTGGGCAGTGCCCACCACCCTCTGGGGGAAGGACCTTTTGCTGAGATCCAACCTAACCCTGCCCTGGCACAGCTCCACCCACTCCCTGTGCCCTGTCCCTGCCCTGACACAACTCCAGCCATTCCCTGGGGTGCTGTCCCTGATCCCACAGAGCAGAGGTCAGTGGACACTCACGTGAGTTTGCTCTCCCTGCCAGGAACAGGGGGTGGGAGGGGGCACAGCCCTGCCCAGGATGGGCCATGGCCCCATGTGTGACAGTGAGTCAGAGCCACCCCCAGCCCTGCAGCCCGGGCAGGCACAAGTGGCACATTGTTGGCACACTGTCAGCAGCACCATCACTGCCCAGCCTGGCACAGCAACGCCAACGCTCTGCTGGCCCCTGACAAAGGGGCACTGTTTGCTGCAGCCACGGCCAGGGCAAGGGGCTCGACCTCCAACACCATCCGAAGATGGAAAGAGGCAGATCCAGCACTTTCTGTCTGCAACAACTGCTCCTTAGGACAAGCACAAATACATCAAATACAGGAGAGACAAACAAGGAAGAGAATTCCATCTTCCAAGGGAATTACGTTTCAGACCTGTCTCTGCTGGAGCAGACCCAAACCTGTGCCTGTCACAGCTCTGAACTGACACAGGATAAACTTGGAAAACTACAGATTCTGTCCCCCAGCAGCACAAGACAACACCCCAGTCCTTGGCCAACGACAGGGAAAGTCGAGAGAAACGAGACACAAGTCTTGCCACACAACTTGGAAGATCCCCCTTGACACCATGAAAGCATTGCAAAATTCACTATTACTGTACCCCCATTATCCAATATTTTGCAGCATCTTCACTTAGGAAGAGCACTCTTATGTTTAGATTATTAGGATTTTGTTTAAATAAAACCCACTCTGGCAACAATATGAAATGACATGAAAATAATAACCAACAGGAATAATCAGGGGGGTTTATTTCTGGAATTTCACTAAAAGGCAAAAAAAAAAATCACTTTCATTCTCTGAGGCTGGGCTGTGGCAGCTTTTCTACTGAGTGCTTAAACATTGTGTAAGCCATTAAATAAAGAAATTTTGGAAAAAGCACAGGTTTCACAGGAAAATATTTTAAATTTTTTTTTCCTTTATCAGATTATTAGAAATTTTTGACATAGTAAATTTTGGGATTAACAAATTTCTCATGCAAATTATCACACCTATTAAAAAACCCCTCAAAATAATTTGCAAAAGGCATCTGTATCCCAGAGCAACTCCACTTCCATGCAACAGGGGGAAATATGAAATCCCACCCATTTCCCCAGCAGGTAAATCCCCACTTCATCTTGGATAATTTCCCTGTTTGAAATCAGGGCTTGGCCACTCCAGCACCCCCACCCACCTCCCCTGATTGCTGCCATTTGTGGAGCCAGAGCCTGGGAAGGAGCTCAGTGCCCTGGGGAGCCTGGGCAGTGCCCAACCACCACAGAGACCGTACCCTGAGTTCAGAACAGATGAGAACTCCCCTGGAACTGTTAATTTGTCTGGCTATTGAGAGACTTAATTAATAGCAACCCAAACACCTAAAAAAATAATCCCAGATCTTGCACTCTGAGCTTCTTACATACATATATGCCAATTTACATGTGTGTTTGTGCTCCAGTTCACCTCCCTGTCTGAGCAATGCCCATTTTCTGGTCCCATCCTCCCCAAATCCCTCCCCAAAAGGTACAAGGATGTTGGCACAGTCCTGCTGAACCCCTGACAGGAGCCACAGCTTGCAGGGTGGTGACAGGCCTGAGGCTGCTGGGAGACATGGATCTGTCACAGTATGGGAGTGTGGCATTGGGTCTGTACAGTTGTTATGGAGGGACCCGTCTGCACAGCTGTTTGTGAACAGAGTCGGGTCCTGCCCAGGCTGCAGAGCCTTTTCTCCCTGAGGTATTTCACTCCAACTCAACGTGTCCTGCCAAGCCCATGTGCCCATGTGGGCTGTGATATCATTCCCTTACAGCTGAACACAAGTTTCTTGGTGGAATGTGCCCAAACTCCAGAGTGATGCTAAGGAGAATTCCCAGCATATTCTGAGTTGGAAGGGACCCACAGGGACCATTGAGTTTAACCCGTAAGTGAATGGCCCAACAGGGATCAAACCCATAACCCTGGCAGAAGCAGGAGACAAACTCTGCCTCCACCAAAGGAGCAGCCCCTTCCCAGTTCCCCATGAGCTCATCCCAGTGGGGCTGTGTGGATCAGCAACCCAGGGAAGGGACCTGCTTGGGAGCGACCACTCGTGTGACAGCACAGTCTGGCACTGGCCTGTGATGCCAAGGGAGCTTTTAGAACAGTGTGGAGGCTGCATTTCCCCCTCCTCCTGCCCTCCCGGCTCTGCCCACCAGTTCAGACACGCACCATGATTTTGCAGCGTGTTCGGGATGCGGGAACGGGGCGGGGAGCGCACCGAGATGCTCAGCCCGGCCCGGGGGTTGCGCAGCGATGAGCAGGGAGGGCAGCTCGAGGCTTGGCACTGCTGCAGGGATGCTGCTCGCACAGTAAAGAGGGCTCAGCCCCGGGGGAGAGGAGACACACAAATGAGCCGCTGGAGACTCCTCCAGCTGTGCGCACATGTGCGGGGCCAGCCCGGCGCTGCCGCCGCCTTTGTGCCCGGCTCGCTGCGGGCGATAACACATCCAGGCGGCCGCAGAGCCCCCGGGGGCACAGAGCCTGCCTGGCAGCCAGGGAGCGGCGGGGGCACATTAACATAAACCCTGCCCAGGGCCTGGCTCAGGACAGGCAGCACTGCCGGGAAGGGACAACCTCAGCGACAGCCTAAGCCAGAGCCAAACCCACACCCTGGCACCTTCTCCAGAGTGCACGAGCATCCTGAATGAGGAGTGCAAAGGATTACAAGGGAGCAAAAGTTATTGCTGCCACACAACATACTGCACCCGCAGCCAGTAAACTGAAGAAAAATCCATAAAACAAGTTAAAAACCCCTGTTACTGAAGGAATCCACCTCTCCAAAATTTCATACAATCACAGAATGTTTGGGTTAAAGCCCACCCAGTGCCACCCCCTGCCATGGGCAGGGACACCTCCCACCAGCCCAGGTTGCTCCAAGCCCTGCCCAGCCTGGCCTTGGACACTCCCAGGAATCCAAGGGCAGCCACAGCTTCTCTGCCCAAGCTAGGACAGGGCCCATCCGCCCTCACAGCCAGGAATTCCTCTCCAATATGCCATCTATCCCTGCCCTTGGGCAGTTTGAAGCCATTCCCCCTCGTCCTCTCCCTCCATCCCTTGTCCAAAGCCCTTCTCCAACTACAAAGCTTTCCCTGGGAAGCCCAGACATTCCTCACAGAGGAGCTGCTGTCCCTGCCCTCCCTCTCACCCTCTCCTGGTGCCTCCCAATTTGGTGGCCATGATGCAATGAGGCAGCTCCAGGTGAGGACGTGGCTGTGCCCACAGTCCCTGCCCAGGAGGGCATTCCCAGTGTCCCTGGGGTAGTCAGTGAGTCAGGAATCTGTGGCCACCTCCCAGTGTTAACAATCCCCACTGTGGTGCTTCTGGCTCTGGGGAGCTCCCACTTGCTCTCCAGGGGAAGGAGAGCACAGGGGCTGAGAGAGACTTCTGGCATTTGAAACTAAATTAATCCCTGGAAATGTAATACCCTCCAATGTGACCAAATTCTGCGCTAGAGCATTAAATGAAACACACCATTCCCAGCACAAATAATTGCCTTTGTTTTCATCATTTTGTCTAGTGCATCGCAGGAGGCTGGAGAACAGTGTGAGTTTTTCTGATCTATAATCAGACAGTTCATAAAAATCCTAATGGAAATGAAGATTTTGCTATTTGGAGTGGTCAAATTTCCATTTTCAAACACATCACATTTTAAAACCCAGGTTGGCATTTTGGTTTGCTGAGAGTTTTAGGATAATAGCAAATTACACAGAAAATCTACCAATTCTTTGTCAAGTGAACTATGCAAAAAGGAACCATTAGTTCATAGTTCACCTGTGAGATAGGAAGACATCCTGAATAATAATTTTTAGAGACTACCAAGGGCATTTATTCACAAATAACGCTCACAGCTACAGAATTAAGACTGTCCCTGCTGTCTATAAACCCACTGTGCTCAGATTCCACTGAAGGGGTGTTTAAATAAACTTATTTTCCTCACTAAAAGGATAAGAAAATCCAACCACCCTATACAAGATTGGCTTAGGCTGGTCATCCCAGATGGAGAACACCAAGGAGACTGAAGATGGGCTCAGCATCCCTTTGTGGTGCCAGGGATGAGCACCTGAGAAGCAAGAGCTTCTTCTGTCCTCCTGTCCTGCTAATGCAGTAACAGCACCCAGGGAAGGGCTGGAGCTGTGCCAGGGCAGGGTCGGGTTGGATCTCAGGGAAAGGTCCTTCCCCCAGAGGGTGGTGGGCACTGCCCAGGCTCCCCAGGGCAGTGGGCACAGCCCCAAGGCTGCCAGAGCTCCAGGAGGGTTTGGACAGTGGGACAGGGTGGGATTGGGTTGGGGTGTCTGTGCAGGGCCAGGGCTTGGACTGATGGTCCCTGGGGGGGTCCCTCCCAGCTCAAGATTCTGTGTAGCATAAGTGAGCTGCTCACAATTGTTCTCAGAATGCAGCTCCTGCTCCATTGCCTCTCATGTTTACCTCCCATTCTGTGCTTTGCCAGGACTCTGCTCTTCCTACTACTGAGATTTAAAAAAGACAAACAAAAAATAAACAAACAACAACAAAATAACAAAAAACCAAGCAAAAAACCCCAAACCACTCAAAGACAACAGAAAGTGTTTTTATTCTGTGCAGAAGTTGAACTCTGTAGCATGGAGGAGACTCCCAAACCAGAGCTTTGGGCCCTGTTATTTAGAAAATAAAAACTACCCAGAGCAGGCTCTGAAGAAAAGGTATGAAAGACTCGTTAACTCAATTAATCCCCTTTCCCTCCCCCCCAATAACAGTGCCCTGAGGCATAACCCGACCACAAAACTGTCTGTGCCTCCTGCTTTGAAGCCAGCACAGAAAAGGAATCCCACTGGGACTCTGCTGCATTTGTTACAGCACTGGGACATGTTCATCTGCAAATATATTTATTTTGGCTTTGGGGATCTTGAGTGATCTTAAATGTGATGTTTGTAATCAGCCTGGGCTGTGTATCCCTGTACCACAGAGGCTGGAAGTGCTGCCAACACTTTCCTCTAAGTTTGCTGTAAAATAAAACCACATTCATTGCCTTCAGTCTATGGTTTATTGCCCAATTACATAGTCAGGAGTGCACCAAGAATTTGTGCAGTTTTTGTGTTTGTTTTCCTCTAATTCTGAGGAAACCCCACGACTTGCAGTGAAAATTTCACTGTGGGTCTGGTTGGGCCCTGAGGGATTTCAGCACAGCCCAACCCTGACCTGGGGGGTCCTGGGACCTCAGATGGAATACAAGAGACTCATTAAGGTTGGAAAATGCCTCCAAGACCATTTAGTCCAACTGTTCCCCCAGCACTGCCAAGGCCACCACTGCCCCATGTCCCCAAGTGCCACTTTGACATGACTTTTAAATCCCTCCAGGGATGGGAACTCCATCCCTGCCCTGGGCAGCCCTTTCAGAGAAGTTTCACCAATATCCAACATAAACCTCCCCAGACACTTTGAGGCCATTTCCTCTTGTCCTATCCCTTGTTACCTTGGAGAAGGGAATAAGATACTTTTCCACAGAAGCTGGAAAAACATCAACTTATTCATTGCACTACAAGTCAGGAATTAAAGTCACAGAATTGTAAATCACACACAAAAATATCAGCTGGTTTTTCTCCAGCCCCTCTGCCCTTAGACTGTGCTGCTCAATATTCTTTAACAGTAAAAATCACACCCCAAGGTTCCAACCTTATCAGGTTTGTGGTGCAGGGGAGGTTCTCAGTGCCAGTTCCGAACATAAAACCTACCTAGATTTTGTACTAAAGACACAGAATCCAATCACAGATTAGATAATGAGATAATCTTCCCCCTGCAGTTCAGCCCACCTGGAACCAGGCCAATACAGAGCAGGTCAGGGACTTGCTCTGGAAGCAGATATTTTATTCTACTCTAACAATCCAACACCTTTTCTGACTTTTACAGCCAGATCTTGGAAGACAAAAAGTAATGGACAGTCTGACCTTTTCCATGACTTCACCCTATGCAACAATCTCAGAAATTCCCAGGCACCATCAGCCTCAGGGGCTTCACCCTGAGAGTCAACCTGGGGGGCCCCAAAGGAGCACCCAATAAACAGAGTTGTAAAAAGCCCCCAAAATTGTGGCATTAAAAGGAAGCATCAGCTCAGTTTGGAACTAACACAAAGAGCAGAAAACAGACCAAACAAGGTTTTCTAAAGCACGTTTTGCCACAGGAGTTTTAGGGGCTCTCAGGCTGTACCAAAACAGTTCCAGAGCCCTCCCCCTTGTCCCCAAGGCAATACTTTGCTAACCAATAGTAACAACTCTTACAAAACCAAGAAATTGAGCCACATCTCAGACTGCCCCCAGGACAGCACAGTCCCCAGCCCAGCTGCCCTCCAGCACCTCCCTCTGTGCCTCAGTGGCCTTTGGCTGCTTCATGAGAAAGTAGAACCAAACCAAACAGAAACAAAAGTGTTGATTTCCTTCCCCCAGAGCCCAGTAAAACCCAAGCTCTTGCAGCTTTAGTGGCTCTCAGAGTTACATCTTAACACAAAAATTATCTATCCAATACATTCCTTGATTGTTGCTTTTGAAGAAAACACAAATAAACACACACATCCCCCAACAAAACAACAGCTTTTGTCTATCTCTTCTCATCAAGGACTTACCTGAAAACTCCTCTCCCCAGGACTCTGCTGAAACACTTAACTCACAAACCCCAAAACTGGTTTGCCCCACCAGCTAATCAAAGAAATTACAGGTCCCCTCCTCTTCCTGCTCCTCCTGCTCCCACCCAGGTGGTCACACTAAGACATCAGGGCCAGTGGAAGAGGTTCCACCTGGGTGGGTTCAGCTGGAGAACCCCCAGCTGTCTCCAATTGCAGCGTGATGGGGCCACCTGCAAACAAGCCTGGTAGGAACGAGGCTCTGGAAAAACAAGAGGATGTAAAAGCCCTTTAAAAGCCTCCCAAACTGTGACCCACTTCAGGAACCACAGAGAAATCAATATAGATTAATGCCTGGTTGTTGATCACTGGATTTGACAAACAAATTACAGTCCTGCACCTCCTGAAGTTTTTGAGCCAATATGATTTTGCACACTTTAAATAATTTAAATAAATTTTGAAATTTTAGTCATTGTTTGTTTTGTTTTGTTTTCAATGGACAATCCCTAAAAAGGGCAAGTTTTGAAATAATGTCATTCCAATCCCACAAAGGGGGTGGTGCCTCCTCAAACATACCTTGTACCCTCTCCAAAATGGGAATGTTTGACTGTCAGTTCTCCAGGTAATCCCTGCACTGAACTCCAGGGGTCTGAAAGAGGACCTGGCACCCACTCCATAGAATCCCAGGATGGTTTGGGCTGGAAGAGACCTCAAACCCCATCCAGTGCCACCCCTGCCATGGGCAGGGACACCTCTCACCAGCCCAGGTGGCTCCAGCCTGGCCTTGGACACTCCCAGGGATGGATCCAGGGGCAGCCACAGCTTCTCTGCCCAACCTGTGCCAGGCCCTGCCCACCCTCATAGGGAACAATTTCTTTGTAATACCCATCCCATCCCTGGATGTGTTCAAAAAACCTGTGGATGTGCCACCTGAGGCCGTGGGTTGGTGGTGAACATGGTGGTGGTGCTGGTTGACAGTTGATTATCCTAAAGGGCTTCTCCAACCTTGATGATTCCATGATAATCTACCCCTTCCCTCTGTCCCTGTGAAGCCATTGCCCCTTCCCCTGTCACTTCTGGTTCTACATCTTCTTTACAGGCCAAATTTCTTCTATAATTCTTGCTGTTTCCCAGAAGAAATCCCAAGTTTTAGGAGAGATGTCCCCGAGCCACCACAGCTCTGAGACAACAGCCCAGCCTGACCCCTTGGGTAAAAGCAGCACTCCCCAGCTGAGCTTCACCGTTTACCTCATGAAGGTGAGAAAACTACGTCAGTTTGTCAGTAAATATTGAAATATTCCTGGGAAGTTGAGCTCCTTGCAGGGGCAGTTCACGGGTATTTTACGTCAGAGCCAAGGACAGTTAATCCATCCTGTCTGTGAGTTTTCCTCGGGAATCAGGCCCTGGATTTCCCTTCCCATTGGCTCAGGTTATTTAATGCCTCATCACAAGAATCAGGTGTCTGCCTGTGGCTCTGCCAGCAGAGCTTCTCCTTTCTTCACTGTATTACAGACTTGGCTGCTGGGCATGGAATGAGCCCATTTCACTGGCAGGTGCTGGCTGGTTTTGGGGGGTTCAGTAGTAACACTCTCCTCATTTATGAGGATAAGATCATGATTAAGAAGGTCTGAAAGCCCCAGAAATGAGCAGCAGCCCCGGGTTTCAGCCCCTGCCTGCTGAGGAGGCTCTAAAACATCAGGTCTGTATTTTATTGCAAACACTGCCCTAGCTCGGGGAAAGGGATGAAAAGTTACTCATTTCAGGCTTTAGTTCAAACCCTTTAATCTTCCCCATAAATGCCCTCAACGAATACCTTGTTATCTCCTAAAGCCTCCCCAGGGCTGCTCACAGCCTTTGTCTCACTCCAAGATCCCCACCTTATCCCAGGTGAGCCAACTGAGACAAAGGGGAGTCACCAGAGGAAACCAGGACTTAATGGAGCTTTTCTTCTGAAATCCCAACTTGTGCTCATGGCAAGTATTGCAGGACGTGCTCATTTGGTCGCAATAAATAATGGCCTATAATTAAAATTCCATTCCGTGGTTGAGAACAGTGTGATAAACTGTTTGTGAATTGGTAATTCTATTTATTAAAAACAGGGGCATTAATTTTGACACGTTGAATTATAACGCAGACAAACAGATCTTGTGTTTTAATTAAATGCTTCTATTTGATGAGGGGGTTTTATATTAAGATTTAATACCAGATTTGGCAATTCTTGTATTAGGTGGTGGGGTGGGACCCGTGCAGGGTGCCTGGGGAGCTGGGAGCATTCCTGCCCTTGGGATTTCAGGGATACTGAGCAGAGCCCCCAGTTCCTGTGTAGATGGGGGATAGGGTTCCCACAGGCTGCCCAGGGAACTGGGAGCGTTCCCACCCTTGGGATTTCTGGGGCTCTCAGCAGAGCCCCCAGTTCCTGTGTAGATGGGGGATAGGGTTCCCACAGGCTGCCCAGGGAACTGGGAGCGTTCCCACCCTTGGGATTTCTGGGGCTCTCAGCAGAGCCCCCAGTTCCTGTGTAGGTGGTGGGTGGGATTCCCACAGGCTGCCCAGGGAACTGGGAGTGTTCCCACCCTTGGGATCTGAGGGCTGGCAGAGCCCCCAGTTCCTGTGTAGATGGGGGATAGGGTTCCCACAGGCTGCCCAGGNAGCGTTCCCACCCTTGGGATTTCTGGGGCTCTCAGCAGAGCCCCCAGTTCCTGTGTAGGTGGTGGGTGGGATTCCCACAGGCTGCCCAGGGAACTGGGAGCGTTCCCACCCTCGGGATTTCAGGGATACTGAGCAAAGCCTCCAGTTCCTGTGTAGGTGGGGGGATAGGATCCCCCACAAAGTTCCCAGGGAACTGGGAGCGTTCCCACCCTCGGGATTTCAGGGATACTGAGCAAAGCCTCCAGTTCCTGTGTAGGTGGGGGGATAGGATCCCCCACAAAGTTCCCAGGGAACTGGGAGCGTTCCCACCCTGGGGCTCTGGGGGCTGGCAGAGCCCCCCTGGACAGGTGCCCCCTCCAGGGCAAACAAGCTGGGCCTGACCTCCTTTTGCCAGAGCCTTTCCTGATTTTCCTCCTCTTCCCAGGCTTTCATGATGTTTCCAGACTGGCACCACATTTCTTGTTTCCTGACGCTGAAGCAGAGCTGAATATTTAAAAAAAAAAATAACAACCATACTGCTTTGAGGTTTCTTTCACATTAAGCTACATTTAATATTCATTTCACATTTTTTTTCTATTAATTAAAAGTAAACCGTGTATTGTATGGTACATTATCCCTCTAACAGCCCCATGTGGAGATCATGAAGTGGAAGACTAATGGTGTAGACTTTAGCATTTAGTTTTAACCAGAATAATTTACATATCTGTGAGAAGAGTCCGAGGCATGTGTAAATAAGCAGAACTCTGAGATATCAAGACCCTTAGTTTGCTCTGGACTGGAGAGCCATGGGCTGTGTATTTATTCCATCAGTCAGCTAATTTAATGAGACTTTATCCAGCATCTATTTCTGCAGAAGACACAAAACTTATTATTAAGGAGAGGCATGTGGCAGTAAGAAAAATGTGTTTGTTTGCTTTTTTATTCTATTACCCCCAAGTAGCAAAGGTGATTCCATTCACTGTTCATTAAAGTTTACCTTTATAATTTATCAAAGGAGACCGATATCAACAGCTTTATGCTGAGATTTCAAAATTCAAGACTGATTAAAATTTAATGGAAAAGGCCACAGATTTGGGGTGGGTTTTCAAGAAAAATCGTTTCCCAACTCACAAGGAGAGATTTCATTAATGTGCTTCTCTATTAGAAGGCACCATAAAAGACATTAGAGGCATGAAAATGGCATTTTCACTTCACAAGTCTGTGGGGTTTTGAGCAGAAGTTCCAAGAAAAAGAAAGTTGTGTTGGAATGAAGGGAATGGAATGGGGGAGCAGCACTGGCTGGGCTGGGCCTTTTCCATCTGGAGGTTGGACTCCACGATCCTGAAGGTCTTTTCCAACCTTAGTGATTCCATGATCCTGGGACTGGGCACAGAGTCATCGCAGCCCTCCCCAGGGCACTGCTGAGATGGCTCTCACACTCAGGGGAATAACCAGGTCCTCTGAATCACACCAAGAAACATTGGAAAAGGAGGAATTGCCAAGGATAAATCTTAAAAATGTGTGTGTTATGGTTGCTCTAATCTTATTTTGGGGAAAAACAAAGTAACCACGAAATTCACAGTTTTGGCTAAATCTGAAGAACAACTTCTAATGTGGAAAAAAAAAAAATCAAATATTTTATCTGGGTATTTCACAGCCAGATAAAGTTTTTCATCATTAAACAATGTTTTCCTTTCCAATTTGCTTATTAGTGCAGTCTCAAAAATTTTAGAAAAATGGAAGAAGAGTTTCCACTAAAATTACACGATTGAAATTATTTAGATTCTCTTTTTCAGTTTGCTCAGTGAATTGAGAACTCACTGCCCTACTCCCTCCAGCAGCTGGAGTCATCCCTGCATCCTTAGCACGTTTGTTGTGCAAACTGCTCTGCAGACTTCAGGGGGGAGCACCAGAACAAATCCTACTCCAGGTTTTGTAGAAAAAGGTTTGGGGATTTTCCTCCCTCCGAGTGAAGACCAAGAGAACATTCACAGCCATGGACAAGGGTTGGAATGACACAAACACATTTCCCGTGTTGATTTGCATCCCCTTTTTCCTTCTTACTGGTAAAGTATTGTTTGAGAATTCATAAAATCCAGATTAAAGAGGGGAAATTGAGAGGAAGAAGAGCTGCCTTTTCGTGGGATTGGTGGAGTCCCCATTCCTGGGGGGATTTAAAAGCCCTGTGGATGTGGCACTTGGGGACATGGGGCAGTGGTGGCCTTGGCAGTGCTGGGGGATGGTTGGACTCGATGCTCTTGTAGGACTTTCCCAACCCAGACAATTCCATTGTTCCATGATTTGCCAAAAAGTGCTTTTTCTAGAGCTCTGAGCCCCATCTCTCCACCTTGTCATTCTCCTGTTGCTCCTGTGCAAGAGGAAAGGGACCAGAGGTCCCAGCTCTGTCTCTGGGACATGACCAGTCCCACAAATATCACTGGGATAACAAAAACGTGGCCTCCTTATGGCTCCAGCTGAAGGTTTGCAAAGTGGGAAATAATTCAGGATCGCAGAACCTGCTCTCTGACTACACTGAAATAGCAAACCCTGGTCTCTCTGTTGACACAGGGAGTCCATTGATCAGAGCAGGACCAGGAGCATCTCCAGGCTGGTGTCCTGCACAGCTACTCCAGGATGACCAATTCCCAAAATTAAGCTTCACACATTTTTATAGGTACTGTAAAGACAGGTTTTAAAATTACTAAAGTAAATTCTAAAAAAGTGTGTGTCCAAAATATTTACAACAGCTTTGTTACAGACACACCTTATTTGTAGCATTGTACAGTGAATTCCTTGCAAATTTAGAGGTTATGATCCAAAAGATGGACAAATTTAAAAAAATAATTAGACTGAGTTAATTTTTTAGTGAAAGGAAGGGCTATTTAGATGAAAGAAGAAAGCAATTAACAGAAAAATATTGATTACTAGGTACTTTTATCTACCAGTACCTTGAATTTAAAGTATCTCTGTTTGAGTAAGAGTTGTGCCTGACTTCTAGTCTTTTTTCCAGGGATTTTGCTTTCTTTTGCAGGATGCTGGAACACATTTCCCTGTGTATTTGTGAGCACATTCTTCCCCTTTCAGGTTTTTGAGCAATTACTCTGCAGATGCCACTAAATAAGTGGCATTCATTGCTGGGGCAGGACCCGTACCTGTTCCCATCCCCACCTGGTCGGGCTTTAAAGCCGAGCTTGATGTGCTCAGCGTGTGCCCAGAGCGTCCTCCCCGTTCCACTGAGCTGGATTACAGACCATGACCACTGAGCCCCTCACATGACAAAGCCTTTGTGTAATTAATATGCAGGGAAAAATGCTCCCTGGACGGCTGCTAAAGCGATTTAAATCATGCACATAAAAAATGTAATCACAAATTTAGCATGGTGGACATTGTAGTCACACTGTGCTTGATTGCATAGAAGGTTCCAAGTGTGTTTTAAATGTCCTTTAAGATTGAGATTAGGACTTGTACTTACAAGATGCATATTAATCTAAAACTCAACATTTTTCAGTGTGGGATCACAGTAGGAGAACATTATGGGCAATAGAGGTTCATTCTAATCCCAGTAGGTAATTACACTTTGAAATAATATTCTTTAATTAAATCTTGTTTGCAGTTGATTGATTTAAACACTAAATCTAAAAACCTAAATTTGAGTTTTTATCAATTTTTGATGCTTATTGCACAGAACTTGGGCTTTAATTGATGTTTCTGAAGTTTTTAAAGCCCTTGTCCACCGTATCCTGGATGAATTTATTGTAATTACCCGCATCGTTCTTTGCCTCTGCAGACAACTTGCCCCAGAAGCTGGAAAATGGAAAGTCCTTTAAAGCATCAAAGGCACGATGTGTATTTGCCGTGCCAGGAGCTGGTGTTTGAGCAACACCCTCCCCAGAGCAGGCTGTGCCCACCACAGAGCCCAGAGCAGAGCTCTGCAGAAGGGACTCTGCTGCCTGAGTGTCCCTCCTGAGCTGGGCAGTGATGCTGATGGCTCAGGGAGCACCACAGGAACAGGGCTCAATTAGGGGCAACCAGAGAATTACAGAATGGCCTGAACTGGGAGGGACCTCAAACCCACCCAATGCCACTGGCCCTGCCATGGGCACAGACACCTCCCACCAGCCCAGGTTGCTCCAAGCCCTGTCCAACCTGGCCTTGGACACTCCCAGGGATGGGGCAGCCACAAAAATCACTGCCCATTAGACACTGTGTCTCACAACCCCTGCCACAAACATCTCCATTCCCTGCTCTGAGCCCTTTGGAGGGCTCTAATGTGTCTCTTGCTGGAGATGTGGTGCTTTTGGAGAGGACAGTGGCTCCTGCCACTGCACTTGAACCTGGAGGCAGCACAAGACTATTTGTCTATTCAGACTTTTCCTCAGGTGATGAGGCTCTCAGAAAAGGGGCAGATCCCCTGAGCAGGGGACAGATTATATAATTGAGTGTTTATAACACACAGGTTTGTGCATGGTGATGTCCATCAGAGCAAACATGGGACAGTGATGGGCTCCAGTGACACATCTTATGAACATACCCATTCCAAGGAGGAGCAGCAGCACCAGGCCAGCCCTCCCTGTGCTGCTGCAGTCACAGAAAACAGACCTAAAGTTTATTTAAAACTAAAAACAACTTGTCACAATTTAACACACTTCGGTGAGGAGGCCCTGGCACAGGTTGTCTAGAGAAGCTTTGACTGCCCCAGCCCTGGAAGTGCCCAAGGCCAGCATGGACCCATGCAGAGATGCAAACCCAGAATGAGCTCATTTAAGATTCAGCCATTAAGGCCATTAAAGCTTTGATAGCAGTTAAAAAGTCACGTGATTAAATTATTTAACGAGAGAGCAGCATAACCCACGAGGAGACAAGGGCAGTGTTGGACTTCACAGCACCGCTGGGACAGGTGTCCCCACCTCACCTGGCAAAGGCACTGGGTAAAACATCCCCTTGGCCACCTCTCAGCCCATGCCAAGGACCCAAATTTCCCTTGGGATGTTCCATTCCCAGGAGCATCCACAGTGAGCTGGGGCTGCTCTGCACCCACAGCCAGCGGGGCAGGGCCCTGGGGAGAAGGAGCACAGCACAGAGGGGGAGAATCACCTTCATGTGCCCCCCAGGCTCCAGTGCCTCCCCTGGCCCTGACAACAGGAGGAGGGCACCCAGCACAGAGGGGGAGGCTCAGCCTTCATCTGCCTCCCCCATGGGCTCCAGTGCCTCCCCTGGCCCTGACAACAGGAGGAGGGCACCCAGCACAGAGGGGGAGGCTCAGCCTTCATCTGCCTCCCCCATGGGCTCCAGTGCCTCCTCTAGCCCTGGCAGCAGGAGGGGGGGACCCAGCACAGAGGGGGAGGCTCAGCCTTCATCTGCCTCCCCCATGGGCTCCAGTGCCTCCTCTAGCCCTGGCAGCAGGAGGGGGGGACCCAGCACAGAGGGGGAGGCTCAGCCTTCATCTGCCTCCCCCATGGGCTCCAGTGCCTCCTCTAGCCCTGGCAGCAGGAGGGGGGGACCCAGCACAGAGGGGGAGGGTACCCAGCGCAGAGGGGGAGGGTGCCCAGCACAGCAGGAGGAGGGTACCCAGCACGGGGGGACACGTGTGGGGAGCAGGGAGGGAGGAGATGTGCTGCTGGGATGGGGGCAGAGCACCGAGCTCGTGACGCATCGTGGCAAATTACACCCATGAAACTTTAAATACTCCTCCACAGGGCTGACCTTTTTCAGCATGTGAAATTCCACATCCAAAACTTCAGGAATAAGTCAGTTGTGCTGAGAAGTGAACTTTAAAAATAGACCATTTCACCGTAGTCTTCCTTCCAGTCCCACCCAGGCTGGGAGAAATGGGCTGGACTCAAATTCCACCCTGCTACATACGGATATCATGTACGTGTCTTACAGTAAATTAAATTCATGATACCATATATTTAATAACAGAAAATTCACATCTTGCTGCAGCTGCATTTGTCATATCTGAGGAAAAACAAACTACTGTATGGAATGTTTTATTAAGATGACTTCGCTGTGGTGAGAAATGAATAAGTCACTCTAAGAGCAAAGTAAGACCACAGGACCCCATTCATTGTAACACTAATATTAATCACACAAATAATATAAGTGTCTTACAGTAATCCACAGTCCCTTAAAATATACATTATATATCCTGAGGGCAAACAGGAACATGGGTAACTTGGAATAAATCCCTCAAGCCATAGTGGCCAGCAGAAAACCATTTATATTCTGACAGATTAATGTATACTTTGTTATGCGTAACAAATGGAAATATTTACAACACTATCAGAGAGAGCTCAAGAAAAATTAAGTCGCACTAATCAATACATTTCAAACACAAATTTAAATTCTCTCCAAACCTTACAGTGTCCTCCAAAAATTAGCATCAAATAAACCAGGGTATTTCTATCAGTTTAATTGTTGCTACTTATCATTATTGTCTTTAATCTTATAATATTTACATAATTTAAACCCTTCTGATGGAATAAGGTAAAGACATTTCAGTGCTTGATGAATTTGGTAACAATGAAAGATTTCAAGATAATTTATTCTCCCTGAATAATAATCAATTGATCAGTAATAGTCATCACAACTATAAAATTTAGAAAACATGAAATTAAAATTTAAGAAAAAAAAAAGAAGAAGCAAAGGAGGCTCAGGGGGCACCTTCTGGCTCTGCAATCCCTGCCAGGAGGGGGGAGCCGGGACAGGGGGTCGGGCTGTGCCCCAGGGCACAGGGACAGGAGGAGAGAGCACGGCCTCAGGCTGGGCCAGGGCAGGGCAGGGGGCACAGAGCAGGAATTGCTGCCTGGAAAGGGTGGGCAGGCACTGGCAGGGGCTGCCCAGGGAGGGTTGGAGTGCCCAGCCCTGGAGGTGCCGAAGGAATGTGGCACTCAGTGCTCTGGGCGGGGGGCCAAGGTGGGCATCGGGCACAGGGTGGGGTCCAGGGGCTGGGAGGGCTTTGCCAGCCTCAGGAATTCTGGGATTTATTGAGTGTAAGAAGTTCTTTCTACCTGATTCTTCACCTTTTGTGCCCACAAAATTAGATTTCTCTGCTGGAGGAACATGAGCTGTCCCTGAGGTTGGTTGTCCCACCTTGGCCCACGCAGAAGGCCCTGGTGCCAGAGTGCCCCTCACTCTGACTGTGCCAAGCACAGCAGCACCAGCACTGATGCCTGGCTTTGGAATGTGTCTGGAGAGGAAATCCAGGCCTGGCTCTGGGTGCTGTGGGGAGCCGCTGCCCTGGGACTGGTATCGCTCACCATGTAGACACCTGCCCAGCTGCTGGTCCAGCCCAGCAATGAACAGGTCACACCTGGCACCAACAGCCAAACATGCAGACAAAGAACAACTTCTTTCCTTCAAGATCTCTGACATCCTCAAGGCAAGCCCTAAGCACCAGGTTTTGTAAGAGTTTCTAAGATCTGATTTTTTTAAGATTTAGTGGTGCCCTGGCCGTGTCCTCTCCTGAGCAGGTCCCTCCCAGGCTGGAGCCACACTCTGCTCTCATTCTCTGGGCTGTTCATCTCCCTCATGTAGCCTTGCCATAAACCCTTCTCCTTACAAGAGGAGTACCACTCCTTGTATCAAAGGGAGGAGAAAACATTAGCACTTCTAACACCACTAAAAATTGACTCTCCTTCTACTTAACCTATTCATCCCTATCTCCTCCTCCTATTATTCCCAGGCAATTTTGTACGATGACTATTATGCAAATGCTACAATAAAAATCTTATTTTCTGCTTCCTTTTCAGAGCCTTGTTCTGTTTATCTCCATTCCCCCTCTCTGATGGAGTTCTCCAGCAAAAAGGAAAGCATAAATGTGTTCATTATTGACCCAAGTCTGAGGAAACTCAGCATGAGGTCAACTCCTTCAACACAGATTTACAAATCCCTTCCCACCCAACTCCCCATTGCAGGGACAGTAGGACTTTCCCTGCTCCAGCATTTTAGGCATTCTTGTCTGCCTGAACAAGTTCTACCATTCTCCCTGGGGCCCCCAAACTGGGTTTTCTCACTGTCCTCTGCCACATGAGCTCCGCTAAGCCTTGCCCATATTAAACTGGCACCAAACACCCTTTTAAACTGGAGCTCCTGCCCCAGACCAGTTCCCCATTTGAGGAATGTTGCCTCTCTAATGCTGCAGAACAGTTGAAATTGGTTTCCATGAAATTTTTGGGAATCTTTCCATTGATATCCAATATGCAAATCTCTGCAGAAGTGTCTGCTACTCAAAAGTGCCTTCACATGTTGCAGACATCAGTTTGCCCATGGAAAATGCAGAAATATCAGAGTGAACAGTCACACTGAGTTAGTTCTACCTGTACTCCAGCCAAATGATAATTACAACTAATTGCTATAGCTTAGGATGCATTCATTAATGTAAACGAATGCATTAGCTGGTTTTAAAATGAAGTTTGTTTAAACTTCTACCCAACATAAAGAGTATTTAACTAGAGCTGATCATTTTGAGATGTGCAGCACGGACTTGGGTCTGGCTTCTCTACAGCAGGAGCAGGACTGGACCTTCCCCACTCCTCACTGTGAGCACAAAGGGACTCGTTCCATTTTCACTGCTGCTCTTCTCTCTTGCTTTGGCTTTTGCATCTCAATGACAACCCAAGGCACAAGTGCTGGAAGGGACCCCTGCCAGGGTTTGTGTTGTTGTGCTGTAAAGAGCACAGGTAGCAGCAAGGCAGGATAAATTTGTGTGAGAAACAGATCTATGAACATGAGGCACACAAAGGATCAGCAAAAATTGGAGGACAAAGGCAGTAAAGATTTTTTTCTCCTAGAAACCTTGTATGACCACGTTCCTTTAAAAAAAGAGGTTTTTAAATTGTCCAAACTTGCAGCTGCCCTGAGCCCTCTGTTTCAAAAAGATTAAACACAGCAGCAGATCACAACCTGGGCAGAACTATTGAAAATATGCACATCATTTATAATATCCCAAGTGCCCCAGCACTGAAATGGGCCACAGACTGAGGGGGTGACCTGTCACCAGCAAAACCCCCATGGACAAGCTGGACCTCCAGCCAGTGCCAGACCCCAAACCCACAGTTTAGAGCAGATAATCCTGCCAGCTGTGAGGGGCAGCTCTGCTCACGCCATACACCCAGGGGGAGGAAACCCCAAACCCAGCACAGTATCAGGTTTAGTGGGCACAGGAGTGTTTGGTCAAAGGTTGGACCTGAACATCTTGGAGGTCTTTTCTTTGGGCAGAGGCAAAGGGCAGGCACAACACAAAGCACTGGCACTGCTGCAGGTCTGACACAGAACAAGGCACAGCACCGTCCTCTGGGGTAGTTAATGGGCAGATGGGTATTGAGCTGGGCTTGCAGTGCAGCCCAGGGGGTGACCTTGCAGTGCAGCCCAGAGGGGTGACCTTGCAGTGCAGCCCAGGGGGTGACCTTGCAGTGCAGCCCAGAGGGTGACCTTGCAGTGCAGCCCAGGGGGTGACCTTGCAGTGCAGCCCAGGGGGTGACCTTGCAGTGCAGCCCAGAGNGGGGGTGACCTTGGGTTGTTTTGTTTGTTTGTTTGCTTTGTTTTATTTGCAGCTTGGAGCTGGTGTTGAGAATTTAAGACCACTGATAAACTCACTCTCTTTCCATTTGCAGTTCTCCATCTTCCTTCCTGCCCCTTGGGAGCAGCTCCCAGACCTCCCTCAGAGCCACGACTATGGATGTCAAACACCTCCGAGGCAGAGGAGGGAGAAAGGGAGTGGCAATCCCAATTCCCCTTGTCCAGGCTTGTGGTTCTTTGAGCCTTTCATCCTCCCCACTCCAGCTGTGGAACGGGACCGGTGGGACCTCCCATGCCAAGCACAGCAGCGCCTCGGCCAAGGAGAGCTCTCCGTCCTTCCCTGCCCTCAGAGCAGGTTCCTGCTCCAATCCTGCAGCTCCAGCACCAGGAGGTTCAGTGGAAGCCAAGATTTCTGGGTCCCTGGGATGGCATCAAAGAGGGGCTCCAAAGAAGGGTGTGGGGCAGGCAGGGGCACCACTGGGTTCTCATTTAGGCCCTGCTTTAGGGACACCAAATTGCAAATTCCTTCCCTGCGCCTTCCCGGCACTCACAGAGCAGCCCATTATTAAGCTATTAATCACCTCTCTCAATTAATTGTTCTAAAGTGACCCAGGCTTTAGTAGTTGTGTTGCAATTGAAAGGCTCACTTATTTTTGGAAAGGTAAAGTTCCAGGCAGTAGCAATTTGAGAGAGCTGAGCTATTAAGCCACTGTTTGGAATCTCAATTACCCTAAAGAAGGATAATTACAAATAAAACAAACTTGTGATCCCACATCAGCAAGAACACTTCTTTCCTGCTTTATGGAATATACAAGCAGTTTTTCATCCACTGGATTTAATTTCCACATGAAAAATTGACCTTAACAGTATGAAGTATGGCTACAAGTAAAAACTGTGTTTTCATTGAAGAGAATAAATGCATTTCCTGAACACTGGCTGTTAAAGCTAATTGATTTATTGGCTCTCTATATAGTGGACTATTGTCTTTGCACTCATGGGACAAGGAAGCTCTTGAGAACAGAACTAAATTCTGCCACAGCAGCCTGACAGCTGAAGAGGGTTGGGTTTTATTTCTTTAATATAATGTACAACTGTCTTGGAGCTGGAAGAAATCTTCCTGGGATTGGCAGAGCCTGCCTGGACTGGGGGCTTCCTGGATAATTTTTTTAATACCATAATATTACTGGGGAGCTGACAGCACTGGAAGCAGGTCATTTTCTTTTAATAAGGCTGTTTTCACTGTAAAACATTTATGTTCAAGCAAATGCAAAATACTACTAAAAAAAAGAAATAGGAAATTCCCTTTCTTTTATTTTTCCTTTAAGACCAGTAGTCAAAAATCCAGAAGGAAATAAAGGGTATGCAAAAATATTTCTCCCTGATAATGAAAACAATTTTAAAATTCATGAAATAGCCAAATATTTGTTATTATCCCTTGCTTTTAGGTTTTATGTAAATTAGTGCCCATAAGATGAAAGCCTGGGCTTGGTAGCAGGTGGAGGCAAACTCCCATAATCATACCAATAAAAAAGCCCTGAGGAAAAACAAACTAAAATGAAAAATCAATACAGGATGTTGTTCTCCAGATATACTATTAAAATATAGGATTCCAGGGCTGCACTGCTGTCCTCAGTAACGGATGAGCCTTTTACCCTGAGGGAAGCTGAGGGACAGAATCTCTGCCCTCACACGGATGGAAATGCCACTGAGCCTGCAGGGAGCTGGGCATGGACAGGTGGGAGGGCACAGCCTGAGGATGCTGATGGGCTTTGCAAGGAAAGGTCCCTAAATGGGCACCATCCAAAGCAGAAATTCCTCAAGAAAAGCTTCCCTGGATGGCTGGATTTTACAGGGACAACAAAAAACACCCCAAAGTTTCCTGAGATCCCCCAACTGCTGCAAAAAGTGACAACCCAGCACACAAATCTGGCACAAAATGGGATTATTTTCAATGTTTCTGCAAGAGTCCCACTGTTCCAGTAATGAGCAACTTGGCCACAAATTATAATTTTCTCTTTATTTTTTTGTTAGTTTGGTTTTTGCTTCTAACTGGAAGTGGGAATGATATTCTGTATAAATGCCATGGATTAACAGGGAAGGAGCCACATCCAACCTCTCCAGCAGCAGGGACAGGTTCCAAACCCACTCAACATCTCTGAGCTGAGAGAGGCCCCCTCTAAAATCCAAAAGCCAGGATGGGAATGACTGCATTTCAGAGTGACAGGTCTTTTATAAGTTGTTGTTGTTGTTCAAAGAAACAAAAGTGCTCTCAAAATAAAGAATATCTGCTCAGTTATTTGAGGGGAGATTGAAAGCCATAACCAGTTATTTATTAAGATAAAAACACAAATGTGGACACATTTATCACCTCTTTCTCTGAGCAAATAATTGCAAAATCAAAACTGTCCCAGTTTCTAACCTGTCCTCAGTGCAGCTTTGCTGCTGCCCACCAAACTGGCTTCCTCCAGCTGGAGAGGAAGAAGAGCTCCCACCCCCCAAAGCAGGTGAAGAGAGAGGAGATTCAGAGAAGAAAACAAGGCTGAAAAAGTAATATTTATAGGCAAGAAGAGACTTTACCAGAAGGGGCAAAAATTACAACTATAATTATGGCAGCAAATACAGGCTGGTCATTCCGAAAATAAATCTCCAGGCACCAAAAATGCAGGAGGAGAGAAGGGAGAAGGGAGATTTGCAGCTGGAAGGGACCTTTAACATAATATTCTTCTAGAGAATGAACAACTTGCAATGACTTTGCCCTGACACAGCCAGTGCTGTGCCAGCCATTTAGCAAACCCTCCATTTCCAGCTCTCACAGAGCTTTAACACACAATTCCCTGTTTAATACGTCCTACCACGAACCTGGAATGGCCAAAATCTGCTTGGTTTGCTCTTGAGGGCCATTCCTACCTGCGTGTTCTTGGGCTGATCCCTTACACTTGTCAGAGGATGTTGCCCATTCTTGGGCTGCCTTCTGTCCATACCCAGAGTGTTCAGCTGCCACCTCACTGTGAGTGACCCGGAACAATCTGTGCAGTTGCAGTTCCAGGGCATCTGCTCTGCCAGAGCCACTGACTAGAGCAAAACCTCCCCCTCAGGCTCATTTGGTGGGATCACAGAATCCCAGGATGGTTTGCATTTAGAAGGGACCTGAAAGCCCATCCTGTGCCACCCCTGCCATGAGCAGGGACACCTTCCACTATCCCAGGTGGCTCCAAGCCCCGTCCAACCCGGCCTTGGACACTTCCAGGGATGGGGCAGCCACAGCTTCTCTGGGAACCTGTGCCAGTTCCCTGAGCTGAACCAAGGAGAAACTGCTGCAGAATCCCCAAATTCCAAGTGCCACTTCTTGCTCAGGACCTGGAGCAGTGAGGTGACATTTCTACCCCAAGCCTGCCCAGTCTGGGCTCTTTCATGAGCTGAGCTGGTGGCTCTGAGAACATCCTCAGCCTCCACAGCAGCATTGGCACCTCGGCTCCAACCCCTGCTCAGCCACGATGACAAATTGCCAGGAGAGTTGTGCAGGGAGAGGAGACCGAATTAGGACATGAATAATTAAACTCAGAGGAAAAGGTGAGGAGATTGTGAGGGAATAAACAGAAAAGGCTGAATCATGAGAAGGTGGGAGCCAGCACCTTGCAGGTGTTCAAAGGGCAAACCTGGGCTGTGCGAGGAGGGTGGGAGTTGCTGGGGGGTCCAGGGTGCTGGCCCTGCCCTGCCCTGCCCCTCCCAGGTGTGGGACACTGAGCCAGGACCTGCCCAGGAGATCCACCAAACCAACTTCCAGGGAAAGGCAGCAATGCCCCCAGCAGAGCAGCCCCAGCCTCCTGCCCTGCCGGACCCCCAGGGGCTGCCACTCGGTGCCCACTGCCCCACTGCCCCCAGGGACCCCCCTGTGCAGCCCCAGAACTGCCAAAGGGGACCCCCAGGGGCTGCCACTCGGTGCCCACTGCCCCACTGCCCCCAGGGACCCCCCTGGGCATCCCCAGCACTGCCAAAGGGGACCCCCCTTTGCCAGCAGCACTTCTGCTGCCCAGAGGTGCCCCTGCCCTCTCCCAGCTGCCTGCCCTCCCCAGGACACCAAACTGGGACCAGCAGCTCCAGCAGAGCCCTGGGGGTGCTGCCATCGGCCCTCGCTGGAGCCACAGCACGGAGGATTTCCTTACAAACCACTCCTTCTTTTAACTACTAATTCTTTAAACCATCAACATTTAATCAAAACCAAGTTCTAAAATCCTGACTCTTATCACAGCCAGTACTTATAATCCTTTTTTCCAGACTAGATGTTTCCAAATCATGTTACATCTTTCATCTTCCTTGTGATTAATTTCAAGGTCTTTACTGAATCAAATGAGATATTTTTTAAATCTCTGTTTTAGTTTTTCAAGCTTTTAGTCAATTCTGTCGATTCAGAGCAGCCATCAAAATTACACGAGCGTTTTGTGCTCAGTCACTCCAGTAACTCTTGGTTTTAGGAGAATCCCATAAAGGCAACTATCTTATTATTTTAATGCATGCAATAATTTAAGTGATAACAACTGCAAAAGTCAGGCTGTTTTGTTTTATGGATTATCAGCAGCCTTATGACCTTGAAAATAGTCGAGTTGACTCACTAATTTTTACAATTTAGCAAAATAGCACATACAGCATAATTTTATCAACTTTCATCTGGTGAAAGTGCAGAGCTCTCCAAAGAGATAAATACCCTTTTCAGACCCGGTTGGTCGTGTTGGGGAAGTTTAGTCTGGGAAGAGAAATGACTCGAGCTGCAAAGACACCACGTTCCAACTTTGAAGCATTTGTTTTGCTGCAGTGGGGAATGAAGTTGTTTAATACACAAATGACAGAGCAGCAGCATCGACCCTCATTTAATTCTCCCCTAAAAAAGGTGGGAGCAGCAGAAAGGTAAAGAGGGGGCACAGCCAACCCCTGGTGACCAAAGGTGCACTCGAGCTGTTATTTTGTATTCCATACTCTTCAAAGAGCAATATAAACAGAATTATTTATGCCCAGCAAAATGTTGCTTAATTACTTATGCACCACTGTTTGCTTGTATTTTAAGCTCTCTCTACCACCCACAGGCAGACGTTAAACAGCTGCTAAAAGCGAGCTTTAGTCTTGCCTGTTTGAAATTAGCATACTTGAGCTTTGAAAAAACTTTGTTGCCAATTTACATATGCATAGAGACTGATATTTAGACTCACCATATGATATGTCCCTCAAGAGCTTTTCTTATTGCCTCCATCCTCAGGTCTCAACCTAGAGACTGTAAATCTAGCAGGTGATTAATTCTATACCCTTGAGAAACTAGCAATTAGCACTTGCAACCAGTAAAAAATTGTCATTTCAAACCCCTGTTTACTATGCCCATGTATTTTCTATGAACTCACAGTTAACTCTGAATAGAAATAGATGGCAATAGATTTGCAGTCACTTCTGTCTCTTTATATCAAAATATAATACAGCTCCCAGCTAATCAACCTATTAAACACACCAAAAAAAGATTAAATAATTGGCATTGCTTTTTTATATATGTATATAAAATGGGAAGATGGAGCAAGCATGAAAACACTCTACATGATGTTTTATGTGCCCAGACCTTAATCAGCTCATTTCAACATGATGACTTTGTAGGGTTTACCTGTTTTGTGTCAATTCTTATCTCTGATAGCCGAAATTACCGCACTTCCAGATGTTCTTATGCATTATTGAGGTCTTCTGCAGTAGATGCTGCAAAAGGTAAGATAAGGTTTTATTTCTTTGTAGTAGTCACAACACCCAGATCAAAGGCAGGAAAGTGCAGTGCTCAGTATTGAAAACTATGATGAACTTCACATTTATTTTCAAGTAGCAAATCTGTCCTAAACCTGCTCATCAATCTTCAGTTGAGTGTTTCAAGTGTAATCCACTGGGCCAACAGAACAGTTTAAAGACTTGGGGGTGCTTTCCTAAAAAGGCTGTTTTAATGCTCCTTCAGTGTGTGTTCAGCAGAGTGTGCATGGCAAGAGCACCGAAAATCAGCCTCGCAGGGAGGGGGGAATGGGTGGCTTTGGGAGAGGGGGGTCAGAGTTGGCAACTCCAACAGGGCATTTGTGCCACACCAGGACTGATTAAAGAAAATAAAACATAAGCCTGCTGCCTGGGGCAGAAATCAGTTATTTAGTGCCCAGCAGTGAAATAAAAATACATGTACAGAGTATTGCCAGACAACTTGCACTGGTAATTGAATCAGTATTTAAATCTACTAATAACAGATTTAAATCTAGGTGCAGGTTTAACTCTACTCCAGCTAGATTTAAACCTGCTAATCATAGATTTAAATCTGCACCTA
This sequence comes from Sakesphorus luctuosus, assembly GCA_013396695.1. Classification (NCBI taxonomy): domain Eukaryota; kingdom Metazoa; phylum Chordata; class Aves; order Passeriformes; family Thamnophilidae; genus Sakesphorus; species Sakesphorus luctuosus. The sequence continues at coordinate 112,332 of VWZD01007432.1, read as the reverse complement.
TACTAATAATACATAACTATGTTAATAATCGACTGAAATCTGGGCATGGATTTAAATCTCCTACACCTCCATTTAAGTCCACCCCTCGATTTCAATCTGCTGGAATTGGTACATTTGCTCCCAGATTACACCTTTTGTGCTGGGGAGAAAGTGCTGCTGCCCCACCCCAGTTTTAGTGGCAGTTCTGAATATTTTTGAAGTCTATCAATGCAAATTGGTGGAAAATATCTGGAGCCACATTTTTCCAGCGATCTCTGTAAAACAACAAGGATTTAACGGTAAATACAAAAGCAGTCACGAATCCAAGGGTGTTTTTTCCTGAGTTGCACAGTCATTAAGGGGTCTGCTGCAAAAGCCTGCTTGACTTTCTTCCCACTAATTGCATCATCAGATCATCATACTGCTAAAATCACTCGCAGAGTACTTGCACACAACTAAATCCGTGCTTCTAATTACTATTTTAGTCTCTTTTTCCTCGTGACATGTTGGTGATAGATCATTATTTTTTCAGCAATTTGTTCGCATTTATATGCAATATAATTGGATCTGATTAATTATTATGATTAATGACTGCAGAATTTCCTTGCAAAGCTATTAATACTGGAGTATCAAATGAGAGACATGGACAAATTAAAGCCAATGGAGTCCTGTTGCTTGTACTTACAATGCCTGGGCTAAAGTAACCCTTTGCTGCTCCAGCTCTGCAATAAATATGGGGGTTTAACTGGTATTTCCCTGTGGATCTCTGTGTTTTCCAGTGGTGTTAGTACACAGCTAGTGGGGGAGACAGGCAGGTGTAATTCTTGGGTGGACTGCTGTACTTACAATCATGTATATTTGGGGTTATTTTCACTGAGCTCAGCAGCATCATGACACCCACATCGACTCAGAGTCAAGAAACTGGCAACAAGAAAGGACTGAGAGATATTCCTACATACAGAAAAGTGGATTTATTCATTTTTCACATTGGGGTGCAACAAAACACAACAATAATAGCAGTTAATTTCCATTAAATGTCATATTACCCAATTTCTAAAGGATGTATTTCCGTAGTGTGTGTTGTATTTGAAATTACAGCCCGGCTTAGAAATGGGATATTACATGTAAAAAAGCAAACAATGAGGGAGTAGCTCAGGGGATCGACTTTGCTGCTGCCTCGGGGACCTGCCTTTAAATCTGGCTTTGAGAAAACGCAGGAAAAATCATTTCCCTCTAATGGCAGCAGCACATAAAAATCAGATAGCAGGAGTTCCACCCAGGTGGCAAAAAGCTTCGGAAGGGGAAGGGAAGGGAAAGGGAAGGGGAAGGGGCTGCAAACCAGATGAGTGCTGGCGATTTTCCCGGGATTACTGCAAAGCTCAGAGCAGCCAGACTTTGAATGTGATTTTAATCTGTAATAAGTGCCAGCAGTTCCTCATCGAACCAGGCAAAATAAGGGCACTGATATTGCCAGTGTGCAGCTACTGAGGAATTCTGGAAGTGTCTCTGTGAGTCCAACATCAGAAATAGGAGGGAAAACACTGGACTGCGGGAGCAATGGAATACCTGTAGGGCTTAAAGCACGTTAATGACCTCCTCAGATTCAGGGGAAACAGAAAAGAATTCCCATTTTTCAGTCCTGGGAATTTCCCTTAAAATAGAGAAAAAGATGAAGTGTGTTGCAAAAGTGTTAAACTGTGGGCTAGCAAATATTTTGAAATTAAAATCTATTTAGTATAAAGGAGATTAAAAGATGACTAGATGACAAATGAAATATCTTTGTAACTCAACCAGGAAAACCATGACCTTGGTACCAAGTGTGCCCAGCAGGGAAAGGAAGGGAATTCTGTCAGAGGTATCCACAGAGATGCTGCAGGGCTGGAGCCAGGCTGGGAGAGCTGGGGGGGTCACCTGCAGAAGAGAAGGCTCCAGGGACACCTGAGAGCCCCTGGCAGGGCCTGAAGGGGCTCCAGGAGAGCTGGAGAGGGACTGGGGACAAGGCCTGGAGGGACAGGACACCGGGAATGGCTTCCCACTGCCAGAGGGCAGGGCTGGGGGGGATATTGGGAAGGAATTGGTGGCTGGGAGGGTGGGCAGGCCCTGGCACAGGTTGGGCAGAGAAGCTGTGGCTGCCCCTGGATCCATCCCTGGGAGTGTCCAAGGGCAGGCTGGACAGGGCTTGGAGCATCCTGGGCTGGTGGGCAGAGACACCTCCCACCAGCCCAGGTTGTTCCAAGCCCTGTCCAAGCCCTGCCCCCTACTAACCAAACCCGCATCCTTACACCTCTTTACACCACAAGCAAAATCACTTCCTTACATTTAAAATGTATTTTTTAGATATATTTTTTTTAACCTGATCTTATCCTCAGGAAGCTGCTGGACAATAATACATTCTTGCCCAGTTAAAAGTACCTCAGAACCTTGTTTGCAATGTCTTTCTCCATCTCCTCCCTCTCCCCTCTGCACCTTGCCTGGTGCATTACCCACGGTGTATGCAGAAGAGATTATCTGAATAAGCACACACACCTCTAATCTGAGATGAAAAACAACGTCCTGAGAGCCTTTAAAATGCTTTCATAGAAAATGAGGGGGAGATTATTTGGTTCTTCTGTTTTCATTTTTCTTGGGGGGGCTTTAATCATTTTTTTTAATAAAGACAGTTGAGATGAGTGAAATATCAGTTCAGGAGTCAGCGAGAAAACAACATTTAGAGCACAGTAATAGAACAGGCAAATGTGAGCGTTGCAATCCTTTAGCATCTCTTGCACTGCATTAACCAAAGGAGGCTCCATCAATCTCCTGGGCTGCTTCTCACCTGACTCCCACCTTGGGCCTCACACACCTCCAGGAGCTCAATTACAGTCACATAACGGATGTATGTTGGACTTGAAGACAAGGGAATAAAAATGATTTTCGTACTTTGGTAAGTGGAAGTCACGGGGGCGGTTTCCTACAACTTTCTGAAAGTTTTGTCTTTTTTTTTTTTTTTAATTTCAAATTTAGGATTAAATTTGGCATAAAATTCTAATGGCATAAATTCTAATTGTGGCCTTCCAGTACCTGAAAGGATCCCACAAGAAAAATGGAGAGAGACAGTTTACAAGAGTCTGGTGACAGGACAAGGGGAAATTGCTTCAAACTGACAGAGAGTAATTTTAGATTAGATATTCAGGAAAAATTCTGGGCTGGGAGGGTGGGCAGGCCCTGGCACAGGTTGGGCAGAGAAGCTGTGGCTGCCCCTGGATCCATCCCTGGGAGTGTCCAAGGCCAGGTTGGAGCCACCTGGGCTGGTGGGAGGTGTCCCTGCCCATGGCAGGGGGTGGCACTGGGTGGGCTTTGATGCCACTCCCAACCCAAACCATTCTATGACTCTGTGATTTATGATTCTAAGTCTACATATTTTTGCATGACTGTAGAATTAATATAGACTAAGTTATTAATTTAATGAATATAATTAAAGGGGCGAGCTACTACCTCTATGTATTTTCTTGGCAGAAATGTCTCTCAAACCCAAATATGCCTGTAAAGACTGGAACATACACATAGAAATCCATGCCTCCAAACACCAAAGTTTTACTTGATAAACATAGATTTATACTTTTACTTTTTGTAACTGTGGAAGATAAGAGGTTGAGAGCGTGGAAATAAGGAAAAACTCATCAATAACTGGACCTCCTGGAATGCTGTAGGAATCTGAAGGACACATCCATTATTTCCAAAACCCTGGTACAAACAGGCCCCTTAGACCTTAATGTCACCCTGATTTCAGCCAAGGGGAGCTGGCAGGGCAGCCCTGGGGCTGGAACTGTGACCTCCTGGAGGCAATGGGGGTTCTCTGGGGCTCTGCACCTGAAGCAGATCAGAGTGGCCCAAGAGGCTCTGTTATTTCCTCCCACCATTTCCATCCCGAGAACAGGATACCCCGAGGGAAGGGATGGGAGTAACCCCCAGGGCACATCACACAGTCACAGAATCCCAGGCTATTCTGAGTTGGAAGGGACCCACAAGGATCATCAAGTCCAACTCTTAAGTCCATGGCACACAAGGGGGATTGAACTCATGACCTTGGCATTATTACAGCCAAGTTTTAACCAACTGAGCTCATCTCAGTCCTGTCCCTCTGCTCTGTGCTGGACACCTTCTCCCTGTGCTGGTCATGTTCTCCCTGTGCTGGTCACCTTCGCCCTGTGCTGGTCATGTTCTCCCTGTGCTGGTCATGTTCTCCCTGTGCTGGACACCTTCTCCCTGTGCTGGTCATGTTCTCCCTGTGCTGGTCATGTTCTCCCTGTGCTGGACACCTTCTCCCTGTGCTGGACACCTTCTCCCTGTGCTGGTCATGTTCTCCCTGTGCTGGTCATGTTCTCCCTGTGCTGGACACCTTCTCCCTGTGCTGGTCATGTTCTCCCTGTGCTGGACACCTTCTCCCTGCACTGACTGCAGCTCCATCTCTCATCAGGAGCTGGGGCTGTACTCGCATTTTATTGGTGCTCTCCAGGCGATGTTCAACCATCACAGGAAGGCTCTCAGTGGGAAATGCACCCAAGGCTTGGGAACACGGCAAGAGGGAAGGCAGGAGCACTGCTGGGGACAGGATCACACGGCACATCCCTGCCCTGTGTCAGTTGGCATGGCCATGCCGTGCCCAGGCCGATGGATGGGCCTGTCCCAGGAACGGAGCGTGATGGAGCACAGAGGTGCACTCAGAACCCGTTTGCAGCAGCCAGCAAAGCTCCTGATGAGTGCCATCCCCAACGAGGTGGGCACTGCCTGCCCCAGGGGGCTCTGCTGCCACCTTCCCATCCTGAAGCTCTTGTCTCTGCAGACCACGAGAGGGAATGGGTGTTTTTCAGGATTTAATGTCTGGTGATGACTGAGAAGGTTGTTCTCTGTCTCAAACTGTGGTGTGTTTGGGAGGATTTAAGCAGCTCTGTGAGAGGCACTCCTGTCTTTGTGCTTTCTTCTACCATGAGAGCAAGAAATCAATAAATTTTATCTGTGGAATATACATAAGTCTGCTTAAGTCGTGATCCATTTTAAAGCAACGTGTCGAGGGGCATTAGGCAATTAGAGCTGGCTGAGGAACTGAGCATATTTATGCATTTTTAACACCTCTCTTTTCCTCCTTAGCTTGGATGAAGCAGTAAGACCTAAAACTCAAACCCTGAATGAGTTTAGCTGGTCGGGTATTTAATTTAATATCTTTATCTTAGCATTAGAAAACCTAACAAATGAAGTGCCTGTGTTTTAAAAATTGGCCAGATCCAGTAGCTGCTGAGTCTGATGTGAAATCTCTTCTTGGCTATGCAAAGAAACCACTTATTAAAATTCAAGTGCATGCTTAAGGCCAGTTAATGGCTATTTTTGCCTCATTAATACAACAAACATCACTGATATGAAAGGTGGCTGTTCCCTCACACTAATAAAACTGCAGGACAACAGAAGTAACTTTTCATGCTCTCTGCAGTTCCTTATCCAGTATGTCAGTGACAGGAAACTCAGCAGCAAGGAGAAATAGCAAGGGGGTTTTACCAATGGATGTTGTGTTAGTGAGACCATGAATGAGAAAATCTGTCCTCCTTTAGTGTCCACATCTCAAAAATAGGTGGTCAAGAATTAACGACGACCTCAAGGAGTGTGAAGGGAGTGACTGAATTCTGCAAAACAGCTACATAGGGAAAGACATATGGAGTTCTGCCTGTGCAGCTTATTGAAAAGAAGGTTAAGAAGTCACTTGATCATAACTTAAAATCACAGACTGGTTTGTCTTGGAGGGGACCTTAAAGTTCATCTGGTTCCTGCCATGGGCAGGGACACCTCCCACTAGCCCAGGTTGGTCCAAGCCCTTCCCACCTGGCCTTGGACACTTCCAGGGCTCTCGCACTCTCCATGAGGAAGCAGCAGGTTTGCTTGTAGTGCTGCTGCAGCCCATGGGGAGAGCATCAAATGGGGCAGGTTTGGGCTGAGCTTTGCATTTCTGCTGAGTTGGTTTTTATCATGATGCCACCAAGAGATCTCCATCAGCTGCACCACCCTCCACAAATCCTGGCTGGGCTTTTCCTGGGTTTGTAAGAAATAAATTCCCATTTCTGCAGGCCACCCCATCATGTTTTGTAAAGCACCAAAACAAGGACTGCACTGAGACACATGAAGTCAGAAATGTAGTCATAACTCACATTTCATATGAAAACACTTTTTTCTCTAAATTCCATATAAACCTACTTTTTTTCCTCCACATTAACAACACTCTCAGGCGCATGGTGTGACTCTTGGAGTTGGTTCTGTGCAGGGCCAGGAGTTGGACTCAATGATCCCTGGGGGTCCCTTCCAACTCATCTTATTCTGTGATTCTGTGAACTTGTTCTTTGAGAGGTAACCTGATTGCCAGCCCTTTCAACAGAGCAGCCACTTATAAAATGGTCAGGAATACAACAATTCCACTGGTCTGGGGTGCCAGCACCCTAATCTGGACTGCCAGCCAGAGTCCCAGCTCCCAACCTCTGTGGTGGTTATACAGATATTTACAGACAAACAAATTGAAACCAGCTCTGAGGGTTACTGAGTGAACTTCAAGCACATTGCTTTCAAATCTCCTTGTAAATAAAAATCCATGTGAAGGAGAGGAGCTCAGAGCCCCTCGGTGTATCCCCTGAACATGGTTCAGAGCCCCCAACATCCTGCTCTGCTTTTATAAATTAGAAATCTTGTCATCTGATCAGAGAGACCAAGAAAATTGTGGCAAACTTTATCTGCTAAGTGAACCTGAATAACCTCAACTTTAACTTCAAGAAGATTACACTGGGAAACATTTCATAGTCTTGCAGGTTGCAGGAGACATAAAATTCTTTTTTTTCTCCCACCTCTCCAAGAGTTATTAACCCTCCCCACAGAGCCTGGGAGACCTCCAGCAAATTGTCCCTTCCCACAAATCCCATGCAGCAGCAGCTCGAGGGCCCCGGTGGGTTGGCAGCACATTCTCAGTAAAAGCTCACCCAGAGTCACATTAAACCCTGCACAGCTACTTGAGAGAAGTCAGAGAAAAAACAAATCACAGCCTTTGAAATAAAAATGTTGTGTTGCTGCTGCAGCTCCTCGTGGAACCCTCACACGGGGGGGTTTCACCATCAGGTGGATGGGGCTGTTTAATTACAGCTCTGCATTCAAATTCCTGCTCCTTCTGAATGCACCAGTGGGAATTACTGAGTTGCAGGACAAGGGGATGCATTTCCTGACAGGGCTTTGCTGGGGATGCTGCAGCTGGGCTGGGGCACAGCACAGACAATGCCTGGGATTTGCTGGGGCTGAGCAGTTCCAGCACTGCTGACTTTTAACCAGGAGCCAGGAATATGGCAGGACTCTGGATGCTTCCAGAGATGCAGGAGTGTGGCAAAGGACGAGGATATTCCAGGGCTCATTTCTGTGAGAGAAGCTTGGGGGGACCAAAAATGCTTGGAAAGGTAAACATAAAGAACAAAATAGAATCATGGACTCATTAAGGCTGGATAAACCTCCAAGATCCAGTGTAACCTCTGACCAAATACCACCCTGCCCACTAGACCCTGTTGTGAAGTGACTATGGTTTACTAACATGAAAATATATTATTCAAGTGAAAATATATTATTCAAAGAAAAGCATGGAAAGGTTTTATTATTATTTAGCAAATTCATGGATGTGATTCCATGAAGTTTTTTACTCCTGATGTGGCAATGATGCAGCTCTGCTCCTTTGCAAATATGGGCCCCCAAAAAAGACCCTACAAGGGAATGGCCTCAAAAATAAAACACCAGAAAAGAGACCAAAGACTCTGACTGTACAAATGAGTTTAGACCATTGGTCCAAAAAACCCTCACTACTTTAAATTACCAGAGCCTGAGTATTTTAACAATCTTGAAGAAACTCATCTGAACCCTCCAGCTGGTCAGAGACCTCCACCCTCAGAGTCAGAGGGGCAGGCATCTCTTTTTTCCCTGAGTTTTGCCAGATCTCAGGCACACAGACTTTGGAACCTGTTTCCTTTCAGTAGTTTCATTCAATATCTGCTCCATCCTCTGCTATTGGAGAACTCCAGACTTTCCAATCTTTTTTAATTATCATAATTAATATTGAGCTTTGGCTTTGAGCACCAAGCACAGGTTACAGTTCTTACAGGAGCACTGGAGCACCTTTGGTGAAGCCAAGTGGCACCTGCTCATTTTTAGGTTCAGAATAGACTTTCCCCTTGTCCAGAGAAAACTGAGACTTCACCCCCAGCCCTCCTGGTCCAGAACTGCCTCATCTGGTGACCTCCCATCACACACAGTCTCACACAGCCATTAGAGAGACCCTGATGGTGTGAACAGAGTTTAAGCAAGTTGTCAAAATTCAATTGCACTTGAACAAGCTCTCAAAGGCAGGTGGAAAACCCTCCTGCAGGGGAGCCAGGCTGACCCCAAAGCCTAAACGAGATTCCTGAAAAAACTCAGCAGGGGCATTTTCAGGAAACATCCTCTCACAATTTTATTTAAAACTCAAACCTGTCTAGTAAAATAATTATGTTTAAAATCATGGGGAAAAGCACAAGGGGAGTTTCTCAATTTACAGACACGTTGCTAAAGCAATATAGTGGTTGCTTCAGGAAACTCATGATTTGTTGCAAACAGGAAGGACAACTTCCAGAAGTTCATTTTCTAAGGAACTGTTCCCTGCCAGATCAGCAGAGCCTTCAGTGTCAGACTCTGTCATTCCCTTTCCTTGTGGTTATTTGTCTTTCCCTGGGGCTCAGGGTCCTGTGCTACAGATCTTCTGCTTTGAACTACCAAGGTAAGAGGTTTTATTTCTCCTCAGCAACAACTGACTGCAAACTCTGAGTACAAAGGCCTTGTAGGTGTGTTGGATGCTTTGGAAGGACCTTGGATCAGGGCAGAGCTGCTGGACAGGCTGTGGCTGGAGAGGGGCTGTTATTAAAACAGGGATCAAACCAGGCTGCAATTATGCCCTGTTAATCCTCAGAAAACAGGGAGGTATTTCTTCCCCACAGTAATTATTTGCATGGGGTGAAAATAACAACCATATAGAACAAATTAAAACTTTACCTTCAGATGCTACCCCGATTGTTATGCAGATTTCATCATTTCCAGCCAGCCAAAACAGAGCCCCTTAACACGGGCCCCTCTCGCAGCGAGCCAAGCAGAAGTGTGACATCATGGCTAAATTAATTACAGGATTGTTTGATTTATTTTGCCATCCGCAGCCCTCGCTGTGGCTCTGCCCAGCCCTGTGCTCCAAGCAGATGTGCCGGCAGTGCCTCTGATTAAAAGGGTGAGCAATACATCAAGTGCCCTCGGAATTTCTGGAGGCGATACCTGAGCGTGGGAGGGGGGCGTCAAAGGGCCGGGGTGGGCACAGCCCGCTTGGTGAGGCTTTTTTAAATCCAACCATCACGCCTTTAAATGCCATGCTGGGCTTTAGTTAACTAAGGTGGCAGGTCCTTAAAGCCCACAATTTATGACACTGAAATTCTCCAAATGTGAGACCGGAAAGGGAAAAAATGTGTCGCGTTTTATTTATTCCCTATATAAATATAGGCAATTTGGTCCTTCCCCCAAAGCCGGGCAGATTAGATGAGTCAGACAGCAGTCAATTCATTTTGCATAGGAATGGCTCATTAAAAAAAGAGAGCCCCCCATTTGTATGAGGCGCCGATTGGGCCGAGCACAAAATGGATTTCCAGTGTCACTCAGAGCCGAGGGAGGACTAATGAGGGAGGGAGAGGGTGGTGGAGGGGGCAAATCTGCCCCACACTCACCCCCCCAGCCGGAGCCGCTCGGGAAATGGAGGTGTCCCTCATTATGTATGTGTCTCAGGAGCTTTCTTTAATATTTTAATAAATAACAACATCAGCCCAACAAGAAATTAATGAATAGTATCATTAATAATGAGCTCGAGTCTTGTAGTGATAGGACAGATATTAAATTGAACCACAGTGGTGCCATCTCCAGAGACTTGGGAATTTTCCAGCGGCAAACAAGGCCACTGAATGAAGCAGCCACCGCTCTGTGCCAACAGCTTTTACAACAGGTTGGGAGTAATAAAAGAGGATTTTCTGCACGATAAAGTTAAGCCTTAGAAAATCTGCTGGTGTAGATCGGTGTGAAAAGTACTGCCAAACGTGATCCTTAATTAAACTTTAATTAAGATAAAGCTCTTTCCTTTAAAAAGGGGGGGTGGGAGGGGAGCAGCAGCAAAGAGAGTGTCAGCTCTTTTCCTACCAGTTTTTGATCTAAAATAATTCTATATTAAATCACAGAAAACTGTGTTCAAATAAGTTAAATCCACAAACCCCAGGAAATTCAGAATGGGGGATGAGAAGCCATCCATAGCTCACCCATGTGCCTATTTATATACACTTATACATATTTAGGAGCTGTGATATATGAGATCAGTCACCACTGGGAGCCCTGGCAGCAGTGGGGAGAATGTCCCCATCTCTGCACTGCCAAGGGTTGAGGCTGGACCCACAGATCCTTCCCGTTCATTTTCCTGAAGGTTCAGGATTTCTGTGTTTCACAGCAAAGGCAGCAGAACATATGTCACACGCCCGAGGAACAGGCTTGTGGAACAGAACATTTTCACTTCCAAAGCCAGAACCAAACCTCTCAGCACATTCACCACAGGGAATGAGACAATTTCCATAAACATGGATTATTCTAAGCACCATCACATCAATTTGTAGGCAGTTTCCCAACACAGTAACCCCACAATGTTCCCCTAAAAAAATTTTATAGGAGTTCACAGCTTGTTTTTCGCTAAAGATCAAGGGCCAGCTGTGCCAGGATGGGAGAGGAGCAGTGGGAGTTTTCCACCCCAAATTAGTGTGCAGGGGCTGGTTTATTCCTGAAAAGCCACAGCAGTGAATTTTGGTCCCATATACAGTCCCAAATTTTCTTTGGGAACTTAACCCAGCTCCTTCCCAAGCATCCAAATCCGTGGCTGCCCACTTGGTTTCTTTATGGAATAATTCAGATGCCTTCACCAGAACAGCTCCCCATGTTCTCAGTCACACCCAATCTCCTGTTCCTACTTTGAATTTTCCAAACTGGACCAACTCACTGGTCTTTCCTCAGCCCTTCCTCAGGGCAGGGCCCACCTGCCTTTCCCCACCCAGCTCCCACTCTCCCAACTACACCTGGCAGGCACCTACTTTGCTCCTGGAACTACCCAAGGACAGTTTGCAAACTTGAGATGTTCTAGATCAAAATGAACCCCCAAATCTAATTAACTCACATAAATACCCCTCTGGAGAGGGCTGCCCGCAGCCTTTGGTGGGGCTCCCAGCCGTGCCTGGGGAAGAACTGAGCAGATGGTGGGGGACACTTGGTTTGTTTTCCAAGCTTGTCCAGATCCCCCCTTTCACCAGAGCAGGAATCCAGCTGCCAGTGCCCTTGGCTGCAGCAGAACCAGGGGGTTACAGCAGCAATCCCTGAGAAAACTGGGAGTGTTCATCAATCAATGAGACCAGAGTAGGCTGGAGAGGCAGAACCAGCCAGAGCTCTGAGGAGCCAGGAGTAAAGAAATAATGTTGGGGAAAACGTCCTCAGACTCAGCTGGTGCAGGGACAGGCAACAGTTACTTCAGAGGCCAAAATTCCTTAACATGGGAAAAAAACTAAGACACGCATAGGAATTTTTTCCCCAACATTCTTACAAAGAGCTGCTTCCTGCTTTTTACTGAATTTGTCAGGAATCCCTTTTCATTCCCCAGACATCCTAATGAGTGGCCATGATCCTCCCACACTGCAATTAAATCCAAAGGGGAGTAGTCTGGTGCTTTAGTGTTTTCCTCTCTCAGCTTGTCCTCAGCCCCAGGAGCAGACAGGACCACTGACAAAGGCTGGAGCCCCCAGTGCTGGACACAGAGACCCCCAGCCAGTCCCAGCCCCTCTGGGCACACCCAAACCCCATCCCTGATCCCTCTGGACATGGATCAGCTCCAGTCCCCTTTTTGGCCCTGTACAAGTGTGGGGTCGATCAATTAAACATCTCTCAGCTTCCTCCAGAGCCTGGGAAGTTTTTTTAAGGTTTTAAGTGTATCAGTTGCAGGTTCATAGAAAGTCAGTAGGAATTTGGGGTTTGAAGTGCCAAGCTACATTCTCACACAATTTTGCTATACCGTGAAAAAACCCCAAAATTAATCAAGACAGGGTAATTACATGTTTCAATTAAGTGATGATTGCAGTGACTTACAATTTTGGGATGGATTGGCAGTAGTTGTAGTGGGGAGAGAAAAGTGGATGATGGAGAAGAAATAAACATTTCATCCCTCCAGATCAGGACAACCATTTTCTGGAATACTGAAAAGTTTTCTATGTCTTCCTCCTCTTTTCTCTCTCTCTTTTTTATTTCTTTTTCCTCATTCTTTTTTTTTTTTAACATGGCTCCCTTTGAGGGTATTTCTTTCATTTCTTTCCTTTCAGTGCCTCTAAGAAAAGTGTGTTTAAGGATCTGTACATCCAGGGGCACTTAACCTCCACAGAGTGTCTGCTTTGATAGAACTTTTTATTTAAGCCTCAGAAGGTGAGTCAAGCCTGGATGACACAGTGCTAATTCTCTTCTAATTCCAAATTTAAAGTAGCATGTTTGACTTAAATCAGAGGTTGAACAGGCACATTGGAGTGAGCAAGATCTGATAAAGTCAAAGAGAGTAAAATCAAGGTTTAGAACATCTATTATTCTCTCAATTAAACAAGATTCTGTTATCTAAGGACTTTTAACAAATTTAGTGATAAATTAATAATTGGGGAGGAATGGAACAGCCAACTGCTCTTGCCACCTGCCCTGCAGGAGTGGAGGCTGCTCCTCTGCACTGCACAGGCAGCAGCTGCCTTGTCCTGGGCTGGGTGTTGGGGGGGAGAAGAGGCTCAGGGTTAGGGGTGTTTGGAGATAACAGGGTTTGGTGTTATGGAATATTGTCTCCCATTTTTAAGCTCTTGCTCTCCTCACCCTTCCCAACCAGGTCCTGAGGTTTGTACTGACTTTACTGGGAATTCTCCCTGGTCCATCTGAACTCTGTCCGCCTTCAGGTTCTTCCTTAATCACACCAGACTCATCCAGGCTAATGGGTGAGAACCTGCAGGACCACCAGGCTCCAGCCTTGACCCACATCCTCCCCTCAGGGACCACACAATCCAACTGCTCTCCAGTCTCCCTCCCACCCAGGGCAGGGGGCTGGGAGGCTCATTCTCAGTGCCTTGTTATCTCCAGATGCAGCCAGAGGTGTCCCCCTGTCCCCCCCTCCAAATCACCCACCACCTGACCCACCAGCACTGGAGAACTGGGTATTTTATAATTTACTACCTAAAAAAGACAGTCAGTGACTGTACACTTTGAGGTTTTCATGCCATAAATTATCCCATGTCCATCTTTCACCAGGGTTCTGTTACCCTGGGAGATAATGGTTCGTTTTTAGGCTCTTAGAGCAGAGATCAGAAGGTTCCACCCTCAGCAGCTACGTCTGGTAACTGCCTTTCACTCCCTGAAAGCACAGGCAATTTTTCCATAATAAAAACTGGATTAGCATGTATCCAGAAGAGGTTCCACCAGCTGTCACTTTGAAACCAGGCTGGTCTATCCAATGGGGGAGATGATAATGGGAAAACCCATAAATGACAAGCAGTTTTCCTGTATTTATCTAATAAGTGGCTGATACAGATGAGCATCTTCCCTAACAAAACAGGAGAACGAGGGGAAGAAACAGACTCAGGCTCCATTTGAATTAAACCCAAACTGAGAAATAGTGGCACAGGAAGATATTGCAAGGAAATTATTTTTTAACATGTTGCTGCTTTTTAAAATTAAATTTTTAATGCATTCTGCCCACAACTTAAAAATTATTTTTATAGGTTCTGATTTAAAGTTTTCCAACAATAACCTAATTTTACTGATTATAGCCAGAATTTCTCTTTGTGTGTGTTTATAAGCTAAGCAGAAAACCAGGTGTCTGGAAACGAACAGGAGCTGTAGGTGTGTTTCAAATGGGAGCATTGGGCTGCACAGGTCAGCGTGGCAGCAACAGCCTCAAAGAAGTGCAAGAATTCTTATTAATCTAAAGAATATTAACCTGCTATTCACCAACTTTTGTATTATTAGGGACGACACAGCATTTCAGTTACAATTAAAGTATATCTGTGGGAATCATAAAGTAGAATTAGTTGGGCAGCCACAGCTTCTCTGCCCACCCTGTGCCAGGGCCTGCCCACCCTCCAGCCAGCAATTCCTTCCCAATAGCCCATCTATTCCCAATATCCCGTTCCCTGTGTCCTGTCCCTCCATCCCTTGTCCCCAGTCCCTCTCCAGCTCTCCTGGAGCCCCTTTAGGCCCTGGAAGGGGCCTTTCCTTCTCCGAGTGAGCCCCCAGCTCTCCCAGCCTGGCTCCATAATGCCCAGAGTAGAGTTTAGAGAGGATTTGGAAAGGAGAGGAGTTTTCCATCCGCAGAGGACAACAGTCCATTCTGCATTTTCCCTGCTCCCCTAAGAGAGGAGGCGTGAAGGGAACCCGTCGCTGGCCCTGCCCCGGCGTCTGCCCCGGCCAAAGAGCAGCTTTCACCAGCGAGGGGGACACGAGAGAAAACAGCCCTTGTGCCACCAGAGAGGGGGAGCAGGAGGTCAGAGGGGACATTCCGCTTGCAACATGCAACATATTTTCGTGGGCTGACGGAATCCCCCGAGGCTGAGCAGCCCCAGGCTGAGGGTCCCTGTAGGTGTGGAAGGGAGCGAGTGGAGAGGCAAGGAAGGATTAGCTGGTGAGTCACCAGGAATGCACCCCATGGGCTCCCTCCCAGCGCTCCCAGTTGGCCCTGGGCAGCTGTGCAAAGGCAGCTCTCAGTTCCTCCCTTTGTCTGGCCGGGCACGTGGGAAGGTGCCGGGTGTGACCAAGTGGTGCCAGTAAAAGGGGCTGTTCATGATATTGTTTTGCTTATTGTTTAGGAGAAGTTTTGGGGTGGTTTGTTTTAAACCACAGATGAAACAGAAAGCAGGAAATTTCAGCAAGTAACTCCAGGCACCAAAATTCTTGGTATTTCCAAGACGTCTCCCTTGCAAAGCTGCAAAGCCCCTCCCTCACCCACCAGATAAGCATCACCTATTTTATAAATACTGATGCACGTGAAGATTAAGAGACTTCCCAAGCCTTTGGCAGCAACAAAACTGACAGTGTGCCCCAGACATCAAGTGCTTCTCTACACAAATGTGATAACATTTATTTCCCAAACAAATTAAATCTGATATTTAAAAAAAATATATAACAAACCCACAACTTTTCCTGCCCTCAATTTCACGTTTCCCTACAAATACACTTCAAGCAAATAACACTTGGTATGTATTTAACAGCACGTGTTCCTCACTCAAAGACCCCCATCTAACAGCTCCATTCTATCTAAAATTCATATCTTTGGGTTTCCTTAGAAAACCACAGAGAAGGAAGAAAAAGGTGGACCAAGGGAAGGAGCAATTATAAAATTAAATAGTTACACAATGCAGTAATGCTAAAATCAACATTTTTAACAGCTCTGAATGTCCAGTAACAACTCCTGAAGTGCCACAAGTCTTTGCTGTCATTATTCTGTTGCATATTTAAGGCAGAATCACAACCATCTCTTCCATACTTGCTCAAATATAGGGACCAAAGCGTTCCTTCTAAAATCAATTTTAGCTCAGCTATTTTGTTAGTAAATGTCATATTCCCAGTGCAGAGCCAACTGCATCAAGCCATGGGTGATTTGCATGAGCAGGAACCAACCCACAGGGAACGTGAGTGTTTGGATTGGGGTGGAGGAGGCTCCCTAGTCCAGTTATCCTCGAAACTTTGGGAAAATAAGCCCCCAGCATTCCCCCAGCCAGGCCTGTGCCTGCTGCTGGAGGAGGACGTGGTGGGCAGCTGAGCTCGGGCTCCCAGACAGCGCTTGACAAAGTTCCACATCACAGATTAAGGTCTTTGCACAGAGATTGAGGTCTGAGGAAAGAAGGGAAGTGGAATGGACATAAATGTAACATAAAATGGATTGACATCGGCTAAAGGGCACATGGGAGAGGGAGGCACAGTCATAAATAAAAACTTTTCTTTAGGGGAGAAGTAACTGGAAAGATGTTATTGGATCGGCATGAGGAGGCTCACGGTGTGTCGCAGGCACAGAGAAAGATATGAAAAGTAAATATAAATTGATGGTAACTCTGGGGAGATCTACAGTTGTTAAATCACTGGGAGGCTGAGGGAAGGTCAGTCGGATTTTCTTTTCTGCAAATTAACTAAAGGGGAAATATTCATCAATACAGTGTCACACAAAAAAATGATGGAGCTGCTCCTGGAGCGGTGTTGGTTCGATTGGTTGGAATTTTTACACAGAACAAGAGGTGAAATGTACCTGGTGCAGAAGAACATTGGCCTGGGAGCCTAATCAGGTCTGGGAGCTTCGGAAGACACGAGTTCTCACCGAATTTTCGGGTTAGAGGAGGAGTGAGTGCAGGGCAGGACTCAGCAGAGGTTCCCAGCAGCCTGATAGACCTGCCTCCAACAGCTCAGCCCCAGAGAAGTGCTGGAGGAGCCTCACCCAGCCAGGCACTAAAGCTGAACTTCAGGTCCCCCCAGCCTCAGCTGGCCAACAGCCATCTACAGCCTCTGAGAGGAAAAGGAGGACTGACCTGGGCTTAGCTTGAGCTGGTTCAGGGGACAGATGGTCTCCATCTTTGGTAGGAGAGGGCTTGGTGAGTGGCTTAGACCCAAATCCCCAGTTTGGGTGACAAAGGCATAGCTGCCCCACACAGGAAAATCCCCAGTTTGGCTGACAAAGGCACAGCTGCCCCACACAGGAAAATCTCCAGTTTGGGTGACAAAGGCACAGCTACCCCACAGCAAAGCCCCCAGGTGGGGTGACAAAGGCACAGCTGCCCCACACAGGAAAATCTCCAGTTTGGGTGACAAAGGCACAGCTGCCCCACACAGGAAAATCGCCAGTCTGGGTTTGGTTTGAGAAGAAAAAGAACAGGGGAATTGTTATCTGGCAGGAGAACTCCCAAAACACCTGTTGATATAGAACTGTATTTCCATGCCCCAGCAGGTAAGACACAGTGACTTGGCCATGGAGCAATCACAGGAATTTGTGAACACTTTGCTCTCTTTCCCAGCTGGATTTGGAAGGGTGTAAGTTCCTGTAACTACTGAAATCAAGAATTCTTTGAGAACTGAGAGACTTAATGTTCTTGATTTATGCCTAATCAGTGATCTCTAAATATCATCATTCCAAATTAGGAACCACATGAGGGGGAACCAGCTGGGCTGCCTGAACCACAGGCAGAGCACAGCAGGAATTCTCAGGTCAGGCACAGAACACACCTCCACCCTGCCCCAGCACCTGGGGAGGAGGGTCTAAGGGACCCTCTGGGCCCTCACATTCATTCCAAGGTTTCCTTTTGGTTTTTAATCTGCCCAAGGTGCAGTTGAGAACAGCCCTGCTCCTCCCTCTGTCCTCAGGAGTCTCAGAGTGGGATTCTCCCTTCAGGAATTTTTGAGGAAGACCCTCACACATGTCAGCAGGCCATGCTGACACCAGCAGGAGCCCATGGCCATCACTGCTGCTTTGATAATCCAGCTCTCCAAAGGATGTTTAAAGCTCCATGGCTCACATTAAAAGCATATTTTCCACTTTGCTGGGAAGACTCTGCACTGGGGATGTTTGAACACCTCATGGTGGGTGTCCCTGGGTGTTTTTATCAATACCAAAAGAAGACCAAGGAAAATGTTGCTGCTGAGTGAGACAGCGTGGCAAAGGACATGGAAAAGGCTGAGGCAGCTGATTTCCTCTTCACCTCAGCATTGCAAGACTCAGTAAGAGTCCCCATCCCTGGAGGGATTTAAAAGCCATGTGGATGTGGCACTTGGGGACAGGGGTTAGTGTTGGCCTTGGCAGTGCTGGGTTGGACTTGATGGTCTGAGTGGGCTTTCCCACCCTAAACCATTCCCTGATTCCATGACTTGCCTTCAGCAACCCAAAGTCCCCAATACCTGTGGGAAAGTTCAGCCCAAGGTTTAGCCTTGGTGGAGGAGCCCAAGGCACATCAGAGTAAAAGAGAGAGAAATGTGAAGATTTTCATGGCTTCTTGGAGTCATCTTGGAGAATTGAGTCCATTCCCACTCAAGCCCTAATTCACTGGTGTTCATGCTGGATGGTGCATTGAAAGGTTTCCTCAGATGAGAAGCTTCTTGTTGAATGAACAGAGGAATCCACTTCCTTATCCCAACCTCTCCTGCAGGAGGGCCTATACAACTTGATAATGATAGTTTAAATTACTAATCTGTTCATTACTCAAAGCAATCCAAAATATACAAAATACTAGTTATTTTCAGTATTTTTAACAGTTTTATATTTCTATATATGCTTTCTTTGCATCAATCTAGTAGCACTTGAACTTAAAACTAAATCAGCAGCATTCCTGAGAGCTACCAGGGTGTGAGGGCTCCTCTGGGGCTGGACCTGCCTGACTTCACCTGCAGGTTGGTGACAGTCCTCAGGCAGAGCCAGCCCCTACCCTGGTGCTCTGATTCCTGGACAGTTGGATGTTGTCAGTGCAGCCAAATCCCTCCAAAGGGATCTGCAAAAGCATTTGTCTCCCAACATGTCTATTTTAAACAATGAAGTTGTAACACAGGGAACTACATCTAAAATAGTAGGTCTGCCTAATAAGAGGCATTTTTCTCTTCTAAAACCCTCCATTAAAGCCACTTTGGTTTGTTAACTTTCATGGCATGTACCCTCACTATAGCCTTCAACACCTGAAAAATTAGTGGAAGAATTTGACTGATTATAGAGGCTGTTTTCCTTGTTCCACTGCTTGTTCTAAAAGGGATACTCAGCAGAACTTGGTTTTTTTTTTTTCATTTTGTGCTGTCTGCATGAGTAATTACCTCCCTGATTTCTGAGATGCAATTGAGTAGCTTCCACATTAGAAAAATCCCAAGATTGATAGAGCCATCTCTCCTAAAGGATTAGTTTGCTGCTGTAATTCCACTGAGTAGGTCATTCAAATAGCAAAATGCTACGAAGTCTAATTCCTCTTGTTTGTAAAAGCCAGGTATTGATACCTATGGAAGGGAGGCTGAAAAGGGCTGCTTTGCCTTTGCCTTGGGAGGGGAAAAGGGTTTTCCATTCCTGCCGCAGCTCCAGCAGGGCAGGGGGGGCAGGAGACACTCGTGTTCCTGCAGCAGAGCAGCTCAGGGGCTGCTGTGCCAGAGAAAGACCAAGGAAAGGTGACAACTGTGCAGAGACAGCGAGAAAAGGGGCACAATTTTAGGAATCCATGAGCAAGTTTCTCTGGGACTTGGAGGAACCATGAGCTGTCTTGGTGGCTTTGGGATTCCAGAGGAATCCAGAGTGCTGTGCCCAGCACTGGTGGGGAGGAGAGAATTATCCCAGGCATGGGCAGGGAAGAGACCTGTAACTGTTTCACATGCTCAGCCCCTGCTCCATCCAGGACTGACATTCCTGGGAAGTCACACCCAGGTGAAAAGGAGCCAGGAGTGTTTTGAGGCCTCCTGCACTCACAAGGTGACACATATTCAAATCACTTCATATGTCTGAGAAAAGCATTAACCAAGTTCTGTCCTTTCGAAATTATCTTCTTTCGTACCTAATGAAATTTATTTTATTTTTAATTTATTGCAGATATTCTGGGTAAGGTTCTGATAGTGTCCAGCAACACAATGCCTTTCCATCAGAACCCATGTTCCAAATATTTGAGTGCTAGAAGAGCTTTTGATGGAGTGTGAAGGCAGGAATTCATCTAAACATCACAGGTGTGACCACAAAGGGTGCAGGGGGCAGTTGTGGTCGTGAAAAATAACGGTGCCAACATCACTTTATCGGGGAAAAATCACTGACTTCCTCTCTCACTCTACTAAAATAAACATTTAAACTAAAAATAAAGAATTTAAACACATAAACGAAAAACAAATGTGTTAAAAACAAATTCTAAAAATCTAACCAACAATTTAAAACTGAAATACTAAAAATATATTAAACTTGTAAATTCACAAAGATATATTTTATGATAATCCTACAGCATGGGGGGGGCCCAAAAAATATATATAATAAAAAACTTCCTTTTGATTTTCAAGTAAATAAATGTTTCTTTTCCACAGGATTACGAAGGGGGGCAAGTCATACCTGGGCTCATACAAAGGCTGTTTCTCTGCCACAATCCACATCCCTTTTGGTGTAAACTCAGCTCTCCTGATGCCAAGGGGGGCTCAGCAATTTCTACCAGCTGAGGATCTGGCAGTTAATTTGAAAGGCAGGAATAAATCTTAGGTGTGCTCTGAAGTCAGTCTAACTGAAATGCAAAAGCCCCTTGCAAGTTGGGTGCACATTTAATTAATTGAACTTCAGGCTCCCCAGACAAAGCCCAGCTGCTGCACTCCCTGCTCCCCACCAGCTGCACTGGGCTCTGCAGCAGCTCTACCCTGTAGCTAAACATCTGGAGGAGCCTGGGCAGCAGAATAATAAACACCTCAGAATTCTGCCAGGCAGAGCTCTGAAAGTGACTTTAAGGAGGCAAAAAAGGGGTTGTATGTGCAGTGTGGGGGAAGCAAAATCCAAACCTCAGACACCCCCAGAGAGGAATGAATTGAAGTGCTGGAGATGCTTCCAGGCAGAGCCTGCCCTGGACACACTGTCCTCAGGGCAGGAAGGCAGCTCCTACATTTGCAGTTTTTACTGGTTTTCACTGAGCAACTGCCAGTTAAAATGTTAACAAAAACTTCTAAAAGCTCAGACAGAGCAATATCATCACAACTGCACAGACTGAACAACAATATGTTTAAATTCCTTCTGAGCACCTTTCTTTGGCAAACAGTCCTAAAGGTAACAACATTCCCCACCACAGGCTCTTCTGGTTTGCTCCTCTCCTGTAAAGACACCACCATAGTGACTTGGCACAGAGTCACAGAATTCCAGGATGGTTTGGGCTGGAAGGGACCACAAAGTTCCACCCTCTGCCATGGGCAGGGGCACCTCCCACCAGCCCAGGGTAGTCCAAGCCCTGTCCAACCTGGCTTTGGACACTCCCAGGGATCCAGGGGCAGCCACAGCTTCTCTGCCCAACCTGTGCCAGGGCCTGCCCACCCTCACAGGGAAGAATTCCTTCCCAATATCCCCCCCAGCCCTGCCCTCTGGCAGTGGGAAGCCATTCCCCCTTGTCCATCCAGGCTTTCAGTGCACGGAAGGTTATTGGATCTCCTGCACCCTCCCAGCTCACTGTCCCACACTCACCACACACCACCCCTGGGTGCTCTTGTGCCACTCTGGACACCCACATTTCCACACCAGAATCATTGCATGGTCCTGAGATGTTTTGCAAAAATCAAGATCTTACATGAAAATGGCCCCTGTGGAGCCAGGGGAGTGGCTGCAAGAACCACCATGAAGATCCCAGTTTAATGCCTCTTTTTCTGGGTACAAATAGCTCATGACTATGATTCATTTTCCCATCAGTCCCCTCACCAGGCAAGTTGTAGGGACAGCAAGAGATAAATCTACTAAATTTCACCTGTGTGACTAATATTTATACCCGATGAACAGCAGGGAACTGTCACCAGAAGTGCAGCTCATGTTTCACAGGATCAGAGCTGGAGATAAGAAGGCAGGGACAGGAGGAAGAGTGTGACAAGCTGACTGTTTTCTAAAACAGAAATCCTGTTATTTAAAGGGAGTTCTTTGAGAAACTTGTTTTGGAGGGTTTTTTCCTCTGAATGAAGGTAAATCATTTCAAAAAGACCATTTGGGTAAAATTCTTTAAGGTGTCCTGATTAAAATACATGTTCCTGGGATGTGGTTCGGGTGGCAGCTGATGGGGGTCAACGAGCCACACCACACCCTGCCCTTTGGGGGAATTGAGCCACCAGGCCCAAGCACTTCTTCAGTGATGCCACCATGAAGTAACCCAGAAAAGTCACGAGTTTCATTTTTGCTATTCCACTTTGGCAAAGTGTGGGATTTCCTACAACACAGTTGTCAGAGGACACCTTGGAAGGTGGGGAACAGGAACATGGAGTTTACTCAAGAAGGACAGCGAGAATTTTGCCTCATTCCCCATGTCAGGACAGGATGCCAAATGTCACAGCTCAGCTCAGCACCAATGGCGTGTGAGGTGACCTGGTGGGGTCCTTCCTAGGCTGAATAAATTCATATTGTGTGTGTTCCTCATGTCACTAAAATATTTGGAATTCTGTGAGAGGATAACCAGGCAAGAGACAGCCTGGAGTAACTAAGAACCCCCTCCCTGCTCTGCTAAGGCAGAACTCGCTGTCTCGGCACCTGAGCCCGTGACACCAACGCTCCTGGAGAGACTGGCAAGGGGTAGGGAGGCATCATTTCAAACCAGAAAGAAAAAGGAGATGAAATCAGAAAACCTCTCTATCAATCTGCCAAGCTGTCAGAGATGCTTGTTCTGAAACAATTCCTCTCATTTCCAATAAATTATGTCAGAAGTGGATAAAAGGCATAGACAGCAAGTCTGGAGACAGCCGCCTCCTCTCCTGAGCCTTGTTCAAACAATCTGGGGGCAATCTAACATCAGTCCCAGCTGACAGCCAGTCTGGACACTGTTAGTTTGGGAAGGGAATAGAAGGGAAGGGCAGCAGGAGGACAGGTCCCAGTCCCTTCCTCCCACCCCAGGAAAAGGTTTCAGCTCTTGCCTGAGGGGAGAAGGTTCACTGTAAGTACTTGGTGAGGAGGCAGAGTTTGCCAAAACAGGAATTAAACTCAAAATGTAGATTCAGCCTCAATTATGTGCACCAATAAATACATTACAGTACATCCATGGAGGCCATTAAAACATAAAATGAAGGATTATTAGGAAATTAAAGAAATTACGGAAAAATCTATCAATCACCTAAGCTTAAAATTTTCAATAAAAGCAGTTTGATACACTCAATATCAACAGCACAAACCGTGCTGAGGAGATATCAGAGCCTGCTTGGTGATGTTGGGGAGCAAAGGCAGAGCTGCTCCAGACCATATGGAGGGGGCGACACATTAACCACAGCCTTTTAAACATTTTTCTGGACATTTTTCATCAAAAACCACTCTCAAATCTGGTGTCAGTCCTGCCCAAACAATCTTGGGCAACCTCAGGAAAAAAAATCTCAGGAGCAGATCTTCAGTTGCTGCTGGGCTGGGCTGGAACTCAAAGGACTTTGCACTGCCCCAGTGCCTGAATTAGGAAGCAGCCAACGCGCACTGAAAGGTGGCACAGCAGAGGATGCCACGGTGAAACCACATGGCAGAAGCAGCTTAACAAGTGTTCATTGCTATTTATTATCTCATAAAACAGCTACAAGGAAAAGAACTGTGATGTGGTGAGAATTTACACAGAAAAGTAAAATGCTTTTCTCCTGAGTGGCAGAGGGAAACGTCCAGATGAACTAAACCTTGTTTGCAGCAGGTGATTTAACAGGTATTACACAGGAGGAACTGAGCCACTTTTTAGTCCTCACCAGTAACAACCCTGGAGAGTTCTAAACCTGCACTGCTTTCTCCCACATACCCAGACAGCCCACCCACACCTGCAGTGTCAGTCCTGAGCGCCTGCTCTGGTGGGTCCTGCACATCCCACACGCTGATCCTGTCCCATCTCGCTGTCTGGAGACCCCAGTACCTCTCACTGCAATACAAATGTGCCATCCCCATCCTGTCTAAGTGCATCTGGAGAGCAGATCACTTCTGTGGATTCTCATCTTCTTGCAAGTGTCATGCTTCTAAAATTCAGTAAATTACATTTGTTTCCTAAATACAACTGCACATTAAAAAATGCACCTGAGCACAGGGGTGTGTTCCCCCTGTCCCAGCTCCACAGATTCCTCTGGTCACCTCAACTTCCCAGTACTCCCGTTACTTAAGAGATGGTTTTGTGGCTTTCCAGTTAATTCCATTGTTTATCTTAGTGAAGGAAAAAACCTCTACCACTCAAGCACTGTTAAAATCAGTGCAACATTTGTCTGGTTTAATAATTGCTGCATGGAGGCTTTTTCTGTATTTATGTGAGGAGCATTTAAGGTGTTTAGACAGAGTTGTTCTCAGCCACACGTTGGGATGGAGTCCCTGTGGTGTCAGCTGGAGATAAAAAGCACCCCCAGCACACAGAGCAGGGAATAACCCACAGAGGCAAACAGCAAACCTGTTTGGCATTATGTGGAATACATAAAAGAAGATAATTGGCTGGATATCTGTTTCTGAATCTGCAACTCATTCTCTGTAACATGGGTTAAGCAGCAGTTGTTTAAAGGTGACGGGAAAGCATAATTGAAAATGGAGCTAATCAGAGATTCCTGGGTGGAATTGCCTCCCATGCCCAGGCTGGAGGGAGGGAGAGGAGCAGCCACAAAGTACAGGATTCCTCGACTGCTCAACTGCTCTCTGTGCTGCAACGTTCCCTTCTCTGAGAGTCCCCCAAAACACAACAGAGGGGTAACAAAAAATACACAATGTAAATTATCAGCCAAAATTGATCTTTGGGATGATTAAAATAAAATTAAAAACTGTCATGTATTTGTTTTATGCAGATACATTCCCAAACACAAACTATCACTGTCCTTAGTTTTTGTACATCTCAGGATGCTAAAAATTATTCATAACTTTTTATATTAAAATTCTCTTCATCCTGGCTTTTAAGTTATTTTACACTTCTTTGTTTCAGGGTGCAGCCTTGGGATGAGGACTGGGAGGAGAAGCAGCTGGACATTGCAGGACACTCCGTGCTCACTCCATGCACGGCCCTACTGGCCACTCAACACATCCAAGGCCCCCCCAGGTCCCCCCAACTCCCTGGACACGCAGGCAGCCCCAGGGCTCAGACAAGGATGGGCACTGATTGCTCCATCCTCTGTACCCACCCCATCCCTCCTGAGCACGAGGGCAAGGCAGGCGTGCCCATGTTCTCCCTGACTTCACTGCCATATCCTCCCCTTTCAACCATTCCCCAAACCCCTGGCTGGGGACAAGGAGCTCTGGGAGCACAGAGCCCTGAGGGGTTTCCAGAGGAGGAGGAGGAGGAGGAGGGTGGTGCAGCCACAAAGGGCCAGGGCACAGGGCACAGCAGGCAGGGCTGGATACCAGGGGAGCTTCCAACAGGGAGCACCAAGCCAAACCACGGCCAGCTGGATGTGCTGCTTGTCCAGAGCACCTGGAGCTGATGGTGCCCCAAGCCCCTGGCTGGCCCTGCTGCCTCCTGTGCCCGGGCAGGGAGGGGAGCAGGAGCCACGGGAGGCTGTTTACCAGCAACCATAGCAACTTCCAAGGCCATTAGCTGCAATCACAGCCGGCTCCACTGCCTGACTGAAGGCTTGGATGTGTGATATTTAGTCTGACCTATAAAAATATCTCTGGAGCAACCTGCGTGCAGAAGTGTCACATCAAATGTTTGTCATACAAGGGATGTGACACCGGGCACCTGACGGAGCATCGCCGCAGCCCAGGGGGGACCTGCCCCTTTAAAAGCCCCATAATATTCTGCTCAGATACTACAAAAACCAGCTGGTGACAGTGGCCAGGCACAGTGTGACAAACAGATCCCCCTCTCTTCCTTCCTCAGAGGGTCCTATATTCTCAGTTACCATTTTCAGTCATTTTATTAAAGGTGTGTGTTATTACAGTGCCGACCCAGAGCTCTCCTGAAATGCCACCAAAGATGGCAAAATGCCACCCTATGGAAGGCTGAACATGAGAACAGAGCTCCGTGGAGATGGAGGATGAATCCTGTTTGCAGGTGTGAATGGCTCCTAAAGCACAAGAACAGCCAGTGGTGCCTTGGGTGGCTGAGCCAGTCTGGAGAGGCACCACCAGCCCTGCTGCCCACTCCAGGTACAGGGAGATCTGCTCCTCCTCTGCTATGAACACACCATAGAACTGAGAGACGTTCTGGGAAACTCATCAAGTGGTTAAACCTTAAATATCTGAGCCACAGTTTAGCCAGAACATCTGAGACCACTTTACTCTTCCTTTCCCAGAGGTGACTCCTGACAAAAAATGCTCCTCGTCGGGCAAAGTCACCCTCAGACTGGTATTTCATTTGAGTTCACTGTTACTCTCCCCACATCACACTGGCCTCTGCAAGCAGGTCAGTGCAATCCCTGTCCATGTTTGGAGCCAGTCTGAAATCCAAGAAAGCTCCTGGAGGCACCTCAGGTTCCAGCAAACAGCCCTGTTCCCAGCCAGAGGTGCCAGACACAGGTTCTCCTTGGCCATGCCCAGCATTGCCATCAGCTCCCACACTCAGGTTCCAGCAAACAGCCCCGTTCCCAGCCAGAGGTGCCAGACACAGGTTCTCCTTGGCCATGCCCAGCATTGCCATCAGCTCCCACACTCAGGTTCCAGCAAACAGCCCCGTTCCCAGCCAGAGGTGCCAGACATGGGTTTCCCTTGGCCATGCCCAGCATTGCCATCAGCTGCCACACCTGCTGTTGGTCCTGTGGCAAAACCCCACGAGCAGGAGGGCAGTGGGCAGGCTGGCTGTGGGGTTTGTGTGTCTGCACAGTTCTGTAACACACGTAACAGGAGGTCTAATAACCAGAGGATGCTGGACACATGTGTTGGTTTATAATTATTATATAACAATATCATTTTAGCTGAAAATTCCCCGTGTCCTTTACACACCCTCTGCCATTTTCAGAAACAGCTCCAGGGCACAGAAAACTGCTCCCTCCCAAATGGAAAATGCACTTGTGCTTCCTTCTTTTTAAGACACAGCACCAGTTTCCACTTTCCTTATTCGAGGAATATTCGTGCACTCTCCTGTGCTCCAGTGGCTCCTGCAGAACCCAGACCTGTTGTTTGCAGTCCTGCCCGCCCTGTGGTGCTCTCTGTGCCTGCTCTCCTCAGCTTTGGGGAATCACTTTCTGAAGGGAATGTTGCATCTGCTGGGTGAGCAGCCACACGTCAGCTCCTTGCACTGCCCTTATGTTTGGGGGGTTAATTCTTGTTGTGGGCTGTAAATAATTACAGAGGTGGTGTCAGAGGATATTCTGTCTGTTACTGAGAAATGGGACCTCAAAGTGTATGGAAACTAAAATATCACTCTTTGATAAATAAAAATATTATTTTATAATTCCATATAGAATCTAAAATTTCATACATATAAAGATTTCAATAAATTATTTTTTTTAAAAAGAAGTGGGTTTGAATGCTAAAGAAAACCAACCTAAGCATCTGAATTTCAGACATTTCACTCAGCTCTCCTGAAACATCCTGCCTGTATCAGGCATTTCACCTCTGCAGCACTTGACCTTTCTTTGTAGTATGTAGATTTTTAAATTAATTCATATTCATTCTTCACGTGGTTTTGTGGTTGGGTTTTTTTCTGAAAAGAAGGATATTTATTGTCACAACAATGTTGTTACAGGGCATTATTTAATGTGGTACTTTTAGAATTGGTGCTTGGGGACTCAAACAGAAAGTACCAGCAGTGTGTGAAATCCTGCCTTGGGCACTCCTTGATACTGGAACAAGTTGGGGAATGTATATTCATTAACTTGGAGCTTCCTCAGGAATTACCAAGAGCTAGAGAAAGAATGAACTCAAGCTATTACTCCCAGAAATATGGCTCTGAGCAAGAATTTACTTGATTTTTGCCCACATTTTTGAATGCCAAGCAATACATGAATATGATGTTCTTGCATAAAAATAGTTGTATCAGAAGAAATTACAGTAGTTTCCAGGAGTTGCTGTGGCCCATTAAAAAAATGGATAAAATAAATTAAATTATCTCCTCTAGACAAAAAAAAAAATAATAAAAAATTGGATTCCTGACATAAAACTGGAGAAGAGGGAAGAGCTGATGTGTCTTTCTGTTGTTTCTGTCAGAAATACATGACTGTTTGGGCAACTTGCACCTTTTAGAACTATATTATTCTCTTGCTAAATACACTGTCATGTGGTCTCAAATGTCTCTTTGAGGGCCAGGAATAGCTCACAGCCAAAGGAGATTTAATTCTTAAAATTCATAAATTATTCTGAGAATAGAACCTAAATAGAAAAATATTTAAAACACAGAATGGTTGGACACAATCAGTTTAGTATTAATGCAGCATTTGCACCCAAATCAATTTGATATGATCAAAGTAAGATGAGCTGCAGTGACATCAACAAAGATTAGTTCACTTACTTGTAGACTAAATAAACTTCACGTTTCGATAATATCAGGCATGTGCTTAATTTCCTCCTATTTAGTGGGTTTTCATACCTGCCTCCTAAACACAGCAAATTATTATTTGAATTCTGTGTACCTGAACAGGTCAGGAGCCAGGTCAGGCTAAATAACCCAGGTATTATCAAACTTCTGTTTCCCAGGGAATCAGGAATTAACATGACAAATTGGAGGGTGGCTGCCAGCCTGGGGACACCTTTGTGCTGTTATTTAATGGCTATTTTTTTAAAGTGACAAAGATTTTCTCTGTAAAAAAATTATGAACTTTACAAAATGTCACTTTTACTAACAGAAATTATGGCTTGAATACCTGAATATGAATATTAAATACAAAAAGGGGGGGAAAAAGTTCATTTAAACAGTGCTGAGGTTGTGACACAAACTGACAAATGGGGGGAAATGCAGAGTCAGAGCTGCCCCTGCCCTTCACTCCCACAAGTTTGGGGAAGGTCGGGAGGGCAAGGGTGGAACTCCAGTCCTGGTATCAAGTTTGAAAACTTTGATTTCTTTAAATTTGAATCCATGTCTTAACACATTTTAAAGAGTATTTTAATCCCCTTCTTTAATAGAAGAAGGTGACCTCAAAAAAGGGCTGGAGAGGGACTGGGGACAAGGCCTGGAGGGACAGGACACAGGGAATGGCTTCCCACTGCCAGAGGGCAGGGCTGGGGGGGATACTGGGAAGGAATTGGTGGCTGGGAGGGTGGGCAGGCCCTGGCACAGGTTGGGCAGAGAAGCTGTGGCTGCCCCTGGATCCATCCCTGGGAGTGTCCAAGGCCAGGTTGGAGTCCCCTGGGCTGGTGGGAGGTGTCCCTGCCCATGGCAAGGGGTGGCACTGGGTGGGTTTTTAGGAGCAGCAGCACCACCTGTGTCTGTGCACCAGGAGATGCCACAACCCCATGGACAGTGTCACCAGCCAAGGGACATCTCTGCCTTCCCTTCCCTGAGCAGCCCAGCCAGGTCTCTGCAGCTGAAGAGACCAACCTTGGCTTTGGAAGAGGGACAACAGAGGGTCCCCAGGGGTCACAAATCGATGGTCTAGTTTTTCCTGCCAGTAGTGAACCTTTAAAAAGTTTTGGGGTTGTTTTTGATCTTGGTGGGGAAGGGAGGGCATAAGAAAAAGAGGATTTTAATCACTTGGGAACAGACACCTGGAATTCTACAAAGACAGGGCTGGAGCACATCCAAAAAAGGTTCTTTGTGTTCTCTGCCCACAGTACCCAGAACAAGTGGGCAGACAAGGGCATGGCCCAGCTCTGTGTAAGGATCCCCCTCAGTAAATCCAGAGCCTTCCAGCAGCTCCCTTTCCACCCACCACCACCAAGGGCAAGCAAAGCTCCAGTCCACCTGAACCTGGGCAGTCCATCCCTGTTTGCAAACCTCGAGAAGAAGGTGATTAAAACAAGCTGTGCAAATTTTGCCTCTTTTTTTTTTCCATAGGAAAGAAATGAAAAATCCCATTGCCCACTTCCAGAAACTGCACCCCCCAGAATGAATGTCCATGCAGAGCTGCCCTGGCACCGTTGCTGCTCCACAGAAACACAGTGGCAGAACTGCAACAAGTAAAACCTGTGGGTTTGTGCTGCCTGCTGATGCAATTCACAGTCTGAGAACAACAGCAGAGAACAACTCTGAAATTAGTAATAACTACAGAACTGCTTCTTTAACTTTTAAAGTTTTTGACAATAACTCCTGAGCCCTTGGCCTGTTGAAATAGAAATGCCTCTGAAAGCAGGACAGAATGAGGTTGAAATCTGCATTTGTATTTTCCATGCCAAAGCTGAAGACATTTCTCCAAGAGGAGACAAACCAGCTGCCCCCCAGGTCTCCTGCAGAACAAACTGCTCCCTGTCCCAGTCACCTGGTGACTCTGCTGTGCCAGCCACAGGCTCTCCATCCTGCTTTTCCCAACTCTGCATCACACAGAACCCTCAGAGTGCACATGAGAACAGAAAGCCAAGAGCATTTATCATGATATCACATCAAACCCCCATCAATTATTCTTAAAGTCACCTTACCTGCCCAGCCCAGCCCAGCCCTCAGAGCCTTCACCTGGCACTGTGGCTGGCAGTGCCACCAGGGCAGGAGCTGAGGCAGAAGTTGATTGTGGGAACACCAAAAAAGCATGTCTGGATTAAAACCCACCCAGGTGTTTATTAGAGAGGGACAGACCCACCTGTTCGTGGCAGCTGCTTGTCCTGGTGCAATGGCAAATCAATGCACTGGGTGATTACCTTGGCAGGTCACTTCCTAATGCAACCATCAATCACATTCCCTTCCATTCCTTCAAAATTAAGCAGAAAGAAAAAGAGATTTTAGTTTTCTTTTCTTAGCTTATTTTTAACAGAGGCACTACAGAATTATGATGGTGTCCTTTTGGTAAACCAAAATGTCAGACACATATTATTCTTTTAAACATCTCCTGGCCTTTCTCTGAAAGGTTAAGGTGGTTTAAATAAATTTAGTCAAAGTAAATGACAGCTGAGGAAGAGTATTAGAAAACTATACTTATCAACAACCTCTTTTCCTTAAATTTAAACAAGTCATTTACCAAACTGCAGTTTGAGATCATGACAATATATGCTCTTCTGCAGAAGGATGAAAACAACTTTAAATGGTAAAGAAATGTTGGGTGGGGGAAATTACACACAAGTTAATGAATGTTAATGCATGGTCTGAACCCCCCTGGAAGTTGCAAACCACGGTTTTAAAATAATGGTGCAGCAGTCTGGGCTTTCACCTGGGCCCTTAAACGGGAGTTGTCCTTTTCCTGCTTTTCCATCACCTTAATGACAGGAACTTAAATGGAATGGGCGGGAAAAGGTGAATCCAGACCTGCCCTGCAATGGAGTCAATGTTGGGGTTGTCAGCCCTGGGACTGCTCCTCAGGCAGTGGGGTTTGTGTCTATTCATATGTGTACACAGCTATATATGATGGGATGGAACTTCAGAAGCAATTCCACCCCATGAGTGCTGCAGACTGCACACAGAATCCCAAAATCACAGGATGGGTTGGGTTGGAAGGGACCTTGAGACCACCTCGTTCCAACCTCCTGCCATGGCCAGGAACACACTGCAAAACAGGCCAAGTGGGAAATAAAACCCCCAAATCTACCAACAAATCAATGGCTCTCTATAACTTGGCAAGAGAACATTTCTGAGTTAACTGGATAATTCAGATCTTGAACTCATCCTCCAAATAAAATAATGGTCAAAATATGGCTTTCTGAAAGAGAACCACAAAATGGTTTGGGTGGGAAGGAACCTTAAAGCTCATCTCATCCCACCCCTGCATGGGCAGGGACACCTTCCAGTGGGCCAGGTTGCTCCAACCTGCCTTTGGACACTTCCAGGGCCGTAAAGGACACCCTGAGATTATTTTTACACATCAATAATGCAATTTTCCCATTCATATAAAAACTATTCACAAGCAACCAGTGTCAGCAAGTGGATAGAGCTGAAATCCAGGGGAAGGAGCTGAATCCAGGGGAAACAGGTGAATTCCAGAGGAAACAGCTGAAATCCAGGGGGAAGAGCTGAAATCCAGAGGAAACAGCTGAATTCCAGAGGAAACAGCTGAATTCCAGAGGAAACAGCTGCACCACATTTCACTGGTATTGTGTCTGCTACACTCTGGCCACCTCCTCCTCCCCTCCAGGAGCCACCCCAGTTTGCTCCAGGACTCCTTCAGCTCATTCCCACTGTCCTGGAACCGCCCCCAGTGCCCTCCCAGCACTGCCCAGGCAGAGCAGGGAATAGGGGCCTTTCTTTGGGCCCCAGTTTAAGCATTCTCAGAACTGGGTTGAAGTTGCACCAGGACCTCTGGCAAACTGTGGGAGGAAGAGGTCACTCCTCACATCATCCTTTTGCTGCACTGTTTACTCCACAGATCAACTCAGATGGGATCAAGAGTAAAATCTCCTGTGCAGACAATTCATATTTTAGTATTTACTACATAACGAAGAAATTATCTACTGTAAAATACTTTATATTGTTTTAACTACCACACAATTCCAACCCCCTGGTTAAACAGTTCTTTTCAAATCCGTCAGAAAACGACATTTTCCAACTTTTTGCAGCTACAGCTTTGCTGAAATTGTTGTTTTCAGGCCTCGGTTGCAGAAATTTTGTTTTTACTTGTACGTAAGAAAGGCAGAGTTATCCATTCACTGGCCCAGCACGGAGGTCTCACAAATGTCTCCCAAGTTTCCATAGAAATGCATTGATTAGAGCATAATTCCTGTTAATATTGTCTCCTTCCAGCACGCTCTGCTTGCTCCCACTAACCAGGCACCTTCCCCTCACAGTCCTTTGCAGCTTTTGTTCGGCTCAGTAGGTTTCCTAACTGGTGGATTTTATTGAGTTAAATCAAGCTGTCACTTCATCTGCCTGAAGGATGACTCAAATACAACACATAATAATAAAAGAAAAGTAGGATAAAATAATCTTGTCAAGCCAGAAAAACTGATTGCTTGAAGTTGTAGCCTTCAATCAATACACTAATTCCACAATTTATACCTCTTTCAATTGGAGAGGAAAGAAACCCTGATATGGTATTTCTTGGCTCACTGACCAACTTTGACCTTCTATCTGTGTGAATGTGGGATTAGCAAGTGCTGCTGCTTAGTGAAATCACCTATGAAAACAGGGAGGCAAATAAGTGACATTTGAGGTTCAAACTAACTTTATTAATTTGAGAAAGGTGAGGGGTGTTTATTGCTCAGGAGGTCTGGGCTGGGAGTGAGGGACGAGTGGGCTGTGGGCTGGAGTTTGGCTGTCAGCAAGGGGAAGGAGGGAAGAAAAGTTTTGGGGCTGTGGAACTGGAGTCCCCCCAAACCCACCCTCACTGCTCCAGCTGTTGTCACCAGTCCAGGGAAAACCTCAGGAAAACAAAGCTGTGGCCATTTGTGCATCAGCCTGAGATTAAAACCTTGAGCTCTGCTGCTCACACGTGCCTGGCTGAAGTCAAGTGGATGCAGATACTTTATCCAGGCAGCTCTAGAAACTAATTTCTCAAGGTATAATGATAATTTCTTTTAGTGGTCCATCATCACAAACCTCTCTTTTATTTGTAAATTAATCAGCATAGCTTTATAAAAGAACAATCAAACCATTCATTTAAAACTTTGGGAAGCTCTTTGGCTGGCAGGTTCCTGCTTTGCTTTCAGGACTCCTCCCCTGCAGGCACAGGCCAGGACATCAGAATTCTTTGTTTAGCCAGGTTTTTATATTTCACCCTGCCACTGCTCAGCTCAGGTTGTGTCAGGGTGTCAAACAGGGCCTGGAACAGGAGTGTCCTCCTGCCCTGTGCCTTGAGAAGGAGGAGAGAGAGAAGCCTGTGTGGGCTGTGAGATCAGCTGTGATGGTGAGAGTGCCAGTCCACACTGCCTGAAACAATGAATGTCACTGAGATCCTGTACCAGGGTCCAGCCTCTCTCTGCCTGGGAAAAGGTAGAGTTTAATAAGTGGCCATTTCTCCTGCCTTCCAGGATATTCCTAAGGCTTCTTTTCAGTGGTTTCAGCAGTATTTGCCACCCTGAGGAATCAGAGCTGAAGGCAGAGCTGTGCATGACCCGGGATGAGGTGACGTCTCCAAACACAGCCTGGACCAACTCAGACCCCAAACCTGCACCCCGAGTGGCCACACAGCCCAGGGCAATAAAAGCCAAAGCCCCCACGTTCCAGGAGGTGCCTCCTACCTCTTTTGTCCTTCTTTGTTTCACTGCTGAGGTCACAACCAGTGCAGTGTTGGTCCAAAACAGATTCAAGGCAGGAGCTTTTTGTACTGGGGGTGGGCAGGCCCTGGCACAGGTTGGGCAGAGAAGCTGTGGCTGCCCCTGGATCCCTGGGAGTGTCCAAGGCCAGGTTGGACTGGGCTTGGAGCACCCTGGGACAGTGAAAGGTGTCCCTGCCCATGGCAAGGGGTGACTGGTTGAGCTTTAAGGTCCCTTCCAACCCAAAGCATCCCGTGATTTCATGACTCAAGTATCATTAAACAGCTGGAAATGAATCCACTGGGTAAATCCCACCACCACCAAGCAGTGAACACGGTGCCTTTAACACCTGCAATATTACTGATATTCTGGGATTTCTGCAGCCTCTGGCCACGTGTGCGAGGAGCACAATTAAGCTTTCAAGTTCCTTTTAGCAAGACACAACTTTGATTAACCTTTCCTATACTCTGAGTTTACTTTGCTCAGAGGATAACGCGCTCCTGGAGACGTTTCCTTTCTTTTTTTTCAAGGGAGTGGATGGTATTTCCCCAGGCACCAGCCCAAGCAACACGAAACACCTCCATGGAATATTAAGCAACTACTGGAACGCACTCTCAGTGTGGCTGCACCTCGTGGTGCCTCCCCCCCATCCCAGGCAGCAGCTGGAGTCAGTCCCCTCTGCTGCTCCACGTTAACACTGGAGCTGCTCCTCCACCTCCTCCCTACCCCTGGCACATTACAGTTCTCTCTTTAATAGGGGACCAGAGTTAATGAGGCAGCGTTAATGAAAAGAAATCAAGCACACACGTGTCAGGTGGTCATCTCACCCTCTGAAGGGCCTGACTCAGAAATGCTAAATTATTCAAACCTGCCTCTGCTCTAACGTTGGTTATTTGTGTGCAGGTTTCACAGCAAAAAGAGGAAACACCAAAGGAAAATGAAGAAAAACACAAAAAGAGGAAATTGTTACTGGGTACCAAAATTCTCCCTTATTGATTATAAGCAATAAATAGAAAATAAATGCAAAAAAAATGTTCCAGGTGAGATCTTCATCTCCCCAGACATCTTTCACATGGCTAATTTGGATCCATTTTAGCATTGATCAAAATACCTGCAGGAAATAAGGGTCTAGACCAAAATACTCCCTGCTTTCCCCTCTCCTTCCTTTTTAAGGGAAGGGGAATAAAAGGAGACATTTGCAGAGGAGGAGGCACAGCCCCTGAGCCCACTGATCACATTGTCCTTGGATTTCTGCTGCTATGAGGGATGAAGATGCATCTCATGCTGATCCTTTGAAGCTCATGGAGATGAAGGTTAAGAGGCATTTGAAGTTGTTAGTTTGTTTGTGGCCAGGGAAGGAGCTGCTTGGTGCCCTCAATCCTCCAGGCTGAGGGATGTCACCAGGACTAACCTATTGACATTCAGTCCAACAGCAAGAACAAAGATTACAGCCAGGGTCAGCCCATGCCAGTCCAATTTCCCTCAAAGTTTTATTGCCAACACCATTGTTCATCTGATTGTTCCCAAACACTTAGAACAGAAATGCTGATATTTAGCCTTATTTTCTGTCATCGATTACATTGCTGTCAGCTGAGCAAATACTGGCCTTGAAATTGCCATGTACTTGAGAAAGTAGGAAAAAATCTATCAGAAATGAGCAAAAATTGCTTGTGGAATAAGCAAATAAGGGAGATGGGCTCTGAGGCTGAATAAATAGCCCGTGCAGTGTGTGCACAACACAAGGTCGCCACCAGCCCAGCCCCAGCTGCCATGGGTGCAGAGACTTGGGGTGGTCTGGGAAGGAGGAATGAGCAGCTGAATACTCCAGGATACCCAGCAATTGTTTTAGCTGAATTCTCAGCTTCTGCTGAGCCAAAATAAAAAGCAAGTGTTGCTAGCATGCCATATACCAATTAATTAAACCATGGGAGTAACACTGTTCTGAGAGACTCTGGGTTGTGGCTGTCACACAGCGTTGTCCTGATCACCCCTGAAACGCTGCAGGTATCGGCCCCCAATCAGCTCCTGCCTCACCAACACAGCTCATCAAAATCTCAAACAGTTTGCCTGCTTTCAGGAAACAAAAACACAGTGAAAACCAGGAACCACAAAACAACCAGGACTGATGGGATGAGTAAACCACAAACACCTTAAACTGGCACAAAATACCACTATTCCTGAGCCTCTACTCCAAGGATTTCATAATTAAGCCTCAAATACCAACCTCAGCCAGGCCTCTAAGCCTGTTAACAAGACCTTTGCCTTATTATTTTTATTTCAGTAGTGACAGTGAGAGGGCTGGATGCTGTACAAACTCTACAGCAAAGTTCATCAAGCCCCCAAACCCACCAGCCTGACCTCAGTGATGGAGCTCGGGAGGGGAGGAGCTGGGACCTTGGCACAGGAGCTGCCTCCCCACTGCCAAGTGTTCTGTAGGAATCATGGCAGAGGGGATATTTAAGGAGGGATTTGAAGGCAGAGGGTGAAGTCACTCCCTGGATTTTGCAGGAGTGTAATGGGCACCACAGTGAGGAGCAGGATGGTGCCCAGGGGCTGCTGCTGAGGGAGATGTACAGCCCAGCACTGCCCATAGGATGGGGACAGGGACCCCTCCTCACCATGGGAACCACCAGGAACACACCTGGATGGGCCACCAACGTCCCCAAAATCCAGGGTGAGGGAGCCTCTCAGTGACTGTCAGTGTTGTCCATCACTCCTGGTTTGGACCCCACATTCTCCACCAACCTCAGTGGCCCAACCCAGGCCCAAGGTCCCCTGGGGCTGCTTTGCCCATGGATTTATCCAAGGGATGGATGGGGACCAGGGCTCTGTGCCACCACAGGGGCCTTGGTGGTGACACACTGACTTGCAAGCCCCACCTCACCTCCCAGATCTGTTCACCTGAGCTCCAGCTGACTGTTTCACCCTATCAGTTAATGTTGTTTTCTCCTTTGGTGCTGGCACTTGGAATTTAAAGAGAGAGTGACAGGGACTATATACAGCAGGGCAAATATTTGTTGTATAAGATAAACATACAATTACCTAAAATGTAATCTTAATATGACTTATTAAAATAGATTACATTTTAATGTGCACTGCAATTTGCACATTACACAGCTCACTCTGGATATGCAGCTTCCACTGTGCCACTCCCCTGACAACCTGCACCACTGGAGATATAGAGAGAGGCGAAAACCCCGCCGCTATCTCCCTCTAAATGGCTCTATTTGGTGGTGATAGTCAGATACAGTTTTCACCTTTATCCCAGCTTGTTTCTGACCCACTGAGGTGGTGTTAATCACCCCTGTGGGCACCAATAATTTCCCCATATGTGGAATTTGATAAGTTAGAGCACCCACTTCATTTCAAGAAGATTCCAGCTGGCTATCCAGTTATCGCTATGGACAGCTTCAAGCACTTCCATGCTGGTCCTTGTATTCTGAGCTTTATCAAGTGCTTTGCACTTTTTGTCTTTTATCTCTTAATTGAGACCTGACTGCAAGAAATGCCTATCTCTTAAAGTGTGGTGCATTAAGTATTAACTTGAACTGCTTTGGCTACTTGAGGTACAGAAAAACCTTAAGAAGCTGGGGAAAAGGCGAAAAAATCTCTCCAAATCTCTGTTTAGAAAAACTGTGTAAATGCTACAGTGTAATAAAAGAAATATATATCTCTTTCTTCCTCCTCTGCCTCTTCCCACAAGTGAAAAGAAAAACAGAAAAGGAAAGTGTGTCTTACAAGCAGAAACAAACTCCATCTATGTGTTTGCTTAACTGGAAATGCATTAAAATGGAAAGGTCCTGGAAAAGGAAAGTGTTATGAAATGAATGTGTATGAATAAGAAATTATTTCACAATTAAAGGTGGTAAAGAATTCTTTTCTCACGAATGATCTGCTCAGTCCATTCAGTTGTCAATGGCAGCAGCCAAATCTCCTTGAGGAGGAACCGGCGGGTGTGGAACTGCCACAGACACCCCTGGAGGAGAAGTGTCTGTGTTTGATGAACCTCCCCTTCCCAGAAGGACTCCAAGGGAAGAGCATGGAGTTTCATGGTGCTAAGACACAGTGTGGCAGATCTGGGTTCCCTCTTGGTGCTCTGCCTTGCGCTTGCTCCCTCCCTCCAGACTCGCTTTGCGTTCAGCAGGACCCTCAGGAGCAGAGTGTTCCACTCCCTGGCCATGTCCATCTAGAATAAAAACCCAGAACCTGATCTGGGCTCCCATTTTTCAGGACTTTCCTGGGAAACAATAGCCCTGAAAGCTGATCTGAAACTGTCTGAAGACCCTCTCTACAGCTCCCTGGCAGGAGGCTGGAGGCAGATGGGGAGGTTGCTCTTCTCCCCAGTAACAAGAGAGAGGACAAAAGGAAATGACCCCAAGTTGTGCCAAGAGAAGTCCAACTTGGATAGCAGGGAAAATTTCATCCCTGAAAGAGTGATTAAGCACTGGCCCAGACTGCCCAGGGCAGTGACCATCCCTGGAAGTGTTTGAAAAATGAGCAGACATGGTGCTTTGCTGTGTGGTTTGGTGGGCTGGGGGGATTCGGTCAAAGGTTGGACCTGGTGGCCTTGGAGGTCTCTCCCAGCCTTAATAATTCTGTGATTTAATAAGCTGGACATCTAAACCCAGAACAGATTTGAAAAAATGGAGCCAAATCTCCTTGTGCACCAATTTTATCCTCTGTAAAATGGGGCAAATACATTTCAATGTCAACTTCAAACCTTTGTACCGACACTGGTCCCAAACGGTGCTGCCCTGGCAAAAAAAACCGGGAGGCACCTTATTCTTCATGAATATCACTCTTCAAAAACAACACAAGCCAAGGGATTAACTGCATTTTCCCAGCTCTAACCCAGTTTCTCAGAAGGACCAAGCAGTGTTCTTTTGGCAATTAATTTGCAGCATATAAAAGTAGTAGAAAAGCAGGACTTGTCCTTCCCAAGACCCACTAACCGGGAAGGAGCTCTGCCTGCACCACTACAGGTGGCACTGGCAGGCCA
Organism: Sakesphorus luctuosus; assembly: GCA_013396695.1. NCBI lineage: Eukaryota > Metazoa > Chordata > Aves > Passeriformes > Thamnophilidae > Sakesphorus > Sakesphorus luctuosus. Next base: position 73,423 of record VWZD01007432.1, on the reverse strand, counting down.
GTGGGGTGCCAGGCCACAATGTTCCTTGGCATTGGCATGTGGACCAGTGGTCTTTCTCCAATTATTAAAAAAAATAACAATAAATCAGCATTTTAAAGGCTATTTGCCCATTCAAAGAGCACAGGCAATTCAGGTCTTGCTGTAACCCAAAGTTTCACTACTTTTGCAGTACAAGGGATATTCTTTTCCTGATCTGTGAGAATACCAGTTTGCTGCCCCAAAATAAGCCACAAACCAGGCAGACAAAATCAGGGCTGTGTGTAGCAGATTAGGAAAAGGAAATATTGATAAGCTAAAAGAGATTTTTCCTTTCGAAGACAAAGGCAGCAACAACCAAAGTCCCGTTGCACGACTGAGAGTGTTCTCACCTTCTTGTCTAGAGGAAGGTGCCGAAATAAGAAAAGCAAAGCAAGGGCCCTGAAATTAAAAGTAAAATTACACAGAGTAGCTGTTCAAAAAGTGTCAGAGATGGTACCTGTGGTGCTTGAGAAGCAGAAGGACTTTTCATGGAATACAAAACTCCAGTGGGAAATACGGACACTTCAGAAGGATGTTTTGGCTGGGCAGGTGTAAAAGCAGAACCGAAGAGGTACAGGGCAGAAAGGGAACGTAAAGGGAGTTTTTCTACTCTGGATAACTGAAATCAAATACCTTATACAACAGAAATAAAAGGCAACATAAGTGCTATCAGAAAAGGTACAACTCACCTGCAAGAGGTCAAACTCAGGAGCTTTGCCATGGCATCAGATATTTAACAGCATTGCCAAGGATCAGAAGGGCTCCCTGGCTGAGGCAGAGCCCTCACGTACAAATGGGTTTTACTAATTACATATTTTACCAGTCGCACATTTCCACTTAATCCAGAGCTCTAAAATAAGACAAAAACCTGTGAAGAACCTGTGATCTCTTACACTTTACTTGAGAGCTCATAACATATCAACCTTGGGTTAGTTTTTGGAGGACTGTAAACCCCATACTCAAGATGGGCTGCCATGGACTCATCCAAATCCCTCCAGCAAATCCCTGGGCAGCAGAAGGGCCCAAGGGATAATATTTTAAGAGCTAAGCTGATGTCTAAGACTACAGAAATTATAAACCTTGGTATCAGGTAAACCCCCTCCCAGCACAGGGAGGGCCATGCACTGAACTCCAGGGAGATGATCCCAGGGCTGGGCAGCTCCCCGGGCTCAGCTCCTGGGCAGGCTGAGAAACGTCCCTGCCTTTGGCACAGGGACCCCCCCAGGCACTGCATTCCCCCCAAGCCCACAAACCGTTCAGCTGCAGAGACGCCTGTGTTTTTGTCAGATCCAAGAGTTAAATATTCCAGGAGGAATTTGTTCCTGCACGGTGATACATAATGCCTGAAAACCCCCTGCACCAATATTGCTCTCAAATTGGCAGCAAGTGAACAAGGGACATGAAGGATGCTTCAGCACAGTAACCTATCCTTCCTTCTCTCCTGGGAGCCACTTGGCCAGCTTTCATCCTCATAATTATAATAAATTTGACATTTCATAGATAATATTGATTTCTGTATTTTAGCATTTCACCATAGGTGACAGTCGAGCGTCAAGAATGAAATTTCTATTGATCTCCAGCGCATTAATCTCTCATGTGTATGTGATCATTTTTATAAGACCTTTTACTGCACATAAATCAATATTTCATATTTCCAGCTATGCCAGAGGAGATGTCATATTTGTAAACTGTGAGTTGACACCTGCAATTCCTTCCTGTTCAGCTTCAACTGTTCAGTAACAGTCGATTCAGGGTTGGGAAAGGATCAAGCTCCAGAAACAAGTGAGATGAAAAAGAGGGATGTAGAATACAGTAATTAGCTTAATGAACAAAGCAGTGGAGTAAGTGAAATAAAGCTGTGTTTCTTCTGCTTACACTTGCCTCATGAATACAAACATCTTCAGGGAGGTTTGCTAAGCGACTGATAACGCATTTTAATATGTTTAGAGCACATTATAGCAGAAATGTATTAAGGAAACAGAAGCAGTTAGAAAATTAAGCAAACTCCTAAATTAACTGCCTTGATACACCCTCATATCCAGCTGAAATTATCCCTTTCGCATACTGTATTACCAACTACTTTAACTTGGATGTGGTACAAGAACTATTTAGTCACCATTTAAACAACTACGAGCAACTCTGTAATTTAGCAAACAATAATTAGAGTAATAAAAATCTCCTCTTTGAGCAGAAATATGAGCTTCCCACAAACAGAATGTAGAACCAGGAAAAGAAAGAAGAGTAAATCACAATGAGACCTGGATCTCCTCTTTGTAGAGGTTTAAATTCGTCAGTCTAAAACCTCATTAATAAAACATCTTTAAATAATATAGAACCCAAAGCTAAATATATAAAACTCTGCAACTCTTTGGGGATTTGTTAAATTAGTGAAATGAGCAATTACAGGGTGATGTCCAGGGGTCACAAAGCCTCTTACAGCATTCTACACTTTTAATTATTTGCTGGACTACCAGTGGCCTCCTTGAGTTTGGACAGTTTGTTTGGGATGGAGGTGGATAATCTGTGTCTTAACGAGCAGAGTCACTGAAGATTACGTCTATAATCCATATGCAGACACACATCCTGATAAAGCACTGTGGAAGCTCAGGACTGGATATGTGCATAAAATCCCAAATGTGAGTTTCTACACCCGAGACAACCCAATCACCCTGAAATTGGGGGATATTTCCAGGCACAGGGAACACAACTGGGCTCAGCCCCACGCGGAGCACTCGCAGTGGAGCCACCGGGACAACCAGCACAACATTTTGGGGGCCACACTCGGATGGGGGGCGTTGGACAGAGCTCCTCAGTCTTCCTGCCTGGCTGAAAGCTGAGTTTGAAATTGCTGTTCCACCCCAGTTTCCTATGAGCACTATTGACACACTATTATTTCAAATTATATGTCTTCTCGCTGCAAGCAAATGCTGCTCTCGCCTCGTTCTAAAGGCCAATCCTTTGTGCTCCCCTCTAAACCACGTCCATGCCCACAGAGTGTGTCACCACATGACTGCTTTAGCACCATGACAGACACCTTATCAAAGCCTGACTGAGTGCCCTGTGAGTGACGAGGCCCCCGAAGTTGTGGCAGGTGCTGACGGAGGGGCAGGATTAAACAGCGCCCTGACAGAGCGGGCAGGAGTCGGGGTGAGAGGGGGCTTTGCAAACAGCTCCCCCTCCCCAGGGCCAGAGCAGCGAGGCTGGACTGAGCCTTCTCTGCTGTCAAACTGCTTTTGTTTGGCAGTGAAGGGATACTGTGTGTTTGGAGCCCTGTGTGAGGTGGCAGCTCAGCAGAGCTCGGGCAGCGCCGCACTCCTCAATCCTGAGGAGTTTGCACTTGGCTGCAGGTTCCTACAAGGATTTTCTTTAGGAAAAGCACTGAAATAGCCAACACACTTCACCAGGAACCATTCCATAGGTGGTGTGCATGACCAAGGGGACAGGTTGCCTGGACAATTTGGGGATTTCTCATCCCTGGAATTGCCCAAGGCCAGGTTGGATGGGGCTTGGAGCAACCTGGGCTGGTGGGAGGTGTCCCTGCCCATGGCAGAGGGTGGCACTGGGTGGGCTTTAAGTCTCCTCCAACCCAAACCAGTTTGAGATTCCATGATTCTGCAAAAAGTCAGTCTCTCCATCCAGCAACTGGTGCCTCCCATTTACCTGGAGGTGGGTCCACCAGCTCCCACCCAACCACCTCCATACACCTCAGACCAGCAGGGCATCTGCACAGATGGACAATCCACTCCCAGCAGAAGTTTCCTGAAATCAAGTGGACTCTCAAACAGGAGAACAAATGCTTGAGTGCAGCCTCTTGAGTCTGTTTATAATCCTCTATAAAGAACTCAGCACCCATTCAAACTTCCTCCCCTGGGGCAGGAATATTTTCTCAGTCTGTTGTTCTTCCTGGCGCTGCTACAGACCAAATAGAACATTCTCAGAAACCAGCCATTTTTACCTGAAAAATATCTATTTCTGACCAGAACTTGTGCCACCTTGGTTGGCCTCACATGGCATGACAATGCCTACTCCTAATGTCTGAGAGTTTCCCATGAGCTCTTTAGAGAAACTACTCTCAGAATGGAATTATCTGTGTGGTGTCAACACAGGCTGTTATTAACACATTAGGTGAGAAAAAACTTTTTACATTATTGAATTTGTGAGACCAGAATTCATGTTGTGGTTGGACTTTGCCTCATCATTTATGAACAGTAAATACTCCAATACTCCCAGGGTTCAATCAACTGGTTCCCTCAGCACGAGGGGGCACGAGAACAAAGCAGCAGCTTCACCCCTTCATCACCAGAGGGAACAGATTCTGGACAAGAGACAGATTTCAAAGCAAAATCTGGACTCCTCACAAATGAATGCAATGTTATGTTATCATAGTCCAAGGATCCCACACTGGCTATTGGCTCTGTCAAAGTCCACTCCAACCCAAACCGTTCTGGGATTCTGTGATTTGGTTCTTTTATTTTTCTCAATTTATTTTGGTCAGTGTTAAATGAGGAAAAAAGGTTATTTTCCCATTTGGAAAACTCTGAAAGAAAATGAAAGAACATGTCAAACTAAACAGTTTCTCCCAAATGTCTCCTTTTTCAGTCAAACCAACTGGACAGACCTTGCTTGATGTCAGATACTATTTCAGATATGTCACAACAGTATTTTCAGCAACTTATTAGATCAGAAAAAATTCAGTTGAACATCAAGTCTTGGTTGGCTTCTGGTTGGACTTGATGAGCTCAGTTGGATTTGATGATGTTAAAGGTCCTTTCCAACCCTAATGATTCTGTGATTCAATGAAAATAAATATCTCAGCTGTACCTCAGGCCTCATTTCCTCTCACAGAACTGTCAGAACTGGAATATTTAAATATAGCAAAGTAACAACTATTTTAATTTACATAACTGTGATCATCTCAAGACCAGAGAAATAATGACCATGGATTGTTGGATCAGGTGTAGCTGTGCTGAAATAGGGAGTGTTGCAGTGGGAATCCATAGCAAACATCCTTCAAGAACTGATTGTGCATGACAAGAGTGGTCATCACACCACCTGCACCTGAGGCAAAGCCAACATGTGAAGTAAAGCTAAAAAATAATAAAAAAAAATCACCTGAGTCTTGCATTTTATTCCTTGTTTGTATTCACTTTCTAGGGAGACAAAGTGTTCAGCTCACAAGATAAAAGGCAAAGCAGGAGTAATTTTAAAAGCATTATTTTTTCTACAATTCTTGAACAATCCCAACATTCCATAAAGTAACCAATTCCCAAAAATACAGTTATGTATCTGGAAGGATGACAAATGAAAGAAACACTGGACAAGGCAAGGAGCTCTGATGACCTGGTGGTCCACACGTGCTGAAACCCCCCAGCCACACTGAGCCCAAGGTGTGGCATTTGCCAGCACTCCAGGAGGGACACTGCCCTGAATTATTTATATTTAGATGGGATATTGGGAAGAAATTCCTCCCTGTGAGGGTGGGCAGGCCCTGGCACAGGTTGGGCAGAGAAGCTGTGGCTGCCCCTGGATCCATCCCTGGGAGTGTCCAAGGCCAGGTTGGAGCCACCTGGGCTGGTGGGAGGTGTCCCTGCCCATGGCAGGGGGTGGAACAGGACAAGTTTTACGGTCCCTTCCAATCCAAACCATTCTGGAATTTCATGATTTCCTAAAACTTTGGCACCTCATCACCCATTTTGGGGACCAGCCTGCAAGTGCCATCACAAACCTGGGACAAAGATTTGTCCAACACATGGGGCATCACTCCTGGGAATGGAGCTGCTGTACCTTCCCAGGTGTGTTTAGGGGAATAGAACAAAATTCCTTTGTGTCTGGGACATCAGTTCATCATCTGGGGGTTATGAAACTCTGCTAAACACCCTTGGAGCTGCCACCTCCCAGCTGAGGTTGCTTTGAGCAAGTTGGTGTCAATGGGGTCCCTTCCAACCCGAGTTATCCCAATGAACCCTCTTTGCTCAGGGACCAGAACCCTGAGGAGAAACGTCCCCCAGAAAGGCTGAACACAAAGGTGCACAAGTTGGGCAAGATTTCCCCACCGAGAACAGGTCCCTGAAGTCACTGAGGTGACACTGGAACCCGCCCAGTGCAGAAAGGCCTCCCAGGAACAGACCTTTGGGTTTAAAACTCACTTTTGATGTGACTTAATGGCTTTTGCTGCTTTGAAAAGAATATGAAAGAGTGACAGCAATATTGAATTTTTAAAATCCTGCTCTGTCCACCTGCAGAGCTTTTCTCACACACTTTAATAAGGACTTTTACCATGTCATTATACATTTTAATTACACTGTTAAATGTCACAATCACACATGCTAATGACATCATTATACCTATTTACACCAATTATGTCATTTGATGCAATTACAGTAATTCTGCCAATACACACAAATCAATAAAAAGGTTTTGTTTGCATTTTTAAATGAGCAATCACAAAAGAATAAATTCACTTTCTAAGAAAATCAGGCAAGGACTCAAATACTGAAACTAAAAAAGTGGCATTTGAGGCCTGATTCTATTTTCCACCTCTAAGAACAGCCCAAAACTTCCATATCCAGAAGATGACACAATCCCATGCTCAGAATAAGAGATTTCCAGGGGACATCCCAGACAAGGCAGTGATGTCCATCTACAAAACAACCTCTTTAAAGAGGCTCCTCACTCTAAGAAAGTTTGATTGCCATAAGGCCCTCTGGGTTTTGATAACAGTTCCTGAGCCATGTCTTTGCTCAGGTGGGCAGGTGAACTTCTCTGGCCTTTCCATATAAATCATGGGAGGTAAAAATTGTGGTTTGTTATTTTTACTCCTTAGATCCTTCATTAACATCCATCTCATCACTGTCACCAGTGGCCATGGTTCTGCAGCACCTCACTGTGGTTACCAAGCCTTTTTCAGAGGGACAAATTCCTCCCTCCATGCCCTCAGGCCTTAAACTTCTTTTATTCCCGGATATGTAGCCTAGATACATGTTAGTAAGTAAAAATTGCCAAGTTCCTTCGTTTCAGATACCTTTCAAATTCAGTATTTTCTAATCCTTGGTATGACCTGCAGACTTTCCCAGGAATGATTTTACACCTTCTCCCAGGTCATGCACAGAAGTGTTAAACTGCAGAATTCCACAGCACCCACATGTGATCTTTAAATTCCTGCATCACTTCTTCAAACTCCCCCAAGAACTCAAGTTTAACAGGAAGGATAGTCATAGAATTCCAAAATCCCAGAGTGGTTTGGGTTGGAAGAGACCATAAAGCTCATCCCATTCCATCCCCCTGCCATGGGCAGGGACACCTTTCCCTGTCCCAAGTTCCTCTAAGCCCTGCCCATCCTGGCCTTGGACACTTCCATGACCTTCCCTGCCCAGATCCCCTCTCTACTCCCCTGGGGGTTGGCATCACATCACACACACAGCTGAGCACCAGGGAATGGATTCTTCTTATTCCTTCCAAAGGAATTCTGGAGCTGAGGTCACTCACAAACCAGGTCTCATTGCCAGCCCCACCTGTCACAAATGCCACCTTCATTCCCCACAGAGGTGGCAAACAGTGCCACAAACAGGAGTGCCCAAGGCACCCCTGACCTGCCACGTTCCCATGACACCATCAGTCCCTGCAGGTTCACGAGATCACCACTGTGGTACCTCAGCAGATCCTCAATTCTAACAACTGAAATGACACATTTTTGCCTCCAGTGGCACTACCCAGCATGCCCAGAAGTGACCCCAGGGAGGTTTAAAAAAGCCTGCCCTGATACCCAAAGTCACTCCTGCCTCACCTTCCCCTCTGTGCTGGAACACCAAGAGACACCCATTGTCTCTCTCAGCACAGCCAAAAATAGCCAAATTCAATCAAATGAGGCCCAAAAAATTCATACCACGTGTCCTGTACCCAAAGGACATCATATGGAACAGCTCCTGTGGCATCTTCATGCACCAAAACCCCACATACAACCGATCAAAAGCTGAAGAGAAGGACCATTTTCACCTAAATCTGCACAGGAAAACACTGGTGCTCACCTGGTTTCCACAAAAACAAGAGTCCTAAATGATGTGCAGCAGAGAGAACAAAGCTGAGCTGGGCCCTGGGAGCAGCACAGCCACGAGACTCAGCTCAGGCCAAAGCAACAGTGATAATTCCATTCAATACATTTTTATTCACTAAGTTTTATTAAACAGATTACCTTATAATAGATTTTCTTTAAAGGGGTTCTTTCACACCTGCTTGTGGACTCCAAAATGCAATTTAACCCTCATGTAAATGAAGACCATGAATTGCAGGTCTTTCCCCCAAAAAGAGCATTTTCTTTTTCTGCAGCACTGCTGGCAGCCCACAGAAATATTCATCAGGCTGGTTGTCTAAGGCTGCTCTTTCCTCTCCCTCCACTACTGAACAAAAAAAAATATTAAGCGATTTCATTTTTTTCTTAGTATTTAACATGATCAGTTTCTGTGTCTGGATGGTTTGAAATATGTTCTCCATTGGACAGATAAGTCTTGGGCAAATGACTGACCTTTTGAAATAATATTTATAATTTTAGAAATGTAAAACTTAACATTCTTTAGTAATCCAATATTAAAATACATTTAAGTTGATCTATTAAATGCTACGATTCAAAGTTCTAAAAAAATGTGCAATAGAAAAACATTAACAACATGTGTGGTTTGGAAAAATTCATTTATACAGCAGTTTGCAATGTCATGATGTATTTTAAATAAAAGAGCTACAGACAAAGGTATTGATTTTAGAGACTTAACTAAATAAACAGTATGTAAATTCTGTCTTTTTCTGTAAAATTGGATCAGAACGCACATATTACACTGTCTTTTTCTGAGGGAATGACAGCGATTGAATTTGGCAGACATTGGAATTTGGTTAAAGAGTTAAAGACCTTTGATCTTTGGTTTACAATTAAATGAGGGCGCTGTGAAAGGACAGGGCGTGGGGGACACTCAGTATTTATGGGGCACAGCTGCACCCACCCAGGAGGTGTCACTGCTGGGGCTCCCCACAAACAGCCCCGGGCTGGTGACACCTCCTGCTGTGCTGGCACCTCGGAGGGTGACAACAACACCAGGGACAGGAGTGACCCCGGCCAGGCACCGGGAAACACTTGCCCCCCTTTTTCGGGGGCACCACAAGCAACAAGGTGGTTTCTGGACAAGCCTTTCTTAGGGATCAGTTTGGGGAAGGGCCTCTAAACAGAAAAGTAGACTTGGGGCTGAATTAGTCCCCAAGCCAAACTGCTCAATGAGCCCTTTTCTCCAAGCCCTCTGTGGAGCAGCCCAGGCACCCACAGAGTCCTCCTCCCTCCTGCCCAGCCCCGGTGTGTCCCCAGGGTAGAACAAGAAGACCAGGAATGCTGACCATCATTCTATTAAAAAAAAGAAGGAAGATCTATTGATAACCTTTCTAACAAAGGGAAGATCATTCCCCAAGTTCCTTATTAATTTATGCTCCTCTATAATTATCACTTAGAGCAACCACTGGAGTGCTAATAAATATATAATGAAAGCAAAAACATAGCACACTGCGGTGCTTAATCTGAGATTACATATTTATAACAACAAAATATGCAATTCAAGCTTAGTTCAGGTCTTTCTATCCCAGCCCACCCTCTCTGAGGGCCGGATTTTTTTTCCCCCTTCTTTGTTATGTCATTCTGCAGACAGATCCCAGGCTGTTCCCTGTCACCCACCAGAGCAAACGGCTCAACAGAAAGCACAGTTGGACAGCCCTTAATTAGTGCTACTTGGGATAGGCAGGATGAGAGTCTGTGTCAGCATCTCACTTGGATCCCCGTGCAGGGGGGGCGTGGGCACCTCGGGATGCTGCTGGACCCACGGGCACTGTGGGGTGGGCAGGATGAGCTGGACCCATGGGCACTGTGGGGTGGGCAGGATGAGCTGGACCCA